>JABCMI010000072.1:1200000-1636592 GCA_026261945.1 Hirschfeldia incana
AATCAAAGCTTTCACCAACTAAATATTATTGCTAATTGTACAATTCAAAGAACAAGTTAAAAACTCTTTTGCCTGAGGCAGCCAAAGAGATATAAATACGAGAACCGCTAAAAAAACTCTGAAGTCATATTAAAATAAAGACGAAGATCAAAGGGTTCTTCTAAAATTTAACGGTTCTTCCGAATCTTTCTCAGCCTCTCTCGCTCTTCTTCTTGTGCGATCAGCTGCGCTTCCTTTTCATCTTCCTCCCTTGCAATCCTCGCACTTCATTGACAAATCCAAAAACCGTTAAGAAATGTATATATAATAAGAAACAAATGATTGAAACTCAAGATCAAAACGTGTTAATGCACACCTTCGTCTCTCTTCCTTCATGATATCGTCAAAGTTGGCTTCCATGTTCCGGTCATCATCGTCACGCCCAGCATAACGGTTGGTACTGAGATTATCAAAACACAAAACCCTTAAGTGTCAGGAGAAATAACTTTTTAAAGAAACTGTAATGGAACTGAGAGTTCAGGAGGAAAAACAGTACTTGAACATTTGTCTAATCATGCTTAATGCCTTAGCATCCTCTGACATTATCGCAGGCTTCTTCTTCTTCAAAGGCCTCCGATCATCATGTATATCACGCTGTGGAGGTCTCTTGGCTGCAGGTTTACTCATCATCTGTGGCAAAGCCATTTCACAAAATTAGTACTTACGCTAATATTTAAAGGAGATTAAGACAACAACGTCAAAAAAAAAACATTAATACCTGGTGTCTTGAGGTAGGCACTGGTTGTTTTGGGACCATCCGGGATGTGGTAGGGTTTACCTTTCTCTGTTCTCCCAGCCGTTGCCTAGGATCAGACGACATTGGTCTGGACGAGGACGGTGGTCTCTGAGTACTTTGAAGAGAACTCTTTCCACCCGACATGGAGGGCTTTCTCTCCAAAGAAGGCTTGGAAGGCAAAGGTCTTGCTGTGGAACCTGACCGACCAGGACCAACTCCATTGCTGCTGCTCATCGGCCTCCTATGATCCACCGACACCTTTGCAGGAGCTGATCTGGAACTTGTCTGGCCATTCCGATTAGCTGACTGGCTGTTCATTGTTGAACCTGGTGGTCTCATGGGTGCTTGACGGTTAGCCGAGGAACCAGATCTCTGGCTTCCAGAGGATGCTGCAGCCCTTTGTTGCATCTGGTTTCCAGACGAAACCGGTCTTGAACTTTGCATTTGGCTACCAGAGGAAGCCGGTCTTGATTTCTGCATTTGGCTGCTGCCTGAGGAAGCGGGTCTCCCTGAGACGGATCTCGACTGCATTTGGCTTCCTGAAGAAGCCGTCGGTCTTGAATTTTGCATGTGGCTGCCTGAGGAACCCGGTCTTGAATGATTCATCTGGCTGCCAGAGGAAGCCGGTCTTGAATGACCATTGGCTGAAACAGCGGGTCTCTTATCCTCACGAGGTGGACCTTGAGCAACTCTACCATTGATGGCTGGTTTGGGTCTCGCTGACGATTGAGAAGATCGAGCCTCTTGAATATCAGCAAAAAGCCTGTATTAAGTTATCTCCATGAAAATGGTATGCTTTGTAAAGATCACAAATAAGTTTTTCTCAGTAAGACATTACCTACCCGAATTAGGGAAGGAGCCACTCCGAGACAAAGGCTCCTTCTTGGGAGCAGGAAGATCCGCGTCGTCGGAAAACAAGAAGGAATAGTCTCTAGTGTCCTTAAGAGTCTCAACTTTCCTTCTCGTAGCACTCACAACTTTAGGCCGCTTCTTCTCATGTGACACATTCTTATCTGCAGAACTGCTCGCTGGTACAGGCCTTTTCTTCTGAACACCACAAACAAGTCCATCAGAACACACACACACAACAACAAAAAGACAAAAACTTTCAAGCGACTAACAAGGCACGCACCGGTTGGTTTGAGTTCTTTATCTCGTTTTCTAGCAAGGATTTGCTTTCTTGAATAACCCTCGAGGATATCACAGGCCGGGAAGGACCAAAGAAGGAACCAAAGCTGCAGAAAGAAAAACACATAAATGTTGTAATAAACCTGTAAACACACATTCCATGAGATGTTCTGTAAGAAGAGTGATTAATTGCTGCCACATACTCGTTGTAAGGGAGTTTTTTCCTTCTGTCTTGTGAAGATTGAGCATTACAAACACTTCCACTGGCCGATTTTTTCCTGATAGACTCCTTAATCTTTTGCCGCAATTCAAGGTATTCAAGTTCCTCCTTTGGGGGTACTTCTTCCTCCTCCTCCTCCTCGTACTCATCCAATCCATTATCATCACTGTAATAGTCATCATAGCCAGCTTCCTCATCAAGATCCTGCAATTGAAATAAAACGAATCACGTTGTTAAACAGATGTAAGATATAAATAAAAATAAAATTCTGAAAATTCGAAAATTTCTTACTTCTTCATAGGCCTGCATCTTCGCTGTTAGCAATTAGCAAATCCTCTGAAAAAAAAACTTGATTAATACATGAAATTAACATCCAAAGTAGCCAAAGTATGAAACTTTATGATAAGAAAACGTTATCACAGATCTAAAAAAACAAAAAGTAATAAACTTTATGAGAAAAAAAATAACAATTTTCATGATGAAACCGAATTTAAAATCACAAGTCGAGCTAAATAATCGGACTTTGACCCAGAAAACTTCAAAATCGATTTCAAACACCTTGTTTACCAGGAATCCAATTCGAAGCAATCACCAGATCTGATTTATCATACACAAAATTATCGAAAGACATCGAAAAACGACGGATCTGATCGAAAATTACCTGGATCAGATGAAAAACGACGAAAATCGACGAGATCTGACGGTTTCGAATTGAGAGAAAAAAAACACCGTTTCGAAACGGCGAGAAGAGCGAGGATCTGTGTGGATCTGGGAGAAGAGAGGGAAGCGGCGAAGAGATAAAAGGGGAGACTCTCTCTGGTGGGCTTTTAGGTTTTCTGAGGCATAAAAAAGGAAAACAAAAGAAACCCAAGGACCCAGAGAATGCAAACAGGGCTTCTTCTGCTATTATGCGCGCCATCTTGCATATCCCAATCTTTCTCTCTCGCTTATCTCTCTTTTTAAATGTTTGGAAAATTTATATATTTAAATTTAGGTTTTTTTCTGTTTTGGAAGTAAAGAAAATAGTAAAAGATGTGCTTCCTTTTTCTTTTGTATTTTTGGTGAAACGAAGAATGAGTGGAAATTGAGACTTCTCCTCTCGAGCTGCCTCTCTCTCTCTCGCCTTTTGCCTTTTGGCCTTTGGCTAGAGTCCACCGGCAATTTTAGATTGAGAAACAGGTTAAATAAATATTTGGAACCGACACCGACTTTTTGTAATTATTTTGGTTGATATGCAAGAGGGTGAGATAGATATGCATGTATCATAATTTTATAGTTATGATTTTTTTTTGCAACATTTTTATACTTATGATTACTATTTAATTTGTATAGTTTTTTTTTGTCAACTAATAGTATAGTATAAAATTAGAATTACATTGTATATATATGATTTTTTTTCTTTTTGTAAACTAGTATTGGGTTTTTCTTTTTCACGCAGATAGATAGAGTTGTATTTTGGTATATTTATAAAGAAAAGTATATTATTTTCCCAGGCGCTAGGTATCACAATGCTGTCAAATGCGTTTAACTGAAATTTTAAGATGATAGATGTCAAAACACTTAAAATTTATATTCTTATCAGTGATTCTCAAAATCCACTTGTTTGATTTGAAAAGCAGTGGATTATCAAAGATTTCTATGATCTAAAGATGATTTATAAATCCAAACAAATAACACCCCCATTTAGATGGGATACAGCCTCTTAGTAAAATTTTGAATCATCAAATTTTAGGCAAACATTCTAGATTGTTGGAGAACTATTATATAACGACGTCTTCTTGACCATCAAATATGTATTGAAATAGCAGTTACAGAGATTAAACTTTAATGCAGTGTACAACACTGAAATATGAAAGTCGAGAAACTAACGGTGAATGATAGCATTTTGTTTAGCAATAAAAGATGGATTTGACTAGACTTTCTCATGAAGATAGCATTTTCAAGTTCAGGGCCGTCATAGAGCCACCGGTTCCTATCAGCAGTTTCGAGGAATCAAAGCTGTTGCTTAGCTGCAGCAAGTAAGTCAATGCTTGTCTCTATCTTCTGGGCTTCAACCCACTCTAATTCATGATCCTTCTCTTTACTCATGGAAGGAGATCCGTAATCTAATCAACTGCATAAGGCCTAGTTATTACATGCAGATCAAACCTGAAGATCATGTTGCAAGGGAAACATCAAACGGGCGAGCATAGGAGACAAGTAGCTTATGTGACGAGTTTTTAATCTGTAATGATTTGGAGATCATCAGTATCTCACCTTAATGGGCTAAGTTGTTTTTAAATTAAGAGAGAAAGGCTGTTTTTATATAAGGACTTGAACCTTTACGAGTAGCACCACATGCAATAACAAAACAGAACTTGTGGAGAATGAAGTATACTTTAACCCAAAGATGTAGCGTACAAAGATGAGAATTGGAAGAAAAAACTTCTAGTGACATAATGAAATGATTTGGGATTCAAAAGATCATACATCAAGTCAACACTGAGGAATATGTTTCTTCTGGTTAAGGTTCAGAGACAATGCTTCACGTAGCGAAGAGAGAAGGGTTAGCAGTGGCGGTACTAACTTGGACCTCAAGCATCTCCAAGCGACGTTCCAGAAGATCCAACTTCTCATTCAAAGATGCCAACTTGCTCTTTGTCGTCGACTCTGAAAAAAAAAACAGAGATTCATCGTTTGGTGGTCAAATTTAGCTCGAAACAGAGTTTCCATCAGCACACAAACATACATTGTCTGAAAAACATATAAAGTTTCTAAATTTAGAAATGAGACTGGAAACCCAAGAGAGAGAGAGAGAGTTACCGAATTGGAGGAGGAACTCGAAGAGACGGCGAACATTGTGAGAGATGTGGGAGATGAACTCTCGATTCTCCCAATCTGCTTGAACAGCGATTCCTACGTTTACTGCGTTCGTTATTCCCCCTGCTTTCGCCATTTTATTAAATTTCAGATTTTCGACTTCTTCGCCGGTTTTTGTTGTCTTATGATTGGTGGAGAAGAAGAAGAAGAAACGGGTACTTTATGAAAGAAAGAGAAACTACAGGGGCTTAAATTATAATTGCTATTTGGTGAAAGATTGAGCAATTCTTGCTTCTTCTTCGTACAAATATAAGATATGTCACGTGATTCAACATTTTTTTAGAAAATCAAGTGGATTAGTTGAGTATATCATGTTTTAAAATTCGTCCGCAAGCCGATTCATCGGATCAACAATAAGGTAGATGGTAAACGTGATTAAAATCTCCGATTCGGCTGAGTAATAGACAAAAAACTGCACAGCCGATTAATCAGTTTAAACTCCAAATTCACAGTTGCCCAGAAAATAAGTTGCCCAAAAAACAAAACTCTAAATTCACAATTACATATCCATTCTCTTAGCCAAACATGGTTTAGAGCATCATTAAGAAGGTTCTCAGGACGTAGCTAAAAGACGTAGCTTTTAGCAAAATATAAAAATCCGATTCTTAATTTTTAAGTGAAAAAGCTAAGAATCCGCTAAGAACCTTGCATTAATGATGGTCTTAGTAATGAGCCAATTAACCTAAGAATGGGTTATTGGTAAGTAAATTTTCATGAATTTTGAAAATTGTGAAAATTTTGAAAATACATTGTTATTGGTTCTTGGATTTTAAAAATCTTAATAGAATTCATTGTTATTGGTTTAATAAATTTCAAAATTCATTTAAATTTCTTGTTATTCAAAAATTCTTGTTATTATTGATTTTTAATTCTAACTAAATCTATTGTTGTTGGGAGATGAATTCTATTTATGTTTACTCATAAGAGTTAACTTTCAAAATATCATATGTATCCATGTGATTTTCAAAATCTATGTGATAATTTTTGCAAATACCTATTGCACTTTAAATCCAAAATGTGTGTCCAAACTTATAAATAATTATTATATTTTTATCATTTTTGAATATATAAGTATTTATAAATAATAAAAATATAAAAATAAAAAATTTGAAAATTGTTTGAAAATTATTTTGCAAAAAGAAATTTTCAAAACAAAATTGAAAAATCTACCTTTTCATAATAAATTCAAATTTAAAACATATAATTAGAAATTCTTTTTAATTTTTTATTTCTTTATTACTCTTTATATATATACACGGCAAGTTTGCCTCTTTAATAAAAGTTGCTGACTGTTTGGTGAAACAACATGTCGATACTGATTTCAATTTCTTTTTCTATGTTCCAAGCTTTCTAACTACATTGTTACATTTGGATTTCTTACAATCCAGTTAACATATTAATAAAATGATGTTATAAAAAAAAATTCTTTTGGTAAGTCCAATTGATGAAAATCTTTATCAATGTAAAGAAGTTATGATCAAATTTTATAAGTCAATGTATATACAATTTTCACAATCCACATAATTTTCAAAATCTATCAACTCTTAAAATTCACAAACTCTATACACATTTATCTCCCAAAAACCCTCCCCCCCTTAATATCTAATGGCATATCTTCCTCAATCCAACAAAGAAAGAAGTACTACATCTATTTCATAATAAATGTCATTTTGACACATTTCAAGTAAATTGAAAAATTAGTACTATATACTAATATATCTTTATTTAGTGCATAATTTAAATAAAAAATAATTTACATAAATATATATATATATTGATTAGTTGAAAGGATAACAAAGAGATTATTATGAAAACTTGCATTGAAAATGTAAAATGACACTTAGTTTGAAACAAGAAAAAATGATAAAATGACATTTATATTAAAACAGAAGGAGTACCTAACAAAAAAAAGTACAATTATATTTGTGTCTTTTCTAAGTGGAATATATTTTTATTTTGTATTTATTACAAATTTATGAATCTTAAAATGTTACTCTTTACATACAAACTGGATGTTTTATATATTGTGGATCCGTGAAAAAGTTCTTACTGAAATGTATGTTCATCTTGAACTAACACTAAAAATCTAGGAAAAAGACAGAACCAAAATTTGTAAAATCGGCCAAAACAGTAATAAGAAGGTAGTGAGAACTGGAAGTATAATGGCACACTAAAGCTTGATCCGTTCATCCTCGGCGATATTTTTTTCTATTTTTAAATAAATAAATATTTATTTTTTATAAGTAATAATATATATTTTAAAATTTATTCGTATTAAATAATTGTTTATATAGTATTTCTTAGACACACTTATTTTATAATTTACATTGAGAAATTTTATTTTGTCATGTAAACCGTCTATTGTATCACGGAAAAAAAATGATTATATAAATGATTATAAAAATGATTATGTAAACCGTCTATTGTACCGTCTACTGGCTCATACTCATACAACATCCCACATACCTGCTGGCTAAAGTGTTAAAAGGAAGATACTTCCGAAGTTCGAACCCGATCGATGTTGGGAAAGCTAGTGCACCATCTTACGTATGGCGCAGCATGATGGCGGCACGACCGCTACTGAAATCGAGTCTGCGAAAATCTGTAGGCTCGGGATATAACACTAGAGTTTGGGATGAACCATGCCTCCCCACATCCCCCCCCCCCTCCACGCCAGCCAACTGGAGTGAATCCTATCAGAAATCTGAACCTGTTGGTCTATGAACTGATAGACCGGAGAACCAAAACTTGGAACATGGATCAGGTAGAAGCTGTGATAGCCCCAGAAGATATCTTGTTATTATGCAGCTTGAGACCCAGTAGATCGTTTAAAGTGGACAGTTACTGCTGGGTCCATACAAAATCAGGAATTTACTCAGTTAAAACTGGGTATGATGAAATGTGTCGTTTGGACAATGAGGTATCCTCTGAATATTTCTCTGAGCCTAGCGCTAATTGCTTAATTGATCAGGTATGGTCGACAAAAACAGTGCCGAAAATAAGGCACTTTCTGTGACAATGCTTGTCGATCTGTGTTCTTGTCTGCAGCCGCCTGGTCGATCGCCACTGTCACTCAATTCGAGAGTGCCAAAGATGCGGACAAGACGACGAAACTATCAACCATATGCTCTTCGAATGCCCGATGTCTTGTATGCAGCATTATCTACAGATCCGGGTGAATTCCCAAGCTCATCTATCTATGGCAACTTCGACTACATTCTCAACAAAGCCCATAAACGACATGGAACTGATGCAAATCTGGGTCGGATTCCCTAGATACTTTGGTTCCTGTGGAAAGCGAGGAATGAGAAGGTGTTCAATAATAAAGATATCCTGCCATGGGAGGTGATTCAATCTGCAACGTCGGAGACGGCGAGCTGGACGGTGGCACAACTTATCCCGGAAATAATTGAGGAAAACAGCAACCATCCTGCACCAGCGCCACAAGATATACCGTCACGGAGACCCTATTGCAGAGTTGACGCATCGTGGAAGAAGGAAGAGGCTCGCTATGGTGGTGGACTCGTGATTGAGAATGAGGGCGGGACCAGAACATTCGGTTCATTTGCTAGTAACCGAGCGTTGTCCGCCCTACACGCAGAGTTCGGAGCTCTGCTGTGGGCTATGCAATTCTCGCTATCCCTCGGTCACGTCTCAATGGCGTTTGAATCAGATTGCTTGCAACTGGTTCGGCTACTTGAAGAAGAAGAAGAATTGCCAAGTTTAATGGTTGAGTTTGATGAATTTTTCTGTGCTTCGTTCTAAGTTTGTGTTTTGTTCTATTTCCTTTGTTTCTCGTTTAAAAAACCTCCAAGCTGATCGCTTTGCAAAAGGTGCTCAAGCTCGCGGATTCTGCTTTTCCCATGTTCATTCTGATGCTCCAACTCGGCTGGTGCTAAACACCACTTGGTTGGAATTATCTTAATAAATTCACGCCTTCATGGTTTCATCCTCAAACCTGATTGTTTGGAACCGTTTTTAGTACTCCTCCATCCGGACCAGGCTCAACTAAATTATGGATTTTAAAGCTAAAAGTAAAAAGAAACTGACCCTAATTGAGGTATTTTAAACCAAATCAATATTAATCTGAAAAGTAATATCAACGGAGAACAGGTTGAACTGCAATAAGGAACAAGTTAGTGCAATCAAACCGAAAACTCAAATTGATCATGACACCTTTTTTTTTTTGAACAAAGATCATGACACCCTATCTAACTATATTTTGAAGTATTTACATATATGTCTTATTTATATACTTCAAACCTTCGAGAAAGTTTAAAAGAATACCATCGAAATGCTGACTATTATACATATTATATATATATATATATATATATATATATATATATATATATACAAAGCCAAGCCTTTCATTTTTTCTTCCACATGAATATTCTTAAACTTTTTACTGCATGAAAACATACTTAAGTATAAAAAAGTATATATGAACGATATATATATATATATATAAGTTTGAAGGGTGAGAGAATCAAGAACGAACAACTCGTATACGCTTTATGATCTTAGCTATTTGATGAGGTCTCATAATGGGATTGCTCAGGCAGACTTAGCTGCAGCCGAACCTGAACCTGAGCATGGGATTCATCGGCTGTATCTTCAGTATCACGATTTCCCAATTCATTTCTGATTGACACCGCATAAGCCTGCAAGATAATCAGTTGTCACAATACCACTTCTGTAACGTCGAGAATATGTCTGGGAGATTTTAGATTATATATTTTCAACTCAAAGTAACTGATGAAGCTTGTATCTTTATTCAACCTTCTTGTGTAGCTCGACGTTTTCATGATGAATCCTTTGTACTTTTCTCGACAATTCAAGATTCTCGTGGTGAACAAGATTCCTCTGCAAAAGATGAGCCAATTATATATAAGAACCTGAAAAATAAGAAATGAGGGCATAGAACATATGTATTACTTTGTCAAAAAGAAAAAAAAAAAGAAGATCATATGTATTACTCTGTATTTACATGCGTGAATATTTTATATCTATGCTCATAGTTAAATACATTATACTGTCTTTGTTTCATAATAAATGTCATTCTAACTTTTTTTGTTACATAAAAAATGTTATTTACAATTTCAATACAAATTATACTTATTTTCAATTGAAAATTAATTTCAAACTACATTGATTTTATAAATAGTTTCATTTATCTAAAATATTATTGGTCAAAGAGATGTAATTAATAACAAGTTACATATATTTCAACAACTTTTTAATTTGTGTGGAAAATGTCAAAACGACACTTATTCAGAAACGAAGAAAGTATTTAGTATCTATTTTGTATCAATTTTTTTTACCGTGAGTTGTAAACGCAAAAGCGAATCCACAAAAAATAAAGAAGAAATGTTATCTCCATTGGCAAATAATTATTGAATATCACTAGAAATTTTCAGCAACAAAAAAAAAAACTAGAAACCAAATCAGAAAAGGAAGAAATATTGTTTGCAAGATCACATTGCGTTTAGTTATAGTTTGCAAAATGATCTATTATTCAAGAAAAAACCATGTCGTGCTTTTTTTTAACCATGTCATAGTTATATGTAAACACAAACATAAGCATTTACAGTTTGATTTTTCAAATTTTTAACTGATATAAATCATTTAGTACTGACCTTTCTGGTGAGTTCTTTGATTTCATTGGTCAGAATTTGTTCCTGCGAAATTCGAGAATATATGATTAGTTTAAATGTCATTTCTCTAATGTTCTATGACAAATTAATCAGTTTAAGTTGCATTGTTCTATGATTGATCGTTAGTTGTTCGTTGTTAGAAATCTATTGCCAGAATAAATAAGCAATCTACGTTACACGTAGATATCAGACTACCGAAAGTCTAATATATATATAAAGTTTAATTTCACTTAGTATATGATTTTTAAATATAATTGAAAAAAAACAAAGTAGAAGGAGAATTTTAAAAACAT
The DNA here is from genome assembly GCA_026261945.1 of Hirschfeldia incana. Lineage (NCBI taxonomy): Eukaryota > Viridiplantae > Streptophyta > Magnoliopsida > Brassicales > Brassicaceae > Hirschfeldia > Hirschfeldia incana. The sequence continues at coordinate 1,210,933 of JABCMI010000072.1, forward strand.
CACAATTGTTTCTTACAGAACATGTTTTAAGCTACTATCTCCTTAAGTTTTAGAAACTATAAAATCAAGTGTCATTTTCTGATTAACACTTTTTCAAGAAAAAATAACATTTAATTATCTAAAAGAACTTTTTCAGCAAAAATATATATATTATTATCTAGATATTCAATTTATCAATGCTACCATAAATGATGTTCTAAGAGCATCTCCAATTTTTTCTTACAAAATAGAATAAAAGTAATTATAGAGTAAAAATGCTTCACTTCTATTCAATTTCTTATTCGGAGTAATAAACAAACAAAAATAGATTATTCCATTTATGGAGTAAACTTTATTATGAAGTAAGAAATATAATCGGTTAGAACATATGTTACTTCATGATCATTTTTACTTCATTTTGGAAGAAAAAATAAAATAGGGATGAAGATGTTCTGATATAACCAAACTAGATGCCATTCACAAGAGTCTGACACCTTACTAAAGCTAGATGTCAGTCACCAAATGTTTGACCCTCGTTTAATATAATATTATCCAATTTATAGTGAAATTAAATTTGGAACTGTTTATAAGAATTCACCATTAAAGGTGCTCCTATAGTTTTTATCCCAAGAGATTATTTGATCTGTCACAACAAATTGGTAATAGAACTAAATTTTTATAATTTTTAGTTTGAGAAGATGATTGTTAGAGTAAATATGCGATCTAAGTCCCAAAGACATTTAATCTACTGCTTGTATTGTCTGGCCAGAAGAGTATCTGCTCCATTACAGCAATTTGTTATTGGATCCAAGGTTTCGTAGTCTTTGGTTTGAGGGAAAGATTTGTTTAAATAAATAAGCAATCCATTCCAAAAAAAAGTCTAATATATGTATATATGTTAGGTCCAGTGATGCTTTTTGAAAACAATCAAGCCGAAAACAAATCATGAAGTTTAGAACAATATCTAACAAGAAATTAAACATACGTTATATGGACATCTAACTGTATTGAAGACCCAGGAAGGCATCTCGCTCGTCATGAACATCATCAATCATCATATATATATATATATATATATATATATGTCATGTGTGTGTGTTTTTAGAGATAAGTATTACCTTCTTAATACGAATTCCGCGTAAACTCATTTCAAGTTGGCTTTCTATATTGTGCAACTCCTTAACGCTCAGACCATTTAATTGCTGTCCCGTTAGTTGTCTGCTTCATACAAAAAGTTTATTGTGATTTATGCATGTACAGTTTTTTGCATTTAATTACATGTTTACACTGTCTTCATAAATTACACATATAAACATTTGGAACATACGATCTAATTGGTATATGTATTTCGACCTTTTCAAAATGTAAAAAAAAAAATATTATCATTTTATCACCAGAAAAAGGGATGGCTAGAAGAACAAGACAATAGACATGCCAGATACGCAACAATTTAGCTGAATAGATCTAAACAAAAATTGAATAAAGAGATGAGCTTCTGTTGAGAATCACACATGGCAAAGTGAGAAAAGAACAATACTAGTGTATAACAGAAACGTGAGCCAAACTACAAATCTAAATACTAGTTATTTTTTTGCCTAAAATTCATAAGTTCATACCGATGAGTTTCCTGCAATGATTGCAGTTCTTGTCTTAGCGTTGTGGCCTCTCTTTGCCAAAACTACAACAAAATATACCTCATCAACTCTCAAACTCAAACTCAAGTTTAATAATACAAACATGATTAAGATCTTTATTAGTATAACTGCACCTCCTCTTGTGTATTGTGCCATTTTTGAATAGTCTACGTACCTTAACTTCGGATGCAGGGTTCAATAGTTGTTGCTGCTCCATTTTGGTCTTGTTGAATCGTTCTATAGTCGATTTCACACTGTTCATTTCAGTATATTGAAATTGTAGTTAGTTTATACTTTTTAGTGTTTACTTCCTTCTAGGCAAATAATAGTCTATTTGTAATGCTAGGAAAAACAACTCCTTCACTTCCGATTGAAGATTTCACAACCTTCATAGGTTTTATAAAGAATTTATCACATAAAAAAAGTAATATACGTCAGGCATAAATGGTTTTCTCCATGATTTATAAAAATCTCTTATAACAATAAGTATTTTAAACATATTGGAAAATGTATCTTCAAAATAAATGTAGTATTCACATTTTGAAGTCATATATTTTTACAGCCTCTTACTAGTTTCTAGGTCAAGTTCACATATTGGTAACTCCTATTACAGTGATACTTATATTAAATTCAATTTCCAATGAAAACAATATATATAGCTCTTATAGTTTAAAATTAAAATAAAAATAGTTCAAAATATAAAATAATATATTTTGATAAATTATATTGATACAGTGGTATATGTAGTAAGAATACTGATCAGTCATCCGATGCTCTGTCAAACTAATATTATACATATAAGTTTTGTGAGTGAAAACTCATCACTCTATGGTGATCATCTCGCACACTTCCTTTAATCACTCTTTTAAGTTTTTCAGCGTTGTACTTGTTTTTAGCTTTAAATACATATATATGTCGTCCTCTACTTTCCAGATGTTTCTAAATTTGGCTGTCATAATGCCACTCCAGATACACAATTCACAGCAGATATATAAATAGACACACAAATTATATATATATATATATATATATATATATATATATATATATATATGTGTGTGTGTGTGTGTGTGTGTGTACATGATATATGTATATACATTGATACACATTTCCACATACACAATATGCCATGAGCATATCCTTGAAATGAGATTAAGCTTGTCTACTTAGTTTCCTTTTTTTTGTTTTCCTTTACAAATAATAGTTGTAATCAATAATGTTGTAATCAATATATACACCACCTTGTGTACGGAAATTATGAGCAAGAACAAGATGCAGATGCACAAAATTGTACACAACAAATGCGCAGATCGCACGGCTAAACACATCTCACTGAAATATAATCTCACCCATCTTTGCTCAGTTTTTTTGTCCAACCCTTCCAAGCAAACACATTACCCGTACATGACAGTATATAAGTACTTGTACATATATACTTTCGTTTATAGATATAGACACACATATAAAATTTTTTTAATCTATGTATATACTTGTGAAAAGATCTAGGGATTCAATAAGGAAAATAGAAACCTGGAGCTGGCAAAGTCATAGAGCTTGTCGGTATTGGAGAAAATGATGAGACCAACCTCTGCATCGCAGAGAATAGCGAGTTCTTTAGCTTTCTTTATGAGACCCTTTCTTCTTTTGGAGAAAGTGACTTGCCTACTCGTCGAATCATCGATCCTCTGGATCACAATCTTCCCTCTCCCCATCGATATTAACCCTATTTTGATCTTCACCTCGATCTTGGCGATCTTCCCCTTTCTAGGGTTTTCTAGATCTTAGCAAGACGAAACGAGGAAGAAAAAGAAGAACGAATGAGGAGAAATAGATGAGAGAGAGAGAGAGAGAGAGAAGGGGGGTGGGGGATAGGAAAAAGCAAGAAGTGAGAGTCAACAATTTTCGAGGAATAAATAAAGGGAAATTGCATTCCCTACCTACATGTTTATGCATAATTAGCGATATACCAAAAATCACTATTATACACTGTGCATTTTTTTTAATGTCTATGCTACCCCTATTACATATATCTATCATAGACTCCAACTCCCTCTTCTCTCTCCATGTCTCTCCTCTCTCCCACCGCATTCTTTCCGAGCACCTCCTTCAAAGACATCCACCACCTCTGCACATCGCTTCCTCTCCCCTCCCTTCTTCTCCTTCCGCTTCTCCTTCTCCCTCTCCTAACCACGTCTCCAGTGTCTCCGCCGCGAATCTGACCCTCCGATCTTGGCCGACTAACCATCTCAACCGCGCAGTTTCCGATCTTATCATCGGTGGAAGAGTGGTGGTTGCCGGAGACATTAGAGTTAGGGACGACATCAAAGGAGGAGGAACCCATTGAGAGATCAAAATTAGGATTTCTAATTTTATCAAAATCAATAATCAGTCTGAAATTGTATGGAAAATCTAGATCAAAATTGTTAAATGAAGGAGGACGAAGGAAAACATCGAGTGGTGGTGTTGAACTGGATCATTTTCGTTTTGGAAATCAAGGGGAGGGATGAGGGAGAAGAAGAAGACGACAAAACTAAAGAGATTAATGTAATTTTACACCCTCATATAATACTGTAGACTGCAAACTTTTACTGTTATGGTATATACCTAATTTCTAACTTTTTTTGGGGTTTCCAACCAATTCACCCATAAATAAATACGTATAATCTTTTTTTTGAACACCTAACAAATATGTACAGTCTATTTGAGTCATTTGTATTGGTAGATACAACTTGATGGTCATTTACCAAAATACCAGTTTCATGACCTAAACATAGGTGTTTACTCAGGAAAAAAACTAAACATATGTGTAGTTATTTCTCACGGAACCCATATGACAGGAGAACGACTGAACCGAAGTATTTAAACCATTTCCAATTCAACTTTATATTCATTTCTATATGTTTTTACAAAATATAAAAATCTATTATAGAGATAGATTTGTTCGGATGTATTCAGTACCTTACTTACTGAAGCTAAAAGGGAACTTTCGCTTGGGGCATTATTGTTCCATATAAAACTGAAGGAGATACTTGGTTATAAATGTTTTATTTATGTTGTTTATTAATCTAGTTAGACGATGCCTTGGTTTTGGTTAAGTTTGTAAAATCTTATCAAATATGTTTTTATTCATTCATTCTGATCTATTTTGTAAATTTATAAACAACTATTACTTAGCTATACCTAATTGATGGTTTTACAGATATGTAAAAATTTATATAAAATTAGTATCCAGTTATGTGTAGATTTTGTATATAAATCATGATATAACCTAACAAATGATTTGTTATTTATTTTTATTAGAATTTCATTTTTCATTACTATTACTATAAAAATTTATATACTTTTTTGATTTGGGCAACAAAATCTCTAGGCACAGTTCTGTTCAAACTAAACAGAAAAACGAATAGAATTTCAAGATTTTTATAAAGTTCATGAGAAATATGCTCTATAAAATTTGAAATGTGAAATAAACTCGTATAAAACTACCAAATGATATTAAATCTCTATTTGGTCGATAAATATTCATAATGCTAAAATTTATTAAATCATAATCAACTGACATTTTTATTTATAATAAACTATATTCAGGCTTGACATTTCTGAGTAATGAGGAATATTCAGTTACACATTCATATTCTTCAATATGGTACCATTGCGCAAATGGATCCTCCATTGATTTTGTTACTTGATCATCATGATGAGATTTTCCATTTCTCAATTGTTACTCGATATTTATACCTGCTTTATAATTGTTTTTCTTGAGTTTCTTGTGTTTGTTTCTTTCTCATTTTATTAAGAGAGAGAAAGGTTGTGTTATTGACCTCAAGAGAGTGTATATAGTACAAGGTATTTGTTAAACTTCCTAATAGATAAGAAAAATAAAATATACACAAAATAGGAAAAATAAGAAATATGTCATATTTAGATATAGATCATAATACTTTCCCTCAAGTTGGAGTTTAAAGGTCACAAGCGCCCAACTTGCACAATAAATATGTGGCTTGTTGTCGTCCGAGAGCTTTTGTTTCAAGATCTACCAGTTGATCGATTGTAGAAACATGAAAGGTGACAATGTTTATGGCTGCAATCTCAACAGCCTTTCTCAATATGCTTCCTACGTTCGTGGAAGACAGAATTGTATGTTATATGCATAGCAATTGAAAAAAACTCCTTTATAGGAGTATTGTGATTGATGCCAAGCGATTCAAGGAGATCCTTTATCCATTTAAGTTCTTGAACTTCAAGTGTCATTTACTGATACCCTGCTTCTGCAGGAGAAAAAGAAGATATATCGACCATATATAACAAATAAAATAACTATTTTGCATCTTCACAAATCACAACATCATATCGTTATTTAAAATATAAAATAATCTAAAATGCTTCATAAAAATAATAAATTTTGAAAATGTTATAAAATAAAGTGTTTATAAAAATCCCTCGTAGTTTCAAAACGCATATCAAAATCTAGTTTTCATTTAGCTCCAAACTATTGATAAAAACTAGGTATGGACCGAGGTCCCATTTGCGCCTACGTTAATTTCGAACGTGAGTCTATATTCTATAACAATAAACAAATATATTTCAGATATATTACAACTTTCTTACAAAAATATCTCAACATTTTCAAAAATTTTAATTTATTATATAAAAAAGCTTATTAGAAGTAATTTGATTACAATATTATCATCCAAAATGTTGCATTAATTCATCATCGAACAAGCATAAGTATGTTTATCATACCGGGTCACCTGTTTAGTGTATTTATAGTTCTAAAAATAAAAGATATATCAGTTATCTCAATAGCAGTTTCAATACACTAGACCCGGTCACATGTTAATGCAATATTTAAACTATCAGTTCTATATATCAGTTCAAAAAAAAAAACTAGCTTAGTTTTTTCATTTCCCTAACCTACTTCACAAGCAAATCTAGGTAAATAGTTCAAATATTGCATTAACATGTTCTTACTCTTTGATACATTTAGTGATGTAGATAAATAGTTGAGATATTTCCAAATATTTATTATTTATTTTATTAGCTATTTAGATAATTATCATTATTGTTTTAGGGTTTTTATGGTTTTTTATATATAGTCGTTTATGCTTACGTTTGTATTCAGTTATGATTTGATTAATAAAATTAAGAGTTTTCTCTTTGTTCTTTGTTTTCGATGGATCATAGGTGATTTCAACGAATTTAAGAAGACTTTGATCCTAGGTATTTTCAGAATCAATAGAATTCATTGTGTTATCTTAGTTTTCCGGGTATTCTCAGAATCAACGGATCTCTACTTCTATTCTATAAAGGCTGCTACATCAGGTGGTATAAGAACTGGCACTTTGGTTTCTTAATCAAAGTTCGATTATGTTTCCTTCATTACCATGTCCTTTGGGGTCTTTTACTATCCTACGGATAATTCGTTTGTTTTATCTGATGATTTCTGTGAGGGGCTGAGAGAAATTCTTGGAGATCCTATTTGGGATATTTATGAAGATGAAGAGAGCTTTATCCAAATCAGGCTACGAAGAATCTTTCAATCGATCCACTTTGTTGTTTGGTATTGGTAGAAGATCCATATGACATGGACTCCATGGAGTATTTCAATCCCGTGGAGAATCTAACAAAGTCAACATACCATGCTATGATGGCTGGAACATTATATGGAGAAGACACGTTGAAATCTTTTTCTAATGTGATGTGAAGTTTAAGAATGGGATTATCCAATTAAGATGAGTTGGAATTATTTGTTCGCAAATAAGGACCCTTGACATAAAGCAACAATATACTTGGTGGTGTGAAGAATTTTGTCATCGGTTGGTTAGGCAACATGGAGAATTTTATACGTGGAAGAGAAGAAACAATTTAATCGAAGACCACGGTTAAGATTCGAAGATGAATCTTTCTAATACGGAGAAAATTATGTTGGTAAATATTTAAGATATTTCTAAATATTTATTATTTATTTTATTAGCTATTTAGATAATTATCATTATTATTTTAGAGTTTTGTGATTTTTTATTGATTTTATCATTTGATTAATAAAATTGAGAGTTTTCTATTTGTTTCTTGTTTTTGGTAGATCGTAGGTTATCTCAACGAATTTAAGAAGATTTTGCTCCTAAGTATTTTCATAATCGATAGGATTCATTATGTTATCTTAATTTTTTGAGTATTATCAGAATCTACGGATCTCTATGTCTATTCTATAAAGGTTTCCGCTACATCATTTAGCACTATAGATACATTCAAGATTTATGAATTCACGTGAAAGAGAGAAAAAAATGATACTAGTAGTTACTGCCAACGAGCATAAACAGGAGTAATTAACTAAGACCTCCTTTACATCAATATTCCCAGTTTGATGTTCTACTTAATTGAAACTTGAACTGTAAGTCCTCGGAACTTGAACACTGGTTGTAATTGTACTATATGTTCCAAGCTTGTTGGCCATGAGTTCATTACTTCAAACCATTAATATTTTAACAGTCAACTAAGATACTATTTTTTTTACAAAAATAAACACCTGAAACTAATTTATATATATATATATACTCCAGAGTTACTAAAGTAGTTTATAGTACTACTATATGGGTAGAATAATTAAACATTGAATAAAATAATAGCACTAACTTGAGATTTCGTCATAAATTCAGATGACAAAGGGTTGATAATCTATTATATTTCTTTTGTTTCAACTTAATCATCGTTCTAGATTTTGACACACGAATTAATAAAACATTTAATTTTATATGTTTACTAGATAAACACATCAGTACAAATACATCTAACCACATTTTTACCAATAGAAAAATAGATTTGAATAAAAAGTCAATAAATTTTGCATTGTGATCATAAAATGACATTAATTTTTTCTACAACAAAAATTAATTCGAAAAGGAATGAGTATATATTTCACCTGTTCATAATTTAAAATTATATATATCATGAAATAGATTCACTAAGTTATTGTTATGTAGGAAATGAACTCCTTTTATTGGTTAATTACCAAGTATGTTTTAAATTAACAATTTCAATTAAGTAGATTACTATATGACACATCAAAGTCTAGAAGAGGAAAATGGTACGAGATAATTCCTAATATATTAGCTAATGTAGAAGTGACTAATATTTAGAAGATACGAGTGATTTATAGGGTAAGTTTAATGTGAAATGTATAAGAGAACAAGTTTAGGGTTTAAAGAATTTTTTAAAAAAAATAATGCTCTAAAATATTTCACACTTGTATTTCACTATGAGATATTTCACATCAAGTAAAACATTTGTTAGCATCTCAAATTATAGCAGTTACTCAATGTTGATAGATACTTGAAATTGATAGCTCAAAACTTTTTAATGAAGAAGTATAATTCCTCTCCTCATACATAAATATGTGTTGCACTATTTTAAAGATATAACACTTTAAACATAACACATATACAAAAAAAATATAGATGAGAACAAAGTTTTAACTCTTAACTTAGAGATTGAAAATTCAATTTTATAGTGTGTGTGTAAAGTTATTTATACAAAAAAAAATTAATTAGGTTAAAATTTTCAATATATATAGACTTCTTTTTAAGTATATTAAGATAACACTACAAGAAAACAATTATTTTACGAGGGCTAATTTCCTCGTGAGTTCATCGTAAAAGGGATGTTACGAGGAATCAACGAGGAAATCGGTTTCGTCGTAATTAATTTGTCGTTAAATATATTTCCTCGCCAGTTCCTCGTTAAATAGCAAGGCATATATTTCCTCGTAAAGACAAAGTAAAGATTTCCTCGTAAACACCACGTGACATATCCACGTAAAGACATCGCTGACTTTCCTCGTAAAGGCCACGTAGACCATTTATCGTAAATACCACGAAAATACCAAGGAAAGTATTCCTCGTTATATCCACGTAATTACCAAGAACCCTTTTCGTCGTTAAAACCACGAAAATCTTTCCTCGTAGATTCCACGATATGGTTTTCTCGTTAAGCCCACGTTAACATTCCACGTAAAAGGCTCGAAAGTTAGCTTCGAATTTACGTGGTTTTTTATTTTTCTTATTTATAAAATATATTCAAATAATAATTACCAAAAATAAATTTATTTTAAAATTATAAATTAAAAAATTTAAAAATCTAAAATTATTTATTTTATTAATATTTATAAATAAAGAAGTTATAAGTTTTGCATTCATAATAAAAAAAAAAGAACAATAGAAAAAAAAACTAAGAAGGCTCGTGCATCGCCTGATAGAATTCATCGCTCCTCCTCGAGACATCTGCCTCGTTATGAGGGACAGGGTTGGGTGGCTCGCCTGGAACAGGGTTTCGTTCTCGCATGGTCCTCAACATTGCTTCCCATTCCGGATTTGTGGCGGCTATCACGTCCAAAAAGCCCTCCACTCCACCCATACGAGCTGTGAACGAAGTTTTCGTCGAGGTCAACTCCGTTCTTGTCGAGGCCAGCTCATTTCTTGTCGAGGCCAGCTCCGTCTTTGTCGAGTCCAACTCGGTACGTAGCTGAGAGACTTCGTCCTCCCGTCTCTGACCATAAGACGATGTCGCTCTCGGAACATCGTTGACAGAACCAATCCCCATCGTACGCCCTTTTTTCTTCGGGGCAACCTTAAAAAAACAAAAAATATATATATATATATATATATATATATATATATATATATAAAAATTTTAAATTTAAAGTAATAATTTAAATTTTAATTTTAAAAAGATTATCTCCTCGTAAATCTGATCGACTTCAGAAACGGATAAACTGACAGGCAATCCGTCGGGCGACTCCTGGGTGAGCTGGGTCTCACGCTCCGCAACCCGAGCTGCCACCTCGTTGTAGATTTGCTCGGACTTTTCATCTAGGAACTGGCCCGCCTTATTCTTGTGGGTGCGGTCGTAAAGTTCGAGAAGAGTGGGCATGCGTCCCAACTCTTTGGCCTATAAAAATTGAATAAAATTATTTAATTTTTAATTATAAAAATAATAAATTAAAAAATTTAATAACATACCATTTCCAAACGAATAGCAGCGTGAGGTTTTTGGCCCGTAGAGTGTAGCATTGCCCTACGGCCGTTCTCATCAACTGAGTTACGGGAGTTAGAGCAAGACTGGGCGACTCTGATGGAGTTCGGATCCTTCCAATAGGCGATGAGGCCATCCCAGACATCCGTGGTGAGCTCAGCGGGTTTGCCGTGCTCATAACCCTTCACGATCCAGTCACCCTTCCAGTTGGAGACCGTGTCCAGCAACTGTGGTTTCAGCTTCTCGTAAAACGCTTGCCGCACCTTCTCCGTGACCCCCAAAGACCAATTATATTTTTGCTGCAAAAAAAATTAAATTAGTAAATAATTTATAATTTATGAGAATTTAAAATTTTAAAAATTTAAAAATCAGAAAATAACTTACAGCGTACATTTTGAACCACGTCCTTCTGACGTGGATCGGAGTTAGTTTCCAGTTAGGATGTGGCAACACGAAGTAACCTTTCATCGTGTCGGTTACGTCCGTTGCAAGTCGTCCGTCAACCCCAAACCTGAAAAGAACATTAAAAATTATTAAAGATTTTAACTTAAAATTATTTATACAAGTCTTGTAGAAATATAAAATAATATAACTTACCACATAGTTCCCTCTGGTCGGTCGGGGTCTATGATCGGTAAGCCTTCTCTGCCTGGCATTGCGAGAATGTCCTCGACAGTGTACTGAGAGTAAGGGGCACTCGGCGGCACCTGCAAATCCGCATGAACTGGATTTGCGGGCATCTGAGGAGGCGGCGCATGAGGAGCTGCCATCTGCGGAGGAGGAGCCATGTGAGGAGGAGGCATGTGAGGAGGAGCCATGGGAGGAGGCGAGACTTTGTGTGAATACTGAGTCTCGGGGACAGTCTCCGGCTGACTGCTAGAAGAACCGGGACCTGAAACAGATGGCGGGTCTAACCGGCTACCCGGCGGACCGAACATCTGTGCGTAATGAAGAGTGCGCTTATTACCGCGAATACTCTGAAAAAAAAACAAAATTAGAATCAACATTAAAATCTATTACTAATTTTATAAATAAATAATCTATTAACCTATCTAAAAACTCTAAACTAACCACCTAATCTAAATTCCCTAAACTAACCACCTAATCTAAACTACACTAGGAGAGGAAAGAGAGAGGCTTACCATTTGGAGAGGTAGAGGAGAGGAAATGGAGAGAAATGAGGAGACCTCGCGGTTTCGCGTATATATAAGTTTGGCTTTCCTCGCTATTTCCTCGTTAATTAACGAGGAAACCTCAAGGCCCGTGTTTCTGTTCCTCGCCATTTCCTCGTTAAATAACGAGGAAAGCCCAAGGCCCGTGTTTTCGAGAGGAGGAAATAGCGAGGCCCGTGTTTTTTTTAACGAGGAAATACCGAGACCAAATCCTAAACTTCTGAAATCTCAAACCCCAAACCTATAATCTCATCTTTCATATCTTCTACTTCATATATTCTCAAACCATCATCTTTCCTCAATCTTCTCTATTTCTAAATTTATTTTTTCGTTTTCAATATTTAGTTTTCCAAATAGAAAATACTTTAGAAACAACTTTTAAAATGTTTATATAAAATTTTGAAAATTTAATTTTTATTTTTTTATTGAATTAAAATATAAACCTTATTTTCAAATCTATAAAACTTAACTCTAAACATATTTTTGTAAGATTATCTAAAATTATAAATATGATAAGTTTCTATTGTAAATAAGAGATATTAATATTGTATATTTTGGATAATATAAAATTTGGAAGGAATAAATGATGTATTTAGGTTAAAGGAAGATGTATTTTTATTTTTGGGTTAAAGGAAGATGTATTTAGAATATATGATGTATTTAGGGTTTAAGGCTAGGGTTTCAGATTTTAGGGATTTGCACATTTCCTCGCCACTTCCTTGCTATATGACGTGGTATTAACGAGGAAAAATGAGAAATGGTTTAGGGTTTAGCGTTTGTATTTAGGGATTAGAAGATTTCCTCGTTAATTCCACGTCACTTGGCGAGGAAGTGGCGAGGAAATGTGTTGATTTAGGGATTTGAAAATATCCTCGTTAAGTCCACGTAATATAGCGAGGAAGTGGCGAGGAAATGTGGTGACGTGGAAATAAGGAGTATACGCTTTAAATACATATATGGCTGTTTTCCTTTATCAAATCCCACAAAAAAATAAATAAACACATTTCCTCGCCACTTCCTCGCCAAGTGACGTGGCTATAACGAGGAAATGGCGAGGAAATTTGTTTACGTGGAAACAGCGACTACACATTTTTCTATATATATGGGTGTTTCCCTTCCTCATATCCCACACAATCACCCAAATCACATAATAAACTTAGAATTTTGGGTTTGAAATTAGAAAGATTTGAAAAAATAAAGTGAAGAAGATATTGGGGTTACATATAGTAAAGCCTTGCGGTTTCGATTTGCGTAGGTTTTACCATATGTGACTCCAGTATCTTTCTTCTCTTCTTTTTTTTAAGTAAAAAGTATAAGTTAAAAGTTTTAGGGTTAATAATTTGAAATAATAAAAATTATCTAAACAGTTTTATTGCTTAATTCGAAAAACAAATACATCAATCAGATACATTGTCATTCTCATCATCACTAGAAACATCATCATTTTCATTAAACTCGTCCTCAACAACTTCGTCTGTGGCATCATCCATAACATCTTCATACTCTTCATTATGCGGATCTATGAGAAGGATATCATCAATTTGTTGTTCAGCTTGCTCGACGATATTTATCTGTTCTTCTTGCAATGGTGGTTCTTCCCCACCAATAATTCGTCCTCGAGGTGTAACTTTTATCACGGCTAACCAATTTATTCCTGATTCTCTCATTCGGGGGTATGGAAGAAAGCTAACTTGGTCTGCTTGTGAAGCTAAGATGAAAGGCTCAAATTTGTCGTACCTGCAAAATTTGAAAAACGTAAATATTAATATATACATGTCATTTACGGCAACAAAATATTTATTTATGTACCTTCGTCCACCATTGACATCAACTACACCAAATTTGTTAAACCGGACACCTCTGTCCACGACAGGATCAAACCATTCACATTTGAAAAGAACGCATTTCAGCTTTAATATTCCTGGGAATTCCACTTCAATAATATCCGTCAAGATACCGTAAAAATATGTTTCGCCTTTCACACATATTCCATAGTTACTGGTCGCCCGCTGCCTACCATAATCATATGTGTGAAAAGTATAGCCTCGTGTGAAATACATCTGTGACGTGGTGACCTTTACTCGTGGAGCTTGAATTACTTCATGTAACCACTTAGGATAATCGAGATCGTCTTCATAATCAACTTGCAAAATTAAGAGTGTGTTATACTAAAATGAATGGAAAAATCTGCATATTTAAAAGTTTGAGTAATACATGAGTCCTCAACCACTTAATAAAGTGTTGATCTTTTCTTTTGTCTACATCACTTGTAGATATACCTGGGAATGTTTCTTCGACTTGAGAAACAAACATGCTATAAAATCAAAAATTTTATGGACATTAATATACTTATATGTATTTAAAATTAAACTTATATATGTATTTAGAATTGACAATATATGTTACCTTTCAAAATAACGCATCAAAGGATCATCGCAATTGAGTAGAATATAGATGTGTGCACTATGAGCGTCTTCTTCACTCGACCACCAAACCACTTTTAATTTTCCACCGAGTCGACCTATCTGGCTAAAGATGTCATGAACACCGGCAACTGCATATGTTGGTGCGATACCACCATCATCGTATCTTCTTGGAGCTCTTTTTCTAGTACGTACTTTTGACGCAAAGTAATACGATGTGAAGTGAGAAGTTTCTTCTGTCAAACTTCCCGCAATTATAGAACCTTCAACTTTCGCAAGATTTTTTGCTTTTCCCTTCAAATATTTCATTGCTCGTTCATACTGATACATCCATCCGTAATGTACAGGTCCACGAAGTAATGCCTCATATGGGAGGTGGACAGCTAGGTGTTCCATGACGTCAAAAAATCCAGGTGGAAATATCTTCTCCAAGTTGCACAATAAGATGGGAATGTTCTCCTGTAGCTGTTCGACGACTTCTTCTTTAAGAGTGCGTGTGCTCAGATCCCTGAAAAATGCTCCAATGCCTTGTATATATTCCAAATACAATGAAACACATGTACATTATTAGTCATATATAATAGCAAACTACACCATTTTAAAATAACTCTATTTAAAAAAAAATATATATATATATACCTACAAGTGCTTCATGTACGTTAGTTGGCAGTAGCTCCGCAAATGCAAATGGAAGTAGTCGTTGCATAAAGACATGACAATCATGACTCTTCATCCCAGAGAACTTTTGACATTTTTCAACACATCTAGAGAGATTTGAAACATACCCATCGGGAAACTTCACTTCTGATGCAACCCAGTCGAACAACACCGACTTTTTTTCTGAAGACAATCGAAATATGGGAACCGAAACTTGTCCATTGCTTTTTATATGTAACTCACTTCTTGCGCAAATGTCTGGCAAGTCCAACCTCGATTTTATGTTGTCTTTTGTCTTCCCTGGGACATTCAATATTGTATTCATGATGTTCTCAAAGAAATTCTTCTCTATATGCATCACATCAAGGTTGTGGCGCAGAAGAAGATCCTTCCAATAAGGCAACTCCCAAAATATACTCTTCTTGTGCCAGTTGTGATGAACACCATAAGAATCAGGCATATTACCGGGGACATGCCAATTGCCACCACGCGGAGCTGTTTTCAATGCTCCATAGTAATCGAGTTGCGCTTCAATTTGTTCTCCAGTTAGATATGGAGGAGGTGTGTCTCTGACAACCCTTTTGTGCTTAAACAATTTCTTGTTTCTTCGGTACGGGTGGTCAGCGGGAAGAAATCGACGGTGACAATCAAACCAACTTGTCTTCCTACCATTTTTTAGTTGAAACGCATCTGTCGAACCATTACAATATGGACAAGCTAATCTACCATGTGTTGTCCATCCAGACAACATCCCATAGGCAGGAAAGTCACTTATGGTCCACAAAAGCATCGCTCGCATCGTAAAATTTGTCTTCGTTGAGCAGTCATACGTCCTCACTCCCGTAAACCACAAATCTTTCAACTCTTTTATAAGTGGTTGCAAGAAAACATCCAGAGACCTTTTTGGATGGTTTGGACCAGGTATTAATATGGTCAAGAATATCAACTCCCGTAAATTGCACATCTCTGGTGGCAGGTTGTATGGCGTAAGAAAGACTGGCCACAATGAATATTGTCTCCCTGACATTCCAAATGGACTAAAACCATCTGTGCATAAACCGAGATACACATTCCGGCTATTGCTAGCGAATTCCGGATATACTTTGTTAAAATGTTTCCAGGCTCTTGCATCTGATGGATGACTCATCTCACCATCCGTCTGAGTATGCTCGGCATGCCATCTCATTTTTCCAGCAGTCTCCTCTGATTGATACAATCTTTTCAATCTATCTGTGATTGGTAGGTACCACATCCTTTTGTACGGTATCCTATTACGTCCCCGTCCTTGCGGCTTGAATCTTGGCTTCTTGCAGAATCAACATTCCTCTAACTTCTCATCAACTCCCCAATAGATCATGCAGTTGTCGATGCAAATGTCTATCATCTCCGAAGGCAACCCAAGACTATAGACCAGCTTCTGAATCTCATAGTAAGAATCAGCAGACTCATTGCCTTCCGGCAAATACTCTTTAAACAACTCTACCCATTCATTCATGCAACTTTCAGGTAGATTGTGATCCGTTTTTATATTCATCATTCTAGCAGCCAACGATAATTTAGATAGACCTTCTTTACAACCACTGTAAAGTGGTTGGTTTGCCGCATTCAACATAACATAAAACTTTTTGGCATCTATGTTAGGTTCCTCATCTTCATCATGAGCTACGAATGCATCAGCTACCATATCATGAACCCTATCACAATCTACCATCTGCTCTTCCTGATGGTTATGTTCGTTAACCAAATGATGATCTACCGGTTCTACCTGAAAGTTGCTATTACTACTACTAGCAGCTTCATTCTGATCATAATTATAACCTTCTCCATGATGAAACCAGATATAGTAATTTGGCGTGAAACCTCTATTTATTAAATGCTTCCAAACATTTTCACGATTTCCTAATTTCGAATTGTTGCATTTTTTACAAGGGCAGAATATCTTACCGCTTTCTTGGGCGAGCGATGTAGAATCTGCTTGATGCATAAAAGTCTCCATCCCCGTAAGGAATTCTTTCGTCACTCTCCCGTTACCATCTCTATGCATATACATCCACCTTCGGAACTCATAAATATTTCCGCACCTGGACATAATTTTTTTTAACTCTTTTTTTCTTGTTGGTGTGTATAAAATGAGGTTCAAACGTTCATATTTATAGATTTTTCGAATGTGGTAGGTGAGATTTAGCGAGGAATTAACCACGCAAAAATAATTAGGTGAAACAAAAAAAAACGTGTTTCAAAAGGTTCGTGGTTAATTCCTCGTCCAAGAAAATCCACGTAAAAACGAAGCTATATTTACGTCGACTTAACGAGGAAACAACTTTTCCTCGTAACTAAGACGTAATCGTCGTAAAAGCGACGTCAATTTACGTTATTCTTACGTGGAAACACTTTCCACGTCACTTCACGAGGAAATAACGTGGATTCAATTTTTCCTCGTTACTTCAACGTAAAGACGAAGGTAATTAACGAGGAAATATTTTCCTCGTTAATTTTCCTCGTTAAAGCCCAGTTTTCTTGTAGTGTAATAGAGTGGAGCTCGTCGGAAGTCTATTTATTATACTTCTTTGAATATCTGTTATTATAATTTCATTATTATTTATATTATTCCCCCTTATTATTTGAATATTTTAATATTTAATTTCACTCCTGTTATATATTAGTTTAAAAATTATTATTTTTATTAGTTCATAAAAATTAAATTAAATTGAAATTATTTTTAATTTAAAATTTTTAAAATTTAGTAAACTACACAGTAAGTCTTTTATATCCTATGTTAGAGTAAAATTCATATGAAGTGTACTATACCACTAACCCTAAACTCTAAATGTTCCACTTGTAATACCAAAAATCTTAATTAATCATTGTATTACATATGAAAATTTTGTAAATTTTGGAAAACCCCACATTTAAATGTAAATTTTAGTCAATAAAAAGGCCTAAATCTTAATATCTAACCCTAGAAATACAGATATTTTTGAACATAATATTACCAAACCATCAATATTTTGCAAACATGGTTAGCAAACCAATCTATATTCTTTCAAATTGTTCAATTGTATAGAATTTATTTTTTAAATATTGATGATTTAAAATAATTTTTGAAGCATCTCACCTTTTTAAATACTTAAAATGAGATTATTATATCAAATTATGAAATAGAAAACTTGAGAAATTTATTAATAGACTGTGTAAAAAGTTTACATAGTAGACTGCATGAGAGGTCTACCTGATAGATTGCATGAGAAATCTACTCCATAGAAGACTAGACTTCTCTATCAATAGTAGATTTCAGAAAGATAAAATCGTATAATGGTTTTCTAGTTTTTTTTATTTGATAATAAAAGAGTATTGGTTAATTTACGAACTGCTAAGTTATTTTCATTTAATTAAATATGTAGTCTTTCTTTGTATTTCAGATGAATTTATGAGTTGTATTTAGAAAATATCCATGAACTAAATGTAACATCTTTTTCAATAAGATTGGTCAATGTTGAATTCAACATAAATTGAATAGTTTAATTAGTTTATTTGACATAAATTCTTAGTTTATATTGAAATCAATTTCTTATCAAAGTTGAAGTATAAGAAAAAAACACTGACACAAATTGTTAATGTCATTTTCTTGTATACTTCTGGTAATTATCATTGAGATACTCTTATTGAAACTATGAGCCGTACAAAAAGCCCACTATGAAATAAGCTAAATTTCGATATTTAGAAAAGGAATTGAAAGCCCACTAATAAAGAAAACAAGTTACCATATTTAGAGAAGAAATCACCCAAAATGTTTTATTGTTTTTTTAACCCAGTATATCATGTGAACTCTCTGATTTTCAGGTTGGAAAAAGGATCTGTAAATATTCATAATATTTTGCATAAAACTTAGTAACATATGTTGTATATATTATAAATTTATCGTGACAGAGAAGAAAACAAAGTTTGGAAAATTTACACTTTGCAATTCGCAGCTGGCTAATTTTTAAGATAAATTTGTTCATATAAGAAACAGTAGTACAACTTAAAAAAATTATCTGTACATAATAAGTTTTTGTTAAACTGCAACTCCATTACTCGTTCTTAATTATGCGCATCTAAAAAGTCTGACGATTAAACTTCGTCTAATTAAATGATAAAAATTAAGAAATAATTATAGAGGAAAAGTGAATTCTACACATGTGAGTGAGTGACTGATGTCAAATTTTTTTTTCTACCACATGCCATTGTTCTTGTGGAGAATCTATAATCGTCGACAGAAACAATCTCGTAAAGGGCAAAAAGAAACAAAAGGGAGTCCTGTGAATCCACAATAGTGAAGGCCATGTGACTAATCTTTGTCCCTTTTATACTTCACTTTTATGATTTTAAAATCGTTGATTATTTTTCTAGAAGCACAATCTAATATTTTTATCCTTAACCGAAGTTAGTCTGAAGCGGTTATAGAGGAAGCTAAATACGAAGTTACGAACAAACAAACAAAAAATCTCTGGTTGAGTTATTAATGTAAACATTTCAAACCCTCTCATTACTTTCATCCTCAAATGATATTTTAAAAATCAATAGACGACGAGAAGATAATAGCAAAGCTCAAGACGAAGTCGAAATGAGAAATGCTTTTCTTGTTATTGATTATTCTGTTACAGAGCGTTTATATAGTAAATGTGATTCCGGTTTAAACCAGTTACAGATTCAATAACCATTTTACAATTGATTAAGATAAACCAAACCAATGTAACTGAACCAATCTTCTATATACGTTAATATTCCCCCTCAAGATGGCGAGAAGATTGAACGTAACGACATCTTGCCAATCAATGAACGAAACAGAGTGGGATGCAGAGGCTTGGTAAACACATCGGCAAGCTGAGTCTCACTAGTGACGTGAAGGGTCTTGATCAAGCCACTGACAATCCGATCACGTACCTGATGACAATCAAGTTCCACATGTTTTGTTCTTTCATGAAAAACAGGGTTATTTGCAATATGAATAGCTGCCATGGAATCACAGTAGAAAGCCACAGGTCTAGTTTGTGGAGCCTGCAACTCAGTCAACAAGTTGACTATCCAAATTACCTCTTTAACCGCAAAGGACATAGCACGATACTCGGATTCAGCCGATGAATGAGAAGCTACATCATGTTTCTTACTCTTCCAAGAAATGAGAGAGTTTCCAAGAAACAAGCAAAAACCGGATGTTGAACGTCTCGTATCAGCACAAGAACCCCAATCCGCGTCTGTATAAGCCTTGAGAGTGAGATCAGATTCAGAAGAGTAGAATAATCTCAAACCAATAGATCCTTTAAGAAAATGAAGAACACGCAAAGTTGCTTTCATGTGAGAAGGTTTTGGCTGAGAAGTAAACTGACAAAGTTTGTTGACAGCGAAAGTAATATCTGGACGAGTGATGGTTAGATACATCAAACGACTAACAAAACGACGATAGACTGTAGGATCTTCCATAGCAGGTTCAGTCGAGTCTTGACGAAGTTTCACATTAGGATCCATAGGAACATTAGAAGGTTTGCAAGCCAACAAACCAGATTCTTCAAGGAGTTCCAGAATATATTTGCGCTGACAGATAGCAATACCCTTGCTGAAGCGTGCAATTTCCAAACCAAGAAAGAACTTTAAAGGTCCAAGATCCCGAAGTTTGAAAGAAGCACTGAGACTAGCTTTAAGAGATTCCACTGTAGAATCATCACTACTAGCAATGATTATGTCATCGACATAAACCAAAATTGCAATGTATATGCCACCAACATTCTTGATGAATAAAGTGTGATCTGTGTGAGATTTCTTAAAGTCAAGAGCCAACAGAGTAGAGCTAGATTTGAGAAACCACTGCCTTGAAGCTTGCTTGAGTCCATAAAGAGACTTTTTGAGTTTGCAAACCGCATTAACAGGAAGCGTTTCCCCCCTCTTTTGGTGTATAGCCTGGAGGTAAGGACATATATATCTCTTCCTCAAGGTCACCGTTTAAGAAGGCATTAGAAATATCCAATTGAGTTAAGCTCCAATGCTTCGCTGCAGAGACAGAGAGCAAGGTCTTAACAGTCGTCATTTTGGCGACAGGAGAGAAGGTGTCAATAAAATCCACTCCCTCTTGTTGCGTATATCCTTTCGCCACAAGGCAAGCTTTGTATCTCTCCAAGATACCATCAGCATTGAGCTTCACCTTATACACCCATTTGCAGCCAATTTTATGTTTACCATCAGGAAGAGAACAAATCGTCCAAGTGTCATTACTTTCCAAGGCTAAGAGCTCATCATTCATTGCTTTTAACCATTCATCAAACTTCTTGGCTTGACGAAATGAAGCAGGTTCGACATGTTGAGCTAAAGCACAAATATATGATTCATATCCCTCAGATAACTTAGCATACGAGATGTAAGAAGCTAAAGGATAAGGAATATCAGTCTCAGTGACATGACAGAGATATTCATTGAGATAACCAGGAGGTTTAGAGACTCGTTTTGATGCTTCTCTACACGGATGCTTGTTCACTACGTCTGAAGTTTCACCCACAACTGCAGTGTTAGAACGATCAACAGCAGGATCAGGAATAACAACTGCAGGGGTTTCACTTGAGACAGTAGGAACATCACTAACTTCAGAGTGAGGCATTGATTCCTTAGAGAAGAAACCATCAACAGAAAACTCCTGATCAGTAGAAAATAAAAATATAGTCTCGTGAAAAACTACATTCCAGGAGATATGAACTTGGTGAGTGTCCAGATTAAGTAGTTTGTAGCCTTTGTAGCCAACCGGATAACCAAGAAACACACATGGCTTGGAACGAGGTTGAAACTTATGTCTGTTCTTGGAAGAAGTAGACATGTAGGCTAAGCAACCAAAGACTTTCAAACCACTGTAATCTGGTGCCTTAGACATAATAACTTCATAAGGAGACTTGTTCTTGAGTAGTGGCGTCGGTGTTCTGTTGATAAGAAAAACAGCCGTCAAAACAGAGTCGCTCCAGAAGTCAAGAGATAAATGACTCTGAAACATCAAAGCTCTGGCGACGTTAAGGATATGCTGATGCTTCCTTTCAACCATCGAGTTCTGCTCCGATGTCTCAGGACAAGAATGATAAGCCAAGATACCCTTCTTTTTAAACAAAGCAGTAAACTTCAGTTCAGGAGCGTTATCGGAGCGAACTCATTTAACCTTTGCCTTATACTGAAGTTCAATCATGTTGAGAAATTCCGGAAAGACTGTGAGTACCTCATCTTTACTGCGAAGTAAGTACACCCACGTGACTCGAGTATGATCATCCACCAGAGTAAGAAAATATCGATAGCCCTCAGTCGTACAAACAGAGAATGGTCCCCATATGTCCATGTGAATCAAATCAAACGCTGTAGCACAGAGATTGTTATGAGAGTTATACGATAATCTTTTCTGTTTAGCAAGAGGGCAAATAGCACAGTGAAAAGGAACTTTATTTGTGTTTTTGAATCCAAGTACATGACTGAGAATATCAGTTCTTTCCAAAGAAGGATGTCCTAGTTTATTGTGCCATAAGTGGGAATCAACAACAACATTTGTAGAGAAAGAAGAAGTCTTCACATCAAAGGCTTCAGATAGTTGTGTTGTATCCATCACATATAAATTTGCCACCTGATCACCCTTCCCAATCATCAGTCCCTTGATATGATCATGTATCAAGCAAGAAGTATCATCAAAGAGAACACGATAACCCAAAGCTTTAGTAACTTGACTGACACTCATCAAATTCAAACGGAAATCAGGAATATAAAGAACATTGTCCAATATGAGAGATGAACTCAATCGAACATGTCCCACTCCTTCAATACGAACACCCAAACCAGTAGGTAGAGTGACAGAAGTATTTGAAGACACTGAGAAAGTCTCAAATTTACTTCTATCACAAGAGACATGATGAGTAGCGCCGCTATCTACAATCCAAGACTCAGAAGCCAGAACATTGTCTGTAGCTTTTAAGATACCAATAAACCGCAGAGTAGAAGAAGAACAGGCCATACCAGGTAAGGCAGTAATAGTGGCTCCAGAAGAAGACGCATTGCCAGAAGAAGAGGAGTGAAGCTGAGAATTGAAGTAGGCAATAACACCTTCGATATGATCCTTGGTAAGGCTGTTGATCACATTAGGAATACTCTGACCACCAATCTCTGTAGTACCCATAGTTAGCTGAGCAGCAACTGGCTTAGATTGATGCTTTCCCGAAGAAACTGGTTTGTTAGGTTTAGAACGAGGCTTGTGCTTGAAATCAATGGGATAACCATGAATCTTATAGCATGTATCGATCGTATGACCTGTATAACCACAATGAGTGCATACTAGTTTATTCTGTTTCTGATGATAGGAAGTAGCATTGACCAAAGAAGCTTGATCAGATGCAGCCACATTGAACGCAGTAACATTCTGAACCGAGGCAAAAGAACGCTGACTGTGATCCTGGTCAAGAAGGTTATAAATCTCTGAAAGCTCAGGAAGATTTTTCTTCATGATTATCTGACTTCGGATGGTAGTGTATGACTCATTTAAACCTGCCAAGAACTTGATGACCTTCGCCTGTTCAGCCTGTTTGCTCACAGTTTTGCAACAATCACAGTTCATACAAGTCTTAGCACAAACGGCACCATCTAACCCATCCCAAAGTGTTTTCAGAGAAGTATAATAAGCAGCTAAATCCAGAGAATCCTGCTGCAATGACCAGATTTGCTGAGATAAATGATATGACCGTGGAATATTTGTGATATGAAATCGAGCTTCCAGGTCTTTCCAAATCTCAGAGGCATCATTAAAGCGAAGAATACTTTTATATATTTGCTTAGAAACAGAGTTCAAAATCCAGGATTTCACCATCGAGTTACAACGAGACCAGATCCGAAAGTTTGAATCCGATTCTAGAGGTCTAACTAACGATCCATCAATGAACGCAAGTTTGTTCTTCGCATCTAAAGCTATATTCATCGCAATCTGCCAGTTATCGTAGTTAGATCCATCTAGTACCTCAGAGATGAGTGAAATACCAGGATTATCACCATTAGTAAGGTGAAAAGGAGAGTGGATGCTGTTAAGTAGCTCCGATGAAGGATAGACGAAACGAGAAGGTGGATCTGGTGACGGAGTTTCACGAATGGAGGATCTGCGTGCTGAAGCTGTAGGTCTGCCAACACGACGTCCAACCTTTCTTCCGATCACCATTTTCGATCACTCTTGAGTAAAATTTGTGAAAACGGATGATACCGCAGTTGAGAGTGATCGATCGAGAGAATCACCGATCGATGAGAGGTCAATAGAACGAAGAAAGGAAACGGATCGGACGAGATTTCGAATCTCGTCGCTCTGATACCATAATAGCAAAGCTCAAGGAAGACGAAGTCGAAATGAGAAATGCTTTTCTTGTTATTGATTATTCTGTTACAGAGCGTTTATATAGTAAACGTGATTCTGGTTTAAACCGGTTACAGACTCAATAACCATTTTACAATTGATTAAGATAAACCAAACCAATGTAACTGAACCAATCTTCTATATACGTTAATAGAAGACATAAGTTATAACGTTTGTTCACCAGAATCATGATGTCTTATTCTATTCTTTTGTCAGATCTTTGTATATATATAAGTTATAACTTATAACGTTTGTCATTTGGAATCTACCATTGTGTTATTGCGTGATGTATTGGACTGAAACTCAACGTTCAATTTCCCTGAAAAGTTTTTGTATATTTGAAACTGACGCTTCTATATTGACCCTTAATTTTTATAGTTACTTTCTGCATCAGTTTATCTTGATATTATATGTTTTAAAACTAATGAGGCTTAATAAAAAGCCCTTTTGTCAAAAAAAAAACTAATGAGGCTTAATAGAATAATCAGAATTTTGAATTTAATTTTACGACATTGACAGTTCAAAATTGTCCAGAAGCAACAAAATAACTGTTTTTGAAATTCATACTTTAATATCTTGCACACACAAGATATCAATAAGAAGAATCTTGTAAGATAAACCTGCATAGGACGGCGATATGGAATATAGGATCAAAAGCGTAAAATTACGGTTCAAGTATACAGTGCTCAAATACTACGCGTGTGCCATTTCATTTGGAACTCAGTTAGGATGCTTTACAAGTGGTGGTGCGCTTGCAAAACGCTTATCATCAAGGGACATATGTCAAAGTTGAAAAGTTGGATGGCTTCGTGATAAACAACAACAAAAATAATTGTAACTTATAAGACCATAATATCATCGTTCTTGAAACTTAAGGAGGAATCAATAAGACGTTCTTGGAAGTTAATGGAAATAATATTTTACATCTTTTAATAAGTTTTTTTTTTTGAAAAATAGGCCAAACTATTACATTTTCAACGATGGTAGAGTATCCTAAAATCTGATTTGAAAAAGTTAAGAAAAGTAAAAAAACAAAAAAGAGTTACCAATTCTACTAAGATAATCACTGAAAGAACAGATTTTAGTTCAACAATATCAAACCAACTCTATGGTCTATATTAATACTAAAATTAGAATCATTTGAAAGAAAACATATATAGTAATAATACTCTTTACTGTTACAAAAAAAGTAATACTCTTTACAAACAGAATATATAGCTATTGGAATATTAATATACTCACACGGGTAAATGTTCATTTCAATCCATAAACCTTACGCCTACGGTGCATTAAAAATACAACTTAAGGTTGCTTTGACTTTGATAAGATTACTTTGACTTTTACATAAGAAGATCAAATGTTTGCTCTTTTTCAAAAGAGGAAAATTAAAATTTTAAAAAATATAATATGGTCTCCACCATTCTAACCAACAACCTTAGAAATTTTTGTCTTGCACTAACGAAACCACAGAGCTGTTCCGCATTTTCGCCGTCATTAATATGTTAATGCACATAACGTATTAGCTATATACTAAATATATCTTTCTCACTTTTTATTTTATCATCATGTTCAATTTGTGATGAACAAAACCTCTAAATTTGCTTACAGCCACATAAGTCTAGTTTTTCTTTATATGATATTTTTATTTAATTATTATGCTGTGTCGTTTGTGTAACTAGTGGGACGGCCTGATGTGCCATCATTTGTTTCAGTGGTGTATATATTTAATATATTTACAATTTTTTAATTGATGAATATCTATTTTAAGTTTTAGTTTTGTCAACTTATTCTGTTTTTTATCTATCAGTACATATGATATATTAATACTATGATAAATACTTCTCCAATCGGTCGAGATTTATATATCAGTGTATAAATAGTGAATATGTTTATATTATTACTGTATAAATTGGTAGATAAATGTATACATATATAATGGTAGCTGTAATTAATTGTATTTTTGTAAGAAAAGTACTTCGCGAAGACATTTAGAAAACTTATCTAAACCATGCACTAAGAAGTTATTGAAAAGTAATTCCAAGATAGTACCGTTAGATCCTCACAGTTACCTAATTATCATTAAAATTGTCAACACAGTTATTCTAATTTTTTTTGTCAACATAAGATGTGATTTGTATAATCGTGTATTAAAATGTACTCCCTTCATGATTAAATGTAAAAAAATTTTGTTGCAAAATAAATATTGTCTTACCATTTCAATGCAAAATTTATTAGTTTTATTTTGCATTTTATTTTTTTATTGGTTGGAATAAGAGTAAATATATAGATAATTGACAAAATTAAATGATTTATTAGTATTTATACAGAAGTCTCAAACGATATTTATAATAAAAAAAGGGCGATTAACGTAATGTGGTGGTCAAGTTGAAACTGTTTTAGAACCATGTTGTCTTGGTTTAGTGGTAATGAAACTCCGGCTGGAGTGTCCGCCATGGGTTCGATCCACTTGGCCATCGGAGCTAGCGTTAAATTGCAAAAATACGTGGGTTGCCGTCGGTCTTAGGAAGGTTAGTCTTTGGGTCTAGAAAGCTTTTGGCATCATCCCTTGGTTAATCAAGAAAAAAAAGTTGAAACTGTTTTTTTGTCTAAAGTTGAAACCGTTATTTCGGAATAATGCCATTATATTTCCACTGAAGCATGGTCTATTTTTGTTAGGCAAATTATATTACATGCATATGAACAAACCCCATATATGTAAATATAAAATACTCAAAATATTTTGTCAGTTTTTTGCCTAATAAAGTCGTGTATTCCTATTAACTTATAAATTTATTATAGCCGTGTCTTCTAAATACAAGCCAGACCTAGAATTATATTTTTTTTGTCTCTAATATTCCTGATAATTATAAACTAAAAATGATTATTATTTGTTGCTAAAGAAACATAAATGTCGCTGCAAAATAAAAGAAGCGATGGTCTGTCTTAATTCTTAAATATATATATCGCTAATGAAAGTATGTATGTAGCTTGATTACTTTTTGTAATGACATATTCAACTGGTGGTCTGGTGTCGAAAGATGGTAAGTTTGGTGACAGTCCGATATATATGGCCGTTCAAGGGACAATTATTTGTAATTATTATTTTCTTTCTTTCGCTCATAAAAAGAAAACATTTCTAATGGTTAAGTTTTTCGTCAACACAATGTTACGCATTTGGTCTCGGTAAATGTCTAAATGGAAAATTAGGTGAAAATCTGATAATGTTAGTTGTTTGGTCGAAAGGATCAGTTGACAAAAAAAACAATAGTTTTCCAGTCGTTTTCTTCTAGATTTTTTTAGTCTTTCGACTGCTTGACAGTTCTCAAGTCGTGTACGTGAAATAAATTAATGAAGAAGGCATGTATTGTATACTTGAGGAATAGCAAAACTACAAAAGATTAAATTCCATATCCTCAATTAGTTAGGCAATAAACGACCAGAGATAATTCTATATTAATAAGGAAATTTGATGAGTTTTGACTGTCGTTTTTAAAGGGTGTTCCACCGTACATAACTCGTCCTTCTAATTACACTGACTTGAATATTCCAACAATTTGTGTGTGTATATTAATATTGATAGTTCGTATAAATGTCTTTGTTAGACACATGAATAGTAGTACAAAGTTTTTGACGTATATATGTTTGGCAGTTATTTTCATGGATATATTTGTATATAAATGTCAAATGAAAAAGCAAGATGTTGTATGCATTGTATGTCGTATGTAAATACAATGTTCTCTCCTTTTGCGAAGAGGGATAAAATGTTTGGCATTCATATCCACAGTCTCCCAGCGAATTTTAATCTAGATGTTATAAATATAATGAACTGATAAAATGAAGTACCAAAACATTTATGTGAAACTTGATTCAACAACTTCATTACATCATAAAATGACAATGGCATTTTTTTAAATCTTAACAAAAGTTGAAGAAACTTTTTGCGCATGAGACAATGAAGTGAGGCTAAAGTTTCTTTTTCTTTGTAATACAACGAACTTGTATGCATGTGTATATTTTTGAATGGTAAATGTTGATCAGGGATGGACAAATGTTATGCTGTCTCATATGGGAATGTGCTTCCAATTATGACAATGTTTTAAATTATCTTTGGAATGACTGTTGCTATATTTCCATGAGAAAAAAAATAAAACTAAAATATGAATAAATAGATAATATATATAAAAATCATAGTAACTGTATTACCAAAAATATCTACTCTACTATGAACCAAAAACCGATTGATCAAGCTAATACGGTAAAACTGAATTATCATAAACCATAGCTTTGCTATTGTTTTTTACTCTAAAAATATTTCTATCGTAAAATCAGAAAATAAGTCTTTATATCTTTAAAATTCATCTATTTGTGAAGTGAAAACATATCATTTCATCAATATATATACTATTTTCACTAATTGAGAATAATTTGTTGCGAACACCGGTTCTGAAAATTGTAGTGTCTATATATTTTTACTGCACATATTAAAACTAAACATTCTGCCTATAAAGGTGATAAATTTCGTCAAATATTTATGGCTCGTATTATATTGTCAAATATGGCTCCTTTACTGGAAAACCACTCTTGACGTGTAATATTATTTTGTTCATTGAAGCTCCATCCACATAACAACATCTCGTATCTTTTTTTTTTTGGGTCTAAATGTTAAGACATCTCGTATCTTTCAAATAATAACCGATTACAGCATTATAAAATGCCTTCGAAATTTTACAGTTAAAGATGCATTCATTATTTTCACTTTAGATCAACTAAAACAACAGTTTTACAGTTATAATTAATTTCATATATATAGTAATACATTTCTTATTATTATTATTTCTTCAAAAATATTATTATTATTATATTACATCACATCGTTAATTATTACTATATCATCAATGTATTAGTTGGGGTAATTGTTATATCTTTGTCAAAGAATATAATATTTCTCTTATTTTGGTAAATCAGTTTTATTCTTAATTATAATTTAATAAAGAAAGATGAAAAGGTTAGGCAACAAAAAGTCACACCTGCAACATTAAGATGGTCTTGATCAATTACGTACGCACACATATTTAGATATGCAGCATAGACATATACGTATATATATAGATGTACTCCTTCCCATCTCTGATTGTAGATTTTGGAGATTTATAAAGCTACTTAAGATTCTAATCCTATGATTATTGTGAGAACTAAAAAGAATAATCAGTGAAATTTAGAGAGAAGAAAGAGAGATTACATTACCTTCTTCATAGGAAAGCCTTTCTTTCTTCTTCTGCATTCCTCAAATTCTATCTTGGGAAGATACCCAACACAGAAAATCAAGAAGGTACTTACTTTTCATCTTTCATAGTCATCTTTTATTATACCCATTTTAAAGGGTTTGATAATTCTTGTCTATATATACACAAAAACGTATTTGTGCGCTTATATATACGCATCTCTGCCTTGACAATTGTTCTTTTTTATGTCGGAAGTTTAGTGATTGTGGCGGATATGAAACTCGGAGCTCCGAAGAAGTCGTGTTGGGTTATTCTTCAAGTTCTTCTTCTCCATTTCCTTGTTCAAAGCGTTCATCCTCAGAAATCACGGTATGTTTGCTCTTTACTCAAAGCTCTGTCTTTTCTCTTTTTCTTTTGCACCCGGACCGGGCCGGGTCATGTTTTTATCCGTCTCCATTTTTTTTACTTTTATTTTAAAATGTAAAACTGGTCTGAGAGAGTTTCAAAAAAAATAACTGGTTTGAGAAGCTTTTAATTTCTTAAGTTCACATGTTGAACTTACTGAAACAGCGGGTCTTAACTTTTTTCATCAGAAACTGGCGTTTACTAGTAGTATTTTTGTCCCCACTCTTTTGTACTCCGGCCTATAGTTTTTCTTATTACATTTTTAGTTCATTAGGAAACTAGTATCTAACTATTCATGGAGTAAATGAAGTTTGACAAAAAAAATTGTAGTGAATACACAGGGTTACAAAAATGATTAGCCTTAATCTTTGTCAATTCCCAATAAACAAAACACGGGAGAGAAAACAAAGGTTTCTTTGCTTCCATTTTCATATTAACTTTTGAGGTTATTATATATCTTTTCAGTATCTTACTCAGAGGAAAAATAAATAAAGTTTTATTACGAAAATATAATTTTCTGTAATTTTTAAATGATAATAATGAATTTAAATCAGTAATAATTTAATAAATTCATCTTAGTTATATTTTATTATTATTATTATTATTTACTAAAATACTATAAAAATTAAACAAATTCAAATAACATTTTGAAAATATTTTTCTTTTCTTTTCGAAACGAAATAATTATTTTGGTTTCCTTGAGTATACAAACAGTTCATAGAACATAAATAAAGTTTAGTTGGTAATTACAATCCTTAAATACTTTCTTTAATTTTCATTTATACCTACACTATATATATCAATTATCAGAAAAAGAAAACATTATACATTTTTTTTGGTAAAATGTTAAGAAGAAAACATTATACATGCATACACAACACATGCAAAATCATAACGTATAAAGACGAGAATCTCGAAACCGAGATCGTCACGAGACGTGTGTCTAAAAGTTACCGGAGTATTAACGTTACACGACAAAAAGAAACAACGAATATTTGTTTTAAGGAACTGGTCTCATTATTTCGAAGCTGGAATAAAATTCATTCAACCTTCGTTTCTTTTCTTTTTAAATTTAGTTACAAAAAACTTAGAAATGTGTTGCCAAAAAAAAACTTAGAAATATATTGGATTGCTTTTCACTTTCGGCTCTGAACCTGCATGCCTTTTTTTTTAACTACTAGTCTTCTTCTCAGTTCCCACACATAACCTAAATATATTTGGTATACTTATTTATATAATACTACAGTGTAATTTATGTTCTTTATTCCGTTTCATACCATGATGGATTTGTTTTCCCTCATTAGAATTATTCGTTTCGTCTTCAACACTCTTTTCCACTAATGTTGACCTTTTATGCTCGAGTGGAGTTCGCACCATACTATAACTACTACAGTTGAAGTTATTAAAATCAAATAAGAATGGTTGAATTCTTGTCAGATCACCAACTCTAATTAGGAAACCCAAGAGCTTTTGAGCCCATTAAATTGAAAATTTTAGTATTAACTATATACTAATTTAGTTTTCTGAAATACTTTAAATACGTTTAAGAGTAAGATTGCCTTTTCTTAACTTAAACAATCACATTATTTAGTAAACGAAAAACTTTTTGGGTTGCAATTTTTCTAATGCAGAAACCAATTAAACATCACAAATCCTGGACAAAGTATACCAGGCTTAGCAGTTCAGCTAAGGAGAGTTAGTAATGAGAAGGTAAGAAATATTCAAATATTTTGTTTCTTTTATTTTTATAATATAATAATAATAATTTGTTGGTTTTCAGGTGGTTGTTGATAATGGTATTATTCAAGTTACTTTCTCGAGCCCACAAGGTTTGATAACTGGAATCAAATATAATGGCATCGATAACGTGTTGGACGACGAAATTGACGATCGTGGGTAAAGAGTTTTCTTTTTTTTTTTGTGCAACGTAAAGATTTTTCTTTAAAAACAATTTTTATATACGTTTGGGAGATGTTGAAAAACCAATGTTTACATACATACATTTCCTTAATTAATTAATACAAATAACTGTTTTTAATAAAGTCTTACTGCATTCTTGGATAAATTCTTGTGGAAATAGGTATTGGGACGTAGCCTGGTATGAACCGGAAAAGGCATTGGAAATTGACAAGTGAGTATAATTTATGGCAGCCATTTTTGATATAAGTAAACACAAAATATATTCTTATTCAATATATATTACAGTATATGATAGTTTATTTGTAGTGATAATTGCAATAATCATACGATAAGTAACATTATTTTGGTATTTTGTAGACTAGAGGGAACTAAATTCGAAATCATAACTCAGAACGAAGAACAAATTGAAATTTCATTTACAAGGACGTGGACGATCTCGAAACGTGGCTCCTTGGTCCCCCTTAACGTAGATAAAAGGTAATTATATTATTTATTTATTTTTGACGTCCAAAAGGTAATTATATTATATAATTTAGTTGTAAACTAAGATAGTATATATTTATGTAACTTTGAGCTCCAAAGTAAATAATTACCATCAGTCCAAAAGAGAGAGTAAATAATTGCCATCGAATATAAATTTCCGTTTAGGTACATTATTCGAACTGGTGTCTCCGGAATATACATGTACGGTATATTAGAGAGGTTAGAAGGTTGGCCCGACGTGGACATGGACCAGATTAGGATCGTCTTCAAGCTCAACCCCAAAAAGTAACCACACATTTTATTATTTAAATTCTAACTAAAATTTGTATTAAGTTTGCTTTTTTGGGGACAATATCAGATTTGATTTCATGGCGATATCTGATGATCGGCAGAGAAGCATGCCATCCATGGCGGATCGAGACAATGCTAAGATCTTAGCTTACAAAGAAGCTGTTCTCTTGACAAACCCAAAGAACCCTATGTTTAAAGGAGAGGTACTACGAATCTGTGATCTTTTAGTGAAATAAACCGGATAAACTACTAAACCGAAGAACCGGTTTGGTTCTCGACTATACAATGTGAATGAGTTTAATCAAAACTCAAGATTATGATATATTAATTGTTCCATTGTGGGAAATGATTCGTTGTGACGCAGGTGGACGATAAGTATATGTACTCAATGGAAGACAAAGACAACAACGTCCATGGTTGGATCTCGTCGGACCCACCGGTTGGGTTTTGGATGATAACTCCAAGCGATGAGTTCCGTCTGGGTGGGCCCATCAAGCAAGACCTCACCTCTCACGCGGGACCCATCACCCTGTCCGTGAGTCCATTTACTCTATTTTAACCTCAAATCATGCCTGATCAAAACTATCATTATGTAGTGATTGCTAAACTTTTGTTAAGTATTTAATCATGCCACAATTACGTACATCGTGATCAATAATCATGTTTTATAGATGTTTACAAGCACTCATTACGCGGGGAAAGAGATGAGAATGGATTATAGAAATGGAGAGCCATGGAAGAAGGTTTTTGGACCTGTCTTGGCTTATCTCAACTCTGTCTCTCCCAAAGATTCCACCCTTCGTCTCTGGAGAGATGCTAAACGACAGGTTATTCTTTTGTCATTTCTCTATGTTATATATATATATGTGAATTTATTACGTAGTTCTTTTATTTTTTTTGGTCTAAACTATATTAGGTAGTTCTTAACTATATTAACTTTCTTTTCTAAAATTTTGAGATTTACATTCATCATTGTCGCAGATGGCTGAAGAAGTCAGAAGCTGGCCTTATGATTTTGTAAATTCAGAAGATTATCCCCTTTCTCATCAGAGAGGAACGATCGAGGGTCAATTCTATATTAAAGACCGGTAAACAAAAATCTCTGTCTAAAACATAATTTCACTTTCTTTTGTCAAATATAATTTATTTCTTACTATTTTAAAAATCTTATTCTATACTTTGTATTATATAATGTTGTAGATACGTGTCGAGGCTAAATATATATGGGAAATTTGCGTTTGTTGGTTTGGCACCAGTTGGTGAAGCCGGTTCATGGCAAACCGAATCAAAGGTATAGTAATAATAGTAGATATACTTTATACAAATACTGTAGAAATTGTTATAATCTATAATAATTTTTAGAGAAATTGCATTGCATACCTTAATATTATTCCATAATTAGCTATATACCTTAGGACACTATTATTCACTATGCATTTTTGTTTAATACCAAAATAACCCTATCTTCTACACTCAAAAACACTGCTCATCTCTCCTTGAACAAAGCTTTCTTTCTCCTTCCTTCTTCTCTGACTTCTTCTCCTCTGCCGCACTCACTTTTGATCTCACACCGGTCACCGGCGAGCGTCTCCACCAAATCCACCTCTGTGACGCCTAGCTCCGACACGACGTCGTTTCTCTACCGCGAGCTTCTCTCCCAGATCTCTCCTCCTCCGCAGCGGAGAGCCGACTTCACCAAGTGATATGTTTCCTCGATGCTCGGCTCCGGCACAACGTCGTCTCCCTCTACGACGCCCAGCTCCGATAACATCGTCTCCCCCACCCCGACCTTCTCTCCCAAATCTCTTCTCCTCCGCCGCGGAGAGCGTCTCCACCAAGTGATCCGCCTCCTAGATGGTCGGCTCCGCCACGAAGTCGTCTCCCGCCACCCCACCCCGCTCCTCTCCAAGCTCTCTAGTACTGCTATGAATTTTTTATCAGAAACCTGTATTGGGGTTAAAATTGTCAAATTGACTTTCTTTTGAATACTGTTCATAACAAAGTTTTACTGTTATGGTAGATCGTTAATATCCACATTCTTTTTGTATTATGAGCCAATTGACCCTAATTTTTATTTATGTGACAAAAGGGGTATCAGTTTTGGACGAAAGCTGACAGAAAAGGGAGATTCATAATAGAGAATGTGAGGGCAGGCAATTATAGTCTCTACGCATGGGGATATGGCTTTATCGGTGACTATAAATACGAGCAAAACATTACCATCACGCCAGGTACCATACTACAACAGTGCATAACGTAAATACAGAAACAAAAAAAAAAGCAATCATGGTTTTATAGTTATAAGCCTGCTAAAAGGTCCATTCTTTTCATCTTGGTGTGCAGGTAGCCAGATGAATGTAGGGCCTATAGTGTATGAGCCACCTAGAAACGGTCCAACGCTGTGGGAAATAGGTGTACCGGACAGAACAGCCGGAGAGTTCTATATACCGGATCCTTACCCTACACTTATGAATAAGCTTTATGTTAACCCACTTCAAGACAGGTTAGTACAATAATCTTAAATAATTTTACAAGATTTTTTACGTATGCGAAGATATCTTCATTTCCAAATTTTAGACAATTAGTTGTTATAAATGAATATAAAGAACATAAAGAACATATTTGAACTTAATATTAAACATGCAGATTTAGACAATATGGATTATGGGATCGCTACGCAGATTTATACCCTCAAAACGATCTTGTCTACACAGTTGGTGTTAGTGATTATAGAAGAGATTGGTTCTTTGCACACGTCACCAGGTACCTACATATAATTAAGTTCTATTCCAATTCTTACATAACACATTATTTATCTAATCAAATTCTTTCTTATATTAAACCAAATGTTTTCTTTTTTGCTTCTTATAATAATAATAATAATACAGAAATGTTGGAAATGGTACATACGATTCAACGACATGGCAAATCATATTCAACCTGAATAACGTGAACCGGGTCGGTATCTACTCGCTCCGAATAGCTTTAGCCTCAGCTGCTGATTCAGAGTTACAAGTCCGGGTCAATAATCCACAATCCGAACATATTTTCACGACCGGTTTAATCGGAAAAGACAATGCCATTGCAAGACATGGGATTCATGGGTTATATAGATTGTATAGTATCAATGTCACTGGAGATTTACTAAGTGTTGGTGATAATACCATATATTTAACTCAATCGAGAAGTATAGGACAGTTTCAAGGTGTTATGTATGATTATATCCGTCTTGAAAGTCCTTTTACAACTTGAAGAAAAGAAATAGGATAGAGTGAAAATACTTTACTGTAGAGGGAATTTATATTTTGATGTTTCTTTG
The DNA here is from genome assembly GCA_026261945.1 of Hirschfeldia incana. Lineage (NCBI taxonomy): Eukaryota > Viridiplantae > Streptophyta > Magnoliopsida > Brassicales > Brassicaceae > Hirschfeldia > Hirschfeldia incana. Next base: position 1,246,847 of record JABCMI010000072.1, read on the forward strand.
TTTTCTAGAGTCTTTGTTTATTCATTGTGAGTATTAATAAAAATAAATGTATTATGCGTACATGATTTATGCACTCTTGGCATGTAGACATAAACATTTTATAATTTCTTATCAAAAGAATATCGTGATAGATTATTGTTTATGTTTTCATTTGAAAATTCTCATATATTATAAATATTTTAAAATTTTCTTTGTACACTATATTCATTATTAATAAATAAATATTTGTAATTATGCTTTTGACTGTATAAAATTAAGATTTTTATTTAATTAATACTTAGTTATGAGTTTTTTTTTTTTAATTTTAACTTTTCGTGTTGATTTTTTTACATATGACAACACAATATAATTTGTATATATATACGAATTATCTTTCTATTTTAAAATACATTTTGTAGTTTTTGGATAATTTTTATTTCATATCTAATCAAATATACTTTAAATTCAGTTTTTCTTTTTTTGTCAAACTTTTCATATGTGAATTTATTATTAATAATCTAATAAATAAATATAACTATTTATTAAAGATACCAACAATATTAACCAGACTAATCTAACCTAATAAATAAATATATTTATTTATTAAAAATGACAACGACATTAACCACACTAACTACTATTAACGGTAAAGCTTGAATGCGAAACATTATTTCGCAAATATTAGTATAGATAGATAGATATGCATATTTTAAAAGATATGTTTAAAAAATATTTGTACTTACAACAAGGGTTATAATTAGTCCCAATTATCATAATGAGATTGAGAATCCATGCTCCTCTGTTTCCATTGCCTTTTAGCCATGTGAGAAGCAAGAGACATGTAGTAGTGAAACAGTGATGGAATTTTAGTCAAAAGAAAAAAAAAACAAAACAATGATGATGATGATTGTAATTAGCAAGCGTAAGGTATAATTACGATCAATGTAATCAATCATATCACACGAGTTGAGAGATTTTTGAAAAGCTAATGCTGATAGTTATAATTAGTCCTAGTTATTATCATAATGAGATTGAGAATCCATGCTCCTCTGTTTCCATTGCCTTTCAGCCATGTGAGAACCAAAAGACATGTAGTAGTGAAACAGTGATGGAATTTTAGTATAAAAAAATAGAAAAAAGCAAACACTGATTATGATGATAGTCATTAGCAAGCGTAAGGTATCATTACAATCACTGTAATCAATCAAATCACACGAGATGAGAGATTTTGAAAAGCTAACGCTGATAGTCATTAGCAAGCTTAAGGTATGTTAACATAACCATCAATGTAGTGAAGCAAATCAGACAGAGATATTTAAAAGCTTATTTCTCTATCTATTCCACATCTTCTTCTTGGGGTCTCTCTCTTTCCCCCCAACAGCTTGTTGTTGTTCTCTGCTAACAACTCTCTTCTGAGCCACAGGGACTTGGTTCGACGAACTGACAGGTCTTGTTGGTCTGGTTAATCTAGCAACAACTTTTGGTGGGTCTGATTTCCTGATCCGTTTCTCCTTCATCTGAGGTTCATCACCACCGTTGTTCTCTGTCTCACCGCTTCTCGAGACCCTCTTCTTCCTAGTCACCTCATTGAGATTCAGAGAATCGTTTCTTCGAGCAGCACTAGCCTTGAGCCGGTTTGATGCTCTCAAGATGTTGTTATTGTTGTTGTTGGATTCCGCATTCTCAGTGCCAAAGTTGTCGTCTTTGAAACAAGTTTTCACTTCGTTAGGAGTAGCACTCGCAACATCAGGGAACTCTCTCGTTGCTGCCATTTGCTGTACGTGCAGCTCTTGCTCCTTTAACCTCACTTCAAGCTCTTTAATCTGCAAAAATATAAAAAACCAAAGTCTTTTCACACATCTGCTGACTTTATAAACTCGAAAATCCTTGAGACAATCCATGAAAACTAACCTTCTGTCGTAGTAAGACTGCTTCTTGAGTCTGCTCGTCTTTATGTTTCCTCTCCAACTCTTTAATCTGAAACACCATATCAAATCCAAGAGCAAGATGTGCTGAGACAATTTTTTTTTAAGAAAAACAAAAACATAGTAAGTGTGAGAATGAGTGAGTCCGCCTCCTAACCTTCTGTTGCCACGCAAGAGAGTTGCTGTCATAATCTTTCAACTTATTCTCATAATCCTTAACCTTCTGTTGCAACACCAGGGAGTTGCCTTCAGAGTCTTTCAACTTATTCTCAAGATCCTTAACCTGCGCGCATGCGTCATTTAACAAGTTTGGTAACTCTCAACAAAAAAAAAACATTATGAGCTTTATGTAACAATCAACATTGATATAATGAAACCTTCTGTTGGTAAGCTGCAGAGTCTGATTGGTGTCTCTCCCGAAGCTTACACTCTAGCTCCTTAACCTTTAATGGAGGGTTTGTTTTAGTAATACAAAATGGTAAAGAGAATCAACAATATCATCAAGTGGAGGAAATAAACCTTCTGCTGGAGATTGGTACAAGTCTCATCTCTGCCTTTTAGTTTTTCTAGAAGCTGTGCGTTTTGCTTTTCCGATTGGTTATGAAGTGACTCAAGCTGGCTTTCAAGTTCTTTGTTCTTTTCCTGGAGACTTCTGTATGAGTGGTCTCTTCCTTTATTCTTACCTTCCAGGTTCTGTATGTTCTCTTCCAATTTCTTTATCAATTCCTCTTTCGATCGGTTTTCGTGCCTTGCTTTCTCCACCTTTAAGATTTTCACATGAAGCATCATATAAGGGCAAGCTTTTAACACAATCCAGAAAACCAAAAAAAAACCTTTCACAAGTCATACCATTGCTTTCATCTTCTGAAGCTCACCGGTATCAACTTGCTTCCTCGCAGGACCTAACTCAACCCCTCTAACACGAGTTGCAAAGTTTAGTGAACTTAAAGTCTCACTCACATCGTGCTCAGAAGGACTGATTTGCACAAACATCAGCGTCTTGGAGTCACCTCCTGCATCATTTGCACATTCACACAAGTTTAAAGCACAGTGTAACCACGGATTGATCCTTATTAAAATGGTCAACAAAGATTCTTACCCAGTGAATCTTGAAGCAAATGAGTTAATTTTGAGTTCCTGATAGCGAACAAATGGGAAAGTGTTAATCAGACAATATTGTTAAGCTCATCACAGACACGGGGAGAGAAATATACTCACCTGTATGGAATGTGACTGCTCTTTGTAGCCAATGCATAGATCACATCCCCAAGAGCTGATAGCGATCTATTGATGTTCTGTGCTTCCTTCAGACGCTCACCTTGCACGTCAGTCTTTGCCAACCTCTCACTTCCTGCTAAATCAACAAGCCAAAGAGTGCTTTTGGTGCAGTCACCATTCATCAGGTTCTTCGCTTTCACCATTATAGAGAGCATGCTGCAAAGAGAACTTAATATATCAAGCAACCCTCATAATGCAACATAAACCGAAGGAAATCCAAACATTCAAATAACATAGTAAGAGGGGCATAAATCCAAATATACCAGTGAGAACGGCTACTATGTTCATTCACATTGTTGGATCCAACAGCTCTTGCGTTGCTCCCTGCTTGAAGCACATTCCACACTTCATTTATATTTTCCACTTTTGCTTCAACTAACCCAGGAACATGATGGGATCCGTCAAAGGATTGTTTGATCTCCAACCTGAGTAACCAAATCCATAAATATTGAGATCAAGCTCTGTAAAAACCCTCCTTTTTAGTCGTGTCTTTAAAGTAGAACTTACTTCTTTGAGGCTGGTGATGTTGCCAATAAGTCTCTTATCTGTTCGTTGTAGACCTCAAGGACACTAACAGAAATATTATATGAAATTGTCTCCCTCCTTTCGTTAGCAATTTCAAATAACTGCTCAACGGTTCTATAGTTGACACCCCTGTTCTGTGGGGTACCTTCCATTGTAAACGTCTTTCCTGTTCCTGTTTGCCCGTATGCAAAGATACACACATTGTAGCCGTCTAGCACTGAAACAACCATAGGAGAAGCATCTGCAAAGACATCAACTGCAAGATCGAGAAAGAAACTTTGTTAGAAATCTGTGCTAGGCATACTTAAAATGATATAGCGTGACCATGACACAACACTACCTTGACCATCTTTTGGTGTGTAAACTCTGTCAAACTTGAAACTCTTCTTGGAATTATTTCCTGTAACAACACCAAGCTCTCCATCTTTTGCTCCGTCAAAGTCAACCGCTGTGGCACACCTCGTTGATGTTTCCTCTCTATTCAAAGGGCGGCAACGACAAAAGACCCTAATATTGCCTGATAAAATGAATGGTGTTAGTAGATTCATAAATTGTGATGTCAAGAAGCTAAGTCAAATCATCAGAAAAAGAAGAGATTTATTTGCCTTTAGTCTCTTGTATATGGTTATATAGCTCCTTTCGCTTTGCTTGCTCTTCGCTGTACTTCTGCTTGAGATCCTCACACTGTGAAACTGAGATTTAACGAGTTTATATGTTATGCCTTCATGAAAGTGCCTCTTTAAATCACATTTTAAGAACTAAAAGAGAGGAGGTAGAAACTCACCAAGTGCCTGAACTCCATCAACCATTTTGTACAATTCAGGAATCGATCCCACACATTCGTGTGCTTCCTGGGATAGCTGAGATTGTTCCCTTTTCATTATCTGCACATAAAAAGTTTAATCCAAGTACGTTGCAGAGAGGCTTTGAAACAACAATACAAGAGGAAACACCAAGCTACCTCTATTTTCTCCTGTAGACTAGCAATTGCAGTGGTCCAATGTCTCTTGTCATTTTCATACTTGCTAGTTATACTATTCAAACAATCTGCTTGCGTCTCCACAGTTTGGTCTGTTTTAAGTAAGCATCAAATTAAAAACAAGAAACCCTCCGTCAAAAAAAAGATACAGAAATTACAAATTTGGATTGATAAAGAAGGGAATTTCTGCATTACCTAGAGAGCGTGCCTCATACATCTTATTGTCGAGTTCCATCATAACTTTCTCGAGTTGCTCATTGGCAGAGGTCAGTGACATCCATGCTTCGTGGCACTCATTTGACTTATGTTGGTACCGTTCAGAAAGCTCTTCAATCTTCTTCTCATACTTCTCATGAGCTTTTGCTCGCATAAGCCTCTTCTGCTCGGATATCAACATAAATAATAAACTTAAGGTATAGTCCATTAAAAATAAGAGCCAGCAGGGTAGTAGCTAAACAGTACCCGAGCAGGAGAAATCTCTATTTCGGTAGCACAGTTCTGACACTTAATATAATCCTGTGATGTCCTCACAACTGTACACGAATGCAAACAATGCGTTAGAAAAAAATGAAAACTTTAGAGACTCCCTATTAAAAAAAAAAAAAACACGCACAAGAGAAGAGCATATCATTTACCTGAAACCTGAGGTGCTTTCCTGAGACAAATCCCACAAACCACTGGACTCCCATTAATCCCTTCGAACCTCACCTTCAACAAACCATCATCCGCTACAACAACCCTCAAGTCAACCAACAGAAGCGGCCTGTTTGCGCCAACCACCGAGAAGATATCGAATTCAGACAAGACCTAAAACATAAAAAAAAAGAGTCAAATCAAAAACTACAAAAATAAATAAAAACAAAATCTTGAACTTGCCTTGTCATCTTGAACATAGACATTGAAGACTCTAATCCCTTTAGGTCCATTGGTATTAACAATCTCAGCGAAATGGAGATCCACAAAGTACTCTCCAGGAAGGAGATTGTTTATCCCGTAGCTGAAGCTGCTGCCTACACGAGCTGACTGGTAGATGAAAGGGAAGTCTCCCGCTTCAACGATACACTCATCCGTTCTCAGCACACCTCCTCCTTCGAAATAAGCGTCTTTAACGATATTCATCTCCTTCGAATCACCTCCTCCAGCGTTTATGAACATAACCGTATCATCTCCTGCTCACACAAACAACACATAAGCTAAATCGAACATATTGAGTGATATTTAGGGCTAAATCGAGTGGAAACTAGGCTGTAAACCCTAGAGACCCAAATCGAAGTATGTAGAAATTTGAAAAATCGGACCTGAGTGATTGGCTTTTGTGAGACCACTGAGAACGAGTCTTGAATTCGGATCGCAGACCATTGAATCGTCGCGATCGTCCATGGGTGTATCATTGAATTGGGGATTGGAAATCTCCGGGGAGGAGGTCGCGTTTGGATCCACGGCGTCGATCTGAGCATCCTCCATTTGTTTGTTTGTTTCTCTCTCTCGGTTTCTCGTTATCTCTCTTTGGAAGAAGAAAATGAAAAGCTTTAGTGAAAATAGAGATAGAGAGAGAGAGAGGCGTGAGAATATATTTTCTTCCTTTTCTGCGAATTGGCGTTTAAATTTTGAATCTGTCTAAGACGACCGTTAAGAGTTAACGGATGAGTCTACGCTCTTTTTTTTGTAATGGGCTTGGTTCTAAATTATTTGGGCGGTAAATATTTAACAAAAGCATTTGGGTCTCAGATTTTGAGTCCGTTCGATTTTCAAATAGGTATCTATTAGATCCGACTCTCAAAAAACAAAAGTTAAACAAGAATATCTAATAATCTAAAATATTTAAATACATCTTAAATATTAAAGAAAATCATCTAGTTGACAAAAAAAAAAAGAAAAGAAAATCATCTTTCCAAATATCAAAAATAAACTCATTTTATGTTAACTATAGATATTTAAATAGTTGTTCAAATTTATGCACTATATATCATTTTAAGTTTAATTTATTTTGAGATTTCTGAATTTGTATACACAATTTAAATAGATACCTGAATTCAGAGCCATATCTAGAGCTCTAAAGCATGAGAAAAAATTTTTGGCCCATGGAATTTTATTATTTTGCAAAATATTTAAAATCTTTTTTACACGAGCTCTGAAACCGTAGCCCTAAAGAGATAGTGAGAACTAGATTACCAAACTGAAATATAGGCGTCTTTTGCAAACACATTTGGCCCCTACAACTAATTATTTGATTTTTGACCTCAAACATGTGCTTAACTATAACTAACTTATATCTGAAGTTATTTATACAAAAACATGTGATTTTTATATAAACATGTGATTTTTAACCTCTATCTGAAGTGGAACCGAATCCTCAAAAATCTGAATCGAATTATGACCACAATTTATAAATATTCGAATGAAACTTAAATCTCTACTCAAAACTCGAACCCATAAGATATTTATAAAATTCTCATTTGACAAACGATTGTTCATGGTTTTGACAGCTCCATAGAAATCATACCGGGAATGAATCAATTGTATAAACCGTTGAAATTATTTTAAACAGAATGCGAATCCTATACGGTCGATTCGTAAGCATTAATTTATTAACCGCAATATATTATGTCTGCACAGTGCAAATGTTTTGTTCTTTTAGATACAAGCTTGAAGCAGATGAGATCAAACAAAAAAAAGTTTCACGGATTCCGAAATAGTGTCAAAATAAGTGGTCACTAGACCCGGACTTTTTTGGGATAAAACAACTGATCTCCATTTACAAAAAAAAGGTAGCTGCAAAACGCGACAATATAATGTGTTATCTCTGGTCCGTTGGTGTTGTTGTATTATCAATGATCATCAAGGATTGAAACGATCAAAGACATGGCTGTACGGGCTTGCTCAGGGTTCCCAGAGAGTGAGACGATTGTTTCAACTTCTGTAGGAGCATCCCTCACATCCACTCTAGCTCCTGAAATCTAATAGAAGTCCCCAAAAGTGTTATTAGAATCTTCATCAACTTCCAAAATGATTCAAGTACATAAGCAACAAACCTGTTGAAGATTATCTAGACCGCCGCCATCTCTCCCGTATAGTGCAGCAAGAGCATCCTTCTCCACAGCTAGCTCCAAGGTAACGTTTCTCAAAGACACTCCTTTACTTCTGCTTCCACCAAAACAAAAAAACACCCACAAGAAATTATGTCAGGAGATTGTTGACAAAACAGATAGATTATTGTTGGCAAAGAACAGACCGTGGTGGTAAGAAAGAGATGTCTCCATTGCTAGAAAGCTGAAGCTCTTTCATTCCCTGCGTCAAGTCACTCTCCAGCAAGCTTGTTGGTGTAAATCCGTTGACTTCTTCATTAACTGCCTCTGTGTGCTTCATTGCTTCTGTACCGCTTCTGACCATCTTCACGTCTTGTTCACCATCTGATGGTTGCAGATTATAATTTGCTCCTCCATTTTCATATGGATTACCAACTCTATCTCTCATTGCTTCCAAGTCCTTCGTTGGCAATAGATTCTCCCTTAATTTAGAAGAAACATGAGACAAGGCCTTCTGCACATGCCTGTACTCTCCCATAATCTAAAAAGACAATCAAATAGTCAAAAAGAGTATGCATTGTATCACACGATCTTCTCATCTCTATAGGTAAAAAAGCATTACCTCTATCACCATTTCATTTTCTGAAACACAGTCAAGAGTCTGTCCACCTACTGAAATGTGTACATCAACATCAGTTGATATGATTGCTTCTTTGTTTCCAATCAAGTCATCAGCAAACCGTGACGGTACCAGTAGCTTGGCTTTCACTAAAGCACTCGGAAGCAGACCTTTCCCAACATCAATCTCAATAGATCTCGTAAAGACACGAACCAGAGCTTTTTGTGACTGAGAGAACCGTGACTCCAGGCTCTTTAAAAAAACCAAGAAAGTTAGAGCGAATTAATGTGATTACATCATGACATGGAACAAAAAATGTAGCAGGAGGAAGCTTACCTCACGTGCAGAGATGGTAACAACTCGTTCACCTGATGCTTTCAACGGAGCTCCAAACGAAATAGAAGCACCTGTTTCATTCTGCAGAGCTCTGATGATAGTTCCTTGTTTCCCAATGATGCCCCCAGCTGCATGACTTGTGCAGATTATTTTGAACACAACCTTCTTATCTGTATCTTTGGGAGGACCCTGAAAACTGTTTCCTTCTTCGTAACGTGGTGATGGTGAATGACTAGTAGATGCAGCAGCTTCTGAAACATTGTTAGGTAATAAAGAAGAAGAACGCAGGTTCGGGAAAAACTCGGAATGTGGATCCTCTGAGTTTCCGTTGGTAGAAGAAGGCTCATAAGCTTTGCTGCAAAGTGGCGGTTGATAGCCATTGAGAGGTGGAGAGTTTTGAAGAAATGTTGATACCATAACCAGTGCCTTCTTCACAGCTAAGACATCGCCTGTAATCTAATGTACAGAAAAATAAGACAAGACATTTCACAAATCAAAACCAAAAAAATATCAATTAAAATTCATCATCTTTTCATAAAGAAAAAGCTGAAACATTAAAAGACGAATAATGCAAAAGCTACTAATAAAAATCGTAGCTTTTTGTCAAACATTTTTTTTCTAAAGCTTTTTGTCAAACATTGATCATACATCACTTTTCTAAAGCTTGATGAATGTTAAAAAAAATAAGCAGATTGGCGTTTACATTCACCACCACCACCAATGTTAGTATGTTACTGCTTCTTCTACATGCTAAAAACCAAACACATGCTCACATCAAAAACTTGGAAACAGAGTTGATAAGGCAAGAGATTCAAGGGAAAATAGACTCGTAATAGCTGAAACAATTAGATGAATGCAGTGACTACAAAAAAAAGCAACTTTAAAAATGACAGTTTATTTTTTGTTAAAACAATTGAGATAATAAATCACATTCTCAGAAACTTGATGAATGTTATTTTCTACCAACATCAAAGACTTAAGTTGACTGAAGTAGAAAAAACACCAAAGACTTAAACTTTACGTGTTTGACTTCAAAGTTGACCACCACAAGAGAAGAAAAAGAACAAACCTGAATCAGTTCATCACTGTTCGCCCCACAAACCGGAGGAGGCAAAACCCTAATCGTGGCGCCGGAGTTTCGCCTCATCCACTCCACATTCTTCCCTTTCAACCCCATCACAGCTCCAATCTGACTCCGATCAGCGAGCAACCCACAATAAGCCTCTTTATCATCCCCCACCACGACTCCGCCGCTATCCTTCGCCGCCAGAACCACCCACGACCTCTCCAAAACCCTAATCAGCGCCGCCTGCGCGCGGGAGACCTCGCATGTCACCCAGCCCTCGCCCCCTTCGCCGCCGGGGAAGTAGTCTCCGACTCTGTCGGTCAGCAGGAAGCTTTTGTCGACGGCGGTCGAGCCGACGATGAACACGACCCAGTGGTCGGAGCCGTTGGTGGCCGGAGACTCGCAGTGGATTTTGGCGCCGGTCTCGCGGCGGAGCTTCGAGACGACTCTGCCGTTTGATCCGATTATGCCGCCGATTACCGACGCGTGGCAGACGACTCGTAAGGCCGTCTCGTCTGGTAACACGTGGATCACCTGACGTCGTTGTAAGCGTCGATTTGGGTTTGATACGGCGGTTGTTGTTGTTGTTGTTCCGCGGCGGTTGTTCATGGCGACGGCGAAAGGAGGAGTCTTTGGCTTTCTTTAAGATTGGGTTTCTTTTTTCCGACACAAGTGAAAGGTGGAGCGGGAACAGCCAAACGCTATGCTCTGTTTTGTTAGTGTCAAGATGTCTAAAAGATGAGTAAAGTTTTTTTTTTTTTCAATAAAAAGATGAGTAAAGTTTCTCTTTTCGTTTTATTTAATATATTTATCTAATTTTATTATATTATAAGAAAATCATATATCCTTTTGAATTTTCATATTTTGTAAAATGTTAAAGAAGTCGACGAAAAAAAATAAATAAAAATGTTTATTTTTATGTATTATTCGAAAGTTAAAGAAACTTGAAAAAAAAATAAATAAAAATGTTTATTTTTTGGTCACACATCGGACAAAACGCGTATATTTAAGAAATCGAAATTCCGTACAAAACACGTATATCTCAGCACATGTTTCTTAGGTAGGAAAGGAGGAAAACTTAACGGAAAAATTGAGATTCGGCGTTTCAAACGCTAAATGACAGCAAGCAGTGGGAACAATAGAAACAGATACAAAAAGAAAGTGGAGATGCGGGGAATCGAACCCCGTACCTCTCGCATGCGAAGCGAGCGCTCTACCATATGAGCTACATCCCCAATTGTTATACCTCTTACAATATATATATATATATATATATTATTTTGATGCCAAACAAGATCAAGCCGTGTCAAAGAAGACAGAAGAAAGTCTCCGGTCTGAACTGAAAAAACAGAAGACCAAATCAGAACTCTCTATTCATTTGTGTTCTGTCTTTTTTAATTCTGTAGGGGTTTTTCTAATCTTCTTCTAAGACTCGTATCGATCACATGGCGACTGATGACACGATACTCAATCACATGAAGATGGAGATCCCAGTAGATGAGGAATCTCTTCTTCTGAACCCAGACTCAAGCGTCGGTCTCGTCATCATTGACGTGGTCAACGGTTTCTGCACCGTTGGCTCCGGCAACATGGTTCTAATCTCTAATCATGCCCACCAAGTGTTTGTGATATTGCTTGACTCATATCATACATTTAAAAAAAGCTTTTGCCCTTTTTTGATTCTGCAGGCTCCAACAAAGCCCAACGAACAGATATCGAAGATGGTGGAGGAATCTGCATGGCTCGCAAGAGAGTTCTGCGATCGTAAATGGCCCGTATTTGCGTTTCTTGACTCTCACCATCCTGATGTTCCGGAGATCCCTTATCCTCCTCATTGTATTATAGGAACTCAAGAAGCAGAACTTGTCCCTGGTAGTTTCCCTCTCTCTGTCATTGTTTTGTTAGATTCTGAAACCAGTGAGTTAATTTGTATGATATGATGAATCAGCACTACAGTGGCTTGAAAGTGAGGATGGTGCCACTCTTATGAGGAAGGATTGCATTAATGGGTTTGTGGGTGCGATGGAGAAAGACGGTTCTAATGTGTTTGTGGATTGGGTTAAGGAGAAACAGATCAAAGTTGTAAGCTTTTCTTTTCCATGATTAGTTAGTTCTGTTTGATGCTTTTGGTTTACATCTTGAACTAACTTGATTATCTTTGTGTCTTTGGGGGATGGTCTAAAGATTGTGGTTGTAGGTATCTGCACAGACATATGTGTGTTTGATTTTGTGGCTACTGTACTCTCTGCTCGAAACCATAGTATTCTTCCTCCTCTAGAAGATGTTATAGTTTACTCACGTGGATGCGCCACTTATGACCTTCCTCTTCATGTTGCAAAAGACATTAAAGGCGCTCAGGCTCATCCTCAGGTTTGAGATTTCTCTTGTGAAACCTTTGATGGTTATGAAGTTAGCATCATTAGTTTCTTTATCGTCTTCTGGTGACTTACAGTTTTGAATAGGCTCATGTTCTTGTTTTCTTCTTCTGTTGTGTTTCTTTGTATCAGGAGATGATGCACCATGTAGGTCTATACATGGCTAAAGGAAGAGGAGCTAAGGTAGTCTCTGAAGTTTCTTTTGATCCTTGAATGACTATCTCTCTAGATAACTTATATCATTCTTGATTTCGATTGTTGATTTTACTTTTTATGTTGTAAATTGTTCATGAAGCTTGTTGCTGAAGATCAACTTATATGTATTTGAGTTCTCATTTGTCTAAATGAAATGTTTCGGTTTGATTTTACGCTGATCTTTTGATAGAAATTGGTGAGTCTTAGCATGGTCTAATAAACACAAATGAACAAATAAAAATACAAACTGTTTCTCTTGTAACGGTTCTGAGACATACACAACTGGGGAGACATTCCTCTTGTTTCTCCAGTTGTGAAAAATCTAACAATACTCAAAAGGGACAAGCCAACACACAAAACTACTGTTTCAATCTCGCAAACCAAAAAGAAAAGGAGATGTAGGGATCTCAAAAGGCTGTCTCCCCAAAGAAATACAGGTACAAAAAACACATATGAATCAAATCCTCCGCGAATCTGAATAAGTTACAGTTTTATGAATCTGTATTTTGTAATATGTAAATGTTTACCTATGTAGAAGCCTTCATCTTTCTGTATAGTGAGGGATGCATGCATGAAAATATAGACGGCTTTGCTCTCTTCTGTTTCGAGCCAAAGATGAATGACCTCAAGGGCACTCTTGAGCGACTGTCAGAATGCTGGAGATCAGGATCTGATGATCTGTTCTTCGAACCCGAAAGAGAAAACTCATCGTTTAGCTTTCCTAGCGTCTTGTCAACCTCGAGCTGAAGCGTGGTGATGTGATCCAACCCTGCCTGTAACTCGTCAGCCACTTTGTTGTTCTCCTGCTTCATGTTCAACACCTCACCTTGAAACTTGGCAGCTTGATAGCTCGTGAATCTGAAGTCATCGTCTTCAGCACTTGACTTGAGGGCCTTTGTGATCTCTTCCTGAATGTTACACAGCGACGCGAATCTTGATTTCAGTTCCTCTTTCAACGCTGCACCTTTCTCAAGCCAGAGACCAAGGTCTGTGTTTATTTCCCTCAAGTGTAGATAAAGTGGTCTAACATCTGATCTCACTCCATATTTATCTCTGCTGCTTCCTTCTTGCTTTTTCCTTTGCTCCAGCTTTGATATCTCGCCTTGTAGATCTTCTATTGATGTGTCGTAGCCCTGTATCTGCCCGAACGCTGTGCTGAACCTTAACCAGAAATCCAAATTCTCCTCTAGAAGCTCATCTATGTTCATCCTGAACTGTTCCTCGACCAGGGACATGTTCTCGTTCTCAACAGCCATGATTCCGATGGAATAGTCATCGTTTGACAAGTGGTTATCCGTCAAGTCGTTACTGTCTGCAAGACCCTTCTGCAGGAGGTTCATTTTCTCTCTTAGTAGCTTGATCTCATCATCTTTTGTGGCGTTCTCTGTCTTCAGCTTTGTTTCTGTTTCATCTAAAGTTTTCTTCATGTCCTTGTAGTTCCTGAGAATGGTTGTGTACTCGGTAAGCAAATGCTTTTCTCTGTTCTCCATTCCCTTCATGAACATCTCTTTCCAGTCTGGTTCACTTTCTTTCATCTTTTGATCCTCTTTCTGTTCGCTAGTGAAAGTGATATCAGATTCGTTCGAAGATGTCTGCTTCTCCAAAACATAATCAAGAAGAACAGAAGATTCTGTTTTGTCAGATGCAGCTTGCTTCTCCCAAACATTATCAAGAATCACAAACTCGGTCTTCTCAGATTTTTTCACTGAATCAGAATCTACTTTTTCAGTAGATTCCAGAACATGTTCTGGATTTTTACCTAGAGAGATGATATCTTCAGCAACTGTTGTCACATGGTGAGTTTGTTCAGAGCTTTCACTCTTCTCCTCTGCCATTTTCTTTCTACGTTCCTCACTCTCTTCAGAAACATCTAAACCCATCTTCTCACTTTCCATACTTTTCTTTGGCTCCATCAAGTTATCAGACTTGCTCTCTGCCTTCACCTCATGCAACTTCCCAGTAGAGAGGTCATCCAGATTACTACACGCTTCATCAAACTCTGCATGCAGGCTGCTACTCTTAGCCATAACATTCCTGTCCAAGTCCTGCAATGCTTTGAGTTTCTCCTCCATGTCCTTCAGCTTCTTTCTCAGACCACTCTTGTCATCAGCCAACGTCGCCTTATCGGTTTCAAGACTACTGATCTGCGTCTGAAGACCGTTGGTCTCGCTTCTTAGCCTCTGTATCAAAGCAATCTGCGAAGAAACCGCACTCTCCAAGCTAATCACTTTGTTCACAAGCTCATCAACTCTCTCAGCCATCTCTGTAGCATCAACCGAAGAAGGGTTCACACCAGACTCGAAATGTTCTCTGATCTTCTCCTTCACAGACTCCAGCTCTTGTCTCTTCCTAGACATCTCTTGCATCTCAAGTTCCATCTCCTCTGTTCTTCTAACTTCATCACCATCCTCTTCCAAATTTTCCTCCCCTAGAAACCGACTCGCCATGGACCTTAGCTTCTCTCTAGACTCCTTAATCTTCGCATGCTCTTCTCTAGCTTCTTCACAAGACTTCTCCTGCCTCTCCTGCAGCTCCATCAGCTTCTCCTGACACGACTTAACGGCGGTCTCGGTCATCAACCTCCTCGCTTCATCGTCTTCAATCGCAACGCTCTCACCAAACTCATCCTTAAACAAACAGATCCTCTCTTGTTTCTCCTTGACACTCTTCTCAAACTCCCAGTACTTTGACAAACCCCTCTCGTAAGAGCTCTTCACAAACTCCATCTCCGTCTGCAAAGACAGAATCTCTTTCTGAAGCCTATCAATCTCTCCCATAGCCTCGGACTTGCTCAGACCCGAGCTCTTGACAACCACATTGCTAGAACCGCCAGTGTACTTCATAGACTTCCACGGCTGAAGCTTCTTGGAAGCCACTTTCACCGGACTCTTCAAGTCTTTGACAGGTAGTTTTGGAACACTAGGGGCATTGTTAGCACCAGTGAGGTTCTGTCTTTTTGCCAGTTTCGAATCACCATTGTCATCATCATCGTCCATTGCAAAGTTTGGGACTTGGTCGGGGAAAACAGAGGCGATGGTGGTGTTGGCGTTCTGAAGCTCTGTCGAGATGTGGTCGTAACGCTCGGCTAAAGCTCTGTAAGCTCTGTAAGATTCTTCCACGAAGCTGATGAGTTCTGGTCTCTTCTTGTAATACATCTCTGCACGCTTGGCGAAAGAGTCTCCATCTTCTTGTAATAACTTCAACACGTATTGCACTTTTTCTTCGATATCTGTAGATTTTCACAGAGGTCTCTCTTTTAGATCAGTAAGATCAGAAAGATCTCAACTTTATGTTAGCCCTAAACGAATGAAACAGATACATGTGAACTTCAGTATACCTTGAAGGTTTTGTTCGAGCCATTTAGATTGTTTGGTACGAATATGACTAGCCCACCACCATGAATAAGCATTACTCGCAGCTCTCTGCAGCATCTTCTTCTTCCTCTATATGATCACACTCAAAATAATGACTTTTCTTTTAACTGTTATATGTTGATTTCAGTTTATCTTTTGTTCTTGTCATTCAAGTTCCAAGAAAAAATAGAGACGGAGAAAAAGCATTATGTGTGTGTGAGAGATCCTTCTCTCTCTGGATCTCAATAAGAAAAGGAAAAATGTTCTGTCGAGGTTAGACCCACCATGAAAGTTAGGTTTCTTTTTTATGAATGAAAGATTGGATTCGAGGAAAGAACGTGCAGCTAATTAAGAAATGAATCATGGAAAAAAAAATGAATCATGGGTAGGGACTTTCTATCAGTCTCTCCTTTGAGCTGAGCTGTTTGGTTTGATTACTTTGATCATGGGTGGGCGCAAACCCAGCTCTTTTTTCTTTCTTTCTCTCTCAATTTTTTTTTGTGAAATTTATTACTGAATTAATTATTAGAGATTTTTTTACATTTTAAAACTTTTTTTTATTACCAATCTTATAGTGCCAGCGTCGTGGTCGGAGAAGTCGGAAGTATATTCTCCTTCTCCAATCCGATTGTTCTTTGTGTATCAAAACGTTATAGAATATGTCGTAACCAGAAAAATTAAATTAATCTTCAGTGACATTTTGTCGGTTTTCTTAAGGAGAGATGTTCTTTTTTTTTATCAACAAGGAGAGATGTTCAAGCAAAGCAAAAGCCTTCTGTTGTTCTTCTTAATCATATTATTAATTGAATCCGACAGAACATTTTCCACTTTTTTGACAGTTTAAACATGAAACCAGACACGTTTCGATGAGGTAGGTGTGTGACGACTTTTTGCTGAACCGACCAGAAAGAAGCTTCTTTCTTGTCAAAGTATCCCTGCAAGACGGAAGACCGGACCGACTAATCTGGGTTAATATAACGTAATCATGTCCTGGATACTTTACGCCTAGATAATTACATTGTAGTAATCTCTAGAACTCGAAATCTCACACACACACACATGGAATATGCATCAGACCAAACATGCAGTAATACAAAAGACTACATAAATTATGGTTGGAGAAGTAAAAATTAATAATTATTATTTTCAGAAAATATGTGGATTTAAATATATGAAAAAAATAAATTCAACAAAATGAATACAGTAAAATTTTGTTAGAGTGAAAAACATTTGTTGCTAAATCTAATAAATCTTCACAATATTTGGTAGATATCTTTCAACATAGTTGGTGGTTTGGAAAAGTAATTTGGGTAACTTTAATAAGAAAGTAGTCTAGTAAATCTTCACAGTATTTGTTCTCTTTTAATATTCTCTTGTACTCAGAAGTTTAGATATATTTTTTTTTTAGTTTAGAAATAATATTAAAATCAATACTAGGAAGAACACCCATTTTGCCAAAAAAACCTCCCATTTTGATATCAACCAGAAAACAAAAATCACATACCTTTTTTTTCCATCAAGAGTTTTTATTAAAATAAGAAAGAGCCGAACCACATAAAAATTACAAGGCACATAACCAATCGGGCATCAAACAGATTTTCAAAAGGCTCACAACCCAATTTGGAGAAACTTTAAAACACTCTCTCAGACATCTGACGCCGTTCACATATCTGTCTTTTGAAAGGGACGGATACGTGTTGCAATCCTCGGCGTCGAGATACACGTGTCGCGAAGCCCATCGCGTCTCAACCACTTCTCGCCATCCCGGCAACCCAAACCACGAGACACCGGACCATACCGGAGCTCCAGTACACTAACTCTCATCACCGCACAACCTTTCAAACTCGGGATGATCTAAAGGCGGAGAGAAATCAATCGTCGTAACAATGCCTCATCCGCTATCAATCGCCGCATAGCACCCACGAGGAAGCTTCGCTTTAAACTTCACCATCCCCACCGAAAGACATCTCTCGTCCTCCGACAAGCTCTCATTCACCGAAATCACAAACAAAAACACTTGAAAAACTTAAAAACACATCTCGAGACAACAAGCCAGCGGCGAAAGGCAAAGGACGCCTTCTCTCTCCGGAAACAAAACCGACAATGGTGAGGCTATGAGAGCCCCCACCACCCGAAAACTTAACTGGCGACACAGACTTGAAGAAGCCTCCGCCTCCTGGGATCTTTAGCGGCGACGGTAAGAGCTATCGAAGCCGCCACCTCCCGTAGCAAAATCTTGGACACAAAAAGGGCTGGCGTCGTGAGCCGTCGTCAGATTTCTTCACCGTGAAATCATAGAGAGGCGAGAAGCCACCGTTGAAAATCCCCAAGCAAACCGAGAATCTTCCGGGGCAAAAACCTAATACAGATCCGCCAGTAAACAAAACACCCAGCCCGACGGCTACTCTGAAACAAGAAAGGGGGAGCTACATGCGCCGGAACGCGCACAGACGCGCCGCCGGAGCGGCCTTTTCACGCGCTTCTCTCTTTTCTCTCTGATACGAATAAGGTTTGGTGCCGTATAACTAGAAACCTTCGTCAGAAAAAAAAATCGCATACTTTTACTATGTGTGCCAAATGCGAACATTTTTCATTGATAATATGTATATTGCTGGGGGACAAAACTTGGGTTCACCCCCTGTGGTGAACCCTTAAATTCACCTCTATAGTTACAACCAATAGAATTGACATGTAGGATTAGGAGAAAAAAATAAAAAAAAAAGGAAATAGCGTTAAAAAAAATTAGAAGCCGTCGCCGTTAATTAAAAGAAAAAGACGTGATCTCCTGCTCTTCTCTTCCTCATCGCCTTCCTAAGCTTTGATTGCCAGGTTTGAGATACAATCTTCTATATTGAATCATTGAACCAATTAGGTACGTGATCTTTGTTTCATCAATTAGGTACTCTGCCATTGGTGTCAAGGTATCTGTGTTGGAGCTCCATCCTATCAAAGGTTCATCCTTTTTCTTCTATCAAAGTTATGTTTCTATACATGCTTCTTATATAATGTTATGGACATTGTTTATGTGTGTTCTTATTCTCTTTGTTCTTCTTGGAGAGAGACTTTTTTGTTATGGACTGAGGCTGAGGAATGTTGATCCTACAAACCCATCTGTTCTCCTTGTGAGCCCCTTGTTAGTGAGATCTTTGAACTCTTAAAGGTATTGTTGTGTATTGGTGTTCTTGTATCTGTTATTGTTTGATTGAACAAAAGACAGTGACAAGAAGAAGAACAAAAGAGCCAAGACAAAGAAGAAGCAAGGGGATAAGTGAAAGAGGAAGAAGAAGTTTCAAGTCACCAAGTCAAAGCTGAAGTTGAGGATGAACATAGACCAAGTTGTCAGTAGAGTTAATGTATTAACTAGTTAGTTGTTAACTACGTTAAGGGTTGTTGTATGAAGTGGTTAAAGAGATGTTGGAATAGCTAAGTGGTGGAACGTAAGAATAGTCTAAAGACTAGAGATATGTGTTATGTGTTGTGCTAGGTGTAAGTCAGCAAGAAGTCTACTATAACAAATGTGCATTCTCGTTTGTAAGAAAGCATGAAAACATGAATGAATGAAAAGGTTTTTGTTAAAATAAACTCTTGCACAATAAAAACATAGAAAAACAGAGTTGATAAAGAGAAAATAAATCAACATCAGTGACACAAAAAAAAGCCAAAAATCCCCCACAAATCACCGACCTTTGATTGAGATGGGGCACATGAAAATCACAACTTGTTTTAACTTAACACAAAACAAGACACCCAAGTACAAAACAGAGCATTACAAACAACAAAACGCTGCTGATAAGCCTTTAATATAACCTGTAATATGATTTTCTTATTTTGTTTCTTTCGTATAGATGAAGGTTTCTTGTTTTCTGTGAAACTTTGGAATATGAGAACAAAATACGAAATCTCTAATGTGATTGCAATAAGCTAGAAACACCCCGAAGTAATGTGATTGCAATAAGCTAGAAACACCACAAAATGAAGGAAGAAAGCAGTATAAATTCTTGGACAGATTTTGAAGATAATAAAATAAGTTAGAAACATCCGAAGTAAGAAAGAAAAAAAAACATAGTGAATGTCTCCTTTAACTTTTAGAATAACAGAGTTTTACGGTGATCCATCGTAACTTTGGTCGAATCCCTACAAAATATAAAATATAAAAAGTTAAAAAAGAACAGATAACTCAAATATAAATTGTATAGAGAATAAATTATATATCTTGAATCTCTTTTTCTTCTTCATTCACAAGCTCAAAATCTGAACTATGGAGTATCCACTTATCAGCTTTCACAAGTTCCTTTTTCTTTTCCACCAATTTATCGAGTAACTGAAAGGCAGCTTCATCAGCACACACCGTCAGTTCTATATGTTCAGCAGCAACAGATGCAATCTCACGGAAAGTACGTCATATATGACTATATCGCTTTCCAATCGACTGGTTCAATGTATCATTAGGTTTTGCAGAATTATAAAAAGACAGGGTCCGTGCTTTAGCGTCTTTACTCCATCGATTCAGAATGTAGGTAGGTGGAATTCTTCTTACATCCTTCTTCGCCAACACCTTCAATGCATGACGACATAAAATTCCAGCAAAAGAAAATTTCATGCAACTACAATGTATTGCTTCGTTTGCAGCAACATAGCTAACCAAATGATTTACTCCAACACCACGAAAAGATACATTGTATTCCGTGCTTACTATCTCAGACTTATTGATCCTCTTGGCAACATAGTCACCAATAGCTGTATATTCCTTCTGAAACAAGGTAAACACTTCTGGTGTATACACGTCCACTGGATGTTCCAACATCTCTACAGAAGCCGATAAGACCGGCGAGGTATGCATCATACTGAAGTCAGCAGTCAGCTCTACAAATCGCCGATCATCCAACACTCTCTCATAGTGTTCAAAGAAGCGCAACAAGTTATGCCCACGCATCAAATATTTTTTCAAAATATTATTCATACTTTCACTACGCTGGGTGCTCATCATATCAGCTGTAAAATTCTGGCGACCATATACCTTTGCCCATTTTTCTCTCAACTCAAACAAATCCTTCATCCATTTATTCTCTGTCAATCTATGCTTTTCGAGCATTTCACGCCATGCTGATACCACTCTACTTCATTCTCATGGTCATATACACATTTTCCAAAGTCTGTGGCAAACTGGTCTGGTCCATGAAATACATGACTCAACCTCTTTGCAGCATTTTGGTAAATATGCCAAACACATAACCTATGTTATGTTTCAGGAAACACTTTTCCTATTGCATTTGCCATTGCTGCACATTGGTCTGTAAAAATTGTTTGCGGTTGTTTTCCAGATACTGCTCCAAGAAAAGTCTGAAAAAGCCACTCAAAAGACTTTGTGGTTTCATCATATAAGAGAGCAGCACCAAACACGATAGTTTGCTTATGATGATTGACACCGACAAATGGAGCAGACGGTCTATCACATTCGTTGGTCTTGTAAGTTGTATCAAAGCAAACAACATCTCCAAAAAGATTGTAATCACTAATTGACCGATCATCTGCCCAAAAGATATTAGTGATCAAATCGTCCTCATCAAGTTGCATTGAGTAAAAAAAGATGTGTTTTCCTCTTTTTTTTTGAAAGTACTCCAAAACTGCTCCAGCAACTCTATTTTCCATTGCTGCCATTCGCTTACGGTATATGTAGTTGCGCAGGTCTTTATCTATAAAACCCAGATTCGCTCGCCCCCCAACTTCCCTGCTCATCATTTCAATGGTTGCCTTTGCTGAAATTCCGGACATATCAGCATCATCAGCATGTTGTCTTTGAGAGATAGAAATTGCTCGATTACTCTTCAACAAATGCTTCATAGGTGTCCTCACTAAATCATGGTTATGATTCGACTCAAAAGTCACAATCTTATATCTTCCATTACTCTGAAGGTAGCAAGACATGCGAGCTTTACAACCACACCTTGTGGTTGGTCGTGAAAATGATTTCCTGACCTTAGGTTCTTGTCTAAGACCCTATTTTGAGC
This sequence comes from Hirschfeldia incana, assembly GCA_026261945.1. Taxonomy (NCBI): domain Eukaryota; kingdom Viridiplantae; phylum Streptophyta; class Magnoliopsida; order Brassicales; family Brassicaceae; genus Hirschfeldia; species Hirschfeldia incana. The sequence goes on from JABCMI010000072.1 coordinate 1,268,511, forward strand.
ATACATAAACCATCCTTACTAGCTTCTCCTTTTTTTTCGAAGTCCGTTGTCTCCTTACATTGAAACCATGATCGCCTCCATACTTTCTATAAGCTTTATATGCAGACTCATCAGAACTAAAGTCCATCCCAACACAAAGTTCATATTTTTTCTGATTTTGATTGTTTGCCTCTAAAGCATCAACATCTTCAATCCGAAGACAATTTTCGTTGTTGTCTATATCCTCTTCTTCATCGAAATCACTGACAGAAGCATCATTATCACTGAATGTATCATCTTTTTCCTCTGTTAAAAGCTCATCCGAATTCTGACTTAACAAACTGGTTTCACCGAAGACTTGCAAACTAGACTCATCCTGATACGCATGAACAGTTTCTTGACCGTTGCAGTGACTACTCTCAATTGTAACTACATAGTAAAACAGAAAATACAGTCAAATATTACTTTAGAATAATTAGACTTTATTTTATGGAGAATATATCAACATACCGATGCAATTTCCTGTTGTCAACTTGAATTATTTGAGAGCAGTCTCTTGTTGTCAAATTGCAGTAGAATTCAGTCAAAACCTAATTGATGAAACAAGATCACGTCCTTTTATATTGCAGAACTATTTCCTTTTTTTTTGTTTTAATCAATGGTTGTTCAATGATTCAATATAGAAGATTGTATCTCAAACCTGGCAATCAAAGCTTATGAGGGCGATGAGGAAGAGAAGAGCAGGAGATCACGTCTCTTTTTTTTGGTTAACGGCGACGGCTTCTAATTTTTTTTAACGCTATTTCCTTTTTTTAATTTTTTTCTCCTAATCCTACATGTCAATTCTATTGGTTGTAACTATATAGGTGAATTTAAGGGTTCACCACAGGGGGGAACCCAAGTTTTGTCCATTGCTGGGCTGCTCTTTTTGAAGACCATATATGGACTTATTTTTGGGTTCACCCCTAGGGTGAACCTCTAGATTCACCAACCAATAGGATTGCATCATTTAATATTCAATATCTTTTAAAAAAGGAAACAAAATATTATCAAATTAAATTATACTTTCAAAATGAAAATTAATAAAAATGATACTAATCACAAAAACAAGCCTTTTAAATCTAAAAAAATAATTTATTTCAAAATATATTTTAAATTTTATACTAATCACAAAAAACAAAATTTTTAATCTAAAAAAAAGAATTTATTTTAAAAAAAAAAGAATTTAAGACTTTTGATAAATCCTAAATTTTAAAGTTTAAGATTTATCCAAGGGTTTCAGATTTACCCAAGGGTTTTGGATTTACCCAAGGGTTTAGGGTTTAGGATTAGGATTTAGGGTATAGTTTTTTGTTGAATGTGTTATAAATAGATTTTTTTAAAACAAAATTTTAGAATTTATCCAAGGGTTTACTAAATTATTTAGGATTTAATATTTAGGGTTTAATATTTTTTTGTGGTATTAATTTTTTTTTGAAAAAATATTTTTTTTTGAAATTAGTATTATTTCTATTTATTTTTACTTTTTTTTTTTAATTTTAAAAACGTAATATAATTTGGCAATATATATTTTGTTTCCTTTTTTAAAAGATGTCAAATTTGAAATAACTAAATCCTATTGGTTGGTGAACCTATAGGTTCACCCTAGGGGGTGAACCCAAGAATAACTCGACCATATATGTCTCATTTTCTCAGGCCTTCAATATACCTACATGTAGCTCATTTTGCTGATGCTTGACCATATTTTAGAGTGAACGGAACAAATAAAAATAACTTAAAATCAGAAAAAAAAAGTTGTAGAGTAGAATATTTCTTACCTTTGAATTTGTAATTAGTATCTGTATAACTTTAAGAATATACAAACATGTGCACAAAAAAGAATATACAAACATTGCATGTTATATATATATGTATGAGCATAGGTTTAAGCATCCTCATTATGCACATGTTCAAAAGATCGTGGAAGACCGACCGGTGACAAGTAAATAAACAGGCACCACAAAAGAGATGATCAAGGTCACTTGGAACTAGTTTCTACCGACACCTCCAAGCTTTTTGTCATCATAAATTCATAATGCAGTCATTAGCGCTGATGCTTTAGATTATGCAACCAGATGGTTTGAGTTAATTCAATGTTTATTTAGGTGTCCTAGAATCTTAGTTGGTGACTTAGAGATCTACCGTACTTGTTGGTGCAAATCTATAACCAAGAGATATATTATGAGTTCGATATGGTGATACCCATTATATCACGATCCATTTGGTCAAATACCCCACAAATGATGAACATTCGTCCCATCGTTTTTATGCAATAAACCATCATCATTCCAAATGTTTCTTCTCATTTACCAACTTACAACGTCCATACAGTTTTGGTGGTGATAAACCATAAAAGCACTGGAGAGATATAGGAGTAATAGGAAAATCGTAAAAGAAAAACCTTTTCCTCAGACATAAACTTACAACAAACATATGAGAACTACTACATTGTCTTTTGTTATTACAGAGTTGGAAGGGTTTACATTATCATCTCTCCTCACTCCATCAACTTATTCGTCGTATTCAATCCCTAACCACCATAAGGTAAGCTGCACGAAGCCAAAATAATTTAGTTATTTTTTGTGAATATACCCTTCTTTTATTATTATTTTTAATTATATTCGTTCCATAATGTATACAAACATATGACAGCATCAGATGGTTATTTAGCAAACATACCCTCCTTTACCTTTTATAAATTATTTTCTTATCATTAAAAATTCATTGGAAATTATTAAATCAAGAAAAACCAAAGGTGGATAAATTAATTTAATTACCCGAGCCTAAGGGAGATATCGGAGCTCTCGGAGTCAACAGGAGCGCCGGTAGAGTTTCCAGCGTTAGTAATGGACTCGGACGAGTGTCCTTCCTCGTACACGGCAGTGTTCTCTGATCCACCACCACCGTATCTTTCATGCACATTATTGTATATCTACACCGTCACCAAACAAACTTCCAAATTTAACATTTAACCAAAAATACATAGTGTAGTGTTACAAACAAACAAACAAACAAAAAAACACTATATAACACCGATGTACCTGCTGACCTAGTCGCTCGTTCTCTTCGGTTAACTGTGTCCCCTGCAAAATCAAGTTTTGATCATATAAAAGTCAATGAGAAGTTTTGAATTTTGAGTTGTTACTGGCACCAATCCTCTTGGCCTTCTCTAGAGATCTACTCTGACTGAGGGATGATTACTTTTATCTAGAAATAATCAATTAAAACAAAATAATATGAAACAAAATTAAATCTTGAAAACATGTTAAGAATATACAAAAGTTTACGAATCTGAACCAAGTTAAAATCAAATCAAACTAGATTTTGATAATTTCAGTTTCCATATTCCACAAAACAAACTGAAAACATAGAAAGCGAAAACCAAAACCATGCACATTCCTGCATGCAGCTAGGACCGAGTTTCCTTTATTTTTAAACTACATCGGAACCAATTAGCTAAATATTAATTTACCATTAGATATAAATAAATTTTAACCACGCTAATCACTTGTTTTAACCAATTATCTCAAAGTATGATCGGAGATATATGTTAAAGACGAAGAGTAAAATGCGTACTTGCTGCCTTAGCCGCTTGTTCTCGTCCATCAGTTGCATTCCCTAGGAAAAGAGATATTGTAACTTGTCATTGCCAATATTATTTGCATTAACAAGTTAATATAAAACGTTGTTGTGCTTATTACCTTTCTTTGAAGGAGACTGATCTCATTCATAATTTTTTCACTCTGCAACAAAAATCTCATAGTAGTTTAGTAACATATTTGTAAGCTCCGGTCTTATCCATGGTATCATGACGTTACATCCAAAAATTTAACCACCTTTGTTTCAATCACGCGTGTCAAACCGGCTTCAAGGGCCTTTTCCAGCTGTTGCAGCTCTTCAATGTTGAGTCCTTGAAGTTCCTCTCCTCTCATTTGCCTATGTATATGATAATCATATAAACACATGCCTTTAGAAAACGATAGTTGTAAAGAAATTCAAAGAATGCGCATATATTTTTGTACCTTAGTTGGTGGCTCTTTTCTGCGATCTCTTTGCTCAACAGGGCATGATCGCTATTCTCGACCAGCTGAATGATAACCATTGACTTAAGCTCTTAAGTAAATCCATATGATCTAAGCTCAGATATCTACACATGACTAATCGTAGATAGATGTCTAGCTTCAAAAAGCTCGCAAACCATTCATGTGAAATGACTATAATGGTTTTGAACCAAACAACAAACCTACTAGTCCGAGCCGCAAATATTATCAATACCATTAAGTTTGAATGGATCAATGCCTTAGTATGAGTTCAGTGCGACTAAAATGTAGTCTAATCGTATGTCAAGTATAATTTTACCTAATATTAATATAATGTTCTAGAGCTTCTTGATGATGATACATTAATCCGAAAGTCGTAATTTAACAGAATCGAAAAGCTAACCTGTAACTCAAGAGATGGCTGATCAAGCTTCTCCAAGTTTTTTGACTGCAAGTTATGCCTCTCTAACACTTCCCTCATGCTGCATTATATAATGCAAACACATTCCAGTAAGTACTTTATTATATAAGACTGTAAGTGAACCGCTTTAATTGTTGTAAACAGCAACATTGTTGAAAAGTCTGTGCTTTAAATAAAAGTTTCGTAAGGGGACTGAAGAAGGCTACCAACATGACAATGTCACCCAATTGTAAAATTAAACGATACAAAACCTAGATTCACACAACTCAATTCAATCCTAAGACATTATTTCATGTTATGCACTGTAGTATTTTAAACACAAGTATATACATGTATGTGAGCGTGTGTATAGATGTCCCCGAAGATAGGAACTGAACTGATAACCCGTGGGTCAGAAATCCAAAACCGTATCTTTATGATATGATAAGTCATTTTTAGACTCCCGATATACATATCCAAAAAACTTCTGACATCTACCAACACTAGTAAAGATTCCAACCTGTTTATTATTTTTATTAATCACTTCTTCAAGGAAAAAAAAATTCCCAATCCAATTTTCATACATCCACAGTAGAGTTTCTTCTAAAGTTCTAATGGTATATGGTCACTGCAATATTTAATGAATATGACATTGATGGCTTCCGTATGTATCCACAATAACTCTATATATATACAGATTATGCAACATAAAGGTACATAGAATTTGTGCAGACGATTAAGATATAGATTATATTGAATATTACTGTACTTAGATACCTTATTACGACTAAAGAGTTTACTATAGTTTTATCAACAATGGCATTTTTGGTCATTAGTGTTGATTAATTATACAAAAAGTTAGTGGTCCAGTGAGGTTTGATCTACAGTAAACTTTCGTTTACGACATAAACATCCGAAAACTCTTAAGCTTTCATCTGGATCTAGAGACGTTCACTTCAAAGAATTGGAGAAACCTAGTGACAAAGACAGATAGAGTCATAGAGAAAGTTGGAGAGAAGGACCTGGAGTTACAAAACTCGAAGAGCTTTCCGGTGGAAGAGAAGATGATGAGAGCAACATCAGCGTCGCAGAGAACGGAGAGCTCTTCAGCTTTTTTGAAAAGACCTCTTCTTCGTTTTGAGAACGTTACTTGTCTCGCCGTCGCATTGTCGATTTTCCTGATCTGAATCTTCTCTCTTGCCATGGTTAAAAAAGAAAAGTGAAACCCTAGTGAAATAACTTTAAGTTGATCCGAAAATCCAATGAAAGGAGTTGATTTGATTAACAGGAAGAAGATCTTGAATTAAGAAAATTCAAGAATGTGGGATGATTAAAGAGAAGACAAAGAGAGAGAGAAGGAGAGGAGGAGGAGGAAGAACCCAGAAGGAAAAAAAAAATCGTGAGGGAGAGGAGAGAGAGGTGTTTTGCTAAAAAAGGAGACTTTGAAGAAGAGAGAGAGAGTGACAAGACGACTGAAATAGAAAGAAAAATGTGATCTTTTTGCTAAATTTAGAAGAATAATATGTTTTTGAAGACAGTAAAAACCCTAGTTTTTGAAGATTTGAAAGGCCAAGGAACTAAAATCTTTGTAAGAGTTAAATCTTGATGATTAATACACAAGAAAAAAATACAAGAGTTAATAGGATCAAACAAAAACCCAGAGAGAAGAAAAATAAAATAAAGAGAAAAAGCTCAGGGAATATATATATAATTTTAATTTTCCACCTCAAATGTCAAGGAGAGAAGTAGACATGAGAGGGTGTTGATTGGTGAAGATGAGATATTTTTCAGGGAGGGGTGTATTATTTAATAATTTTCTCAACATGATGGGGTTTCTTAAATGATTATTTTTGGAAAGAAAAAATGGTTCTTTATTATTATTACTATTATTTAGATATTGGTTTGTGTGTGGTGGTTATTGGATATGGTGAGGAAATAGGATTTGTAAGTCTCCAATGAAAGAAGTGTTTGTTTGGGTCAGTGGGGGAATTTCTTTTTATAGGGAAGCATAAAATGAGTTGTCTCACTTTGTCGTATACTCTGGTAACTAATTGGTCGTATTCGCTGTAAAAAAAAAATCTAAAACCAGTGGCTATTAATTTCATATTTATTTATGCAGGTCTCACCTTAGTACCTCCTAACAAATAAATACATTGAATTCGCATCCAGGAAAAACTATTAACCTAGAATTATAGTCAGAAGCTCATACATTTCATGTGAACAGCTTCTTTCGAATAGAAATTAAACTAGGGGTTCAATTGAGGATGTAAAAACTCGCCATTGCCCATTACACTCTTGTTAAAAACTGATATAATAATAATTTATTTTGTTACAATGTAATTCTTAATACTGTTTAGAGCTCTAAGGGTTAGGACTTATTCATCATTTTTATTTTTATTACATAACTTTGACAGTACTGAATCACTTATGCACTACTCTAACTTCGTTAAGCAGATCAGCCTCGCTGATTTCCGTCGCCATAATCATTTTATTAGAAAAGAAAGAAAATGGGATGGTTGCAAAAAAAAAAGAAAAAAGATTGAAGGAGGTTAAAACTAAAAATGTTTTAATATGCCTTATGCGAAGAAATAGTGAACAGAGGGACCCTCTTGCAAAAGAGTAATAAACACTGTCTAGTGTCGACCACTATAAATTATTTAGAAGGGGACCAGATCAAACTCGATGATCCACCACAAGAAATCTGATTGGAACACGATCAACTGTCCGTACAGATTTTTATTTTTGCTAAAATATGAACATAACAAATAAATAAGCAAAATTGCACCTATAGTACCCAATAAAATTATAGTTAACTCTCTGACCAAATGCCATAAATCACACGATATCCGGCCTTGGAGGTAAGCGGGAGAAGCGGCTGCTTCCAGCCGTCATCAAATTATCAAGTTTAGCGGCCACATATTTATAGTATTTAACCACGAGGTCCAGTGGTAATAGTGAAATTTGAGCTACGTGAAGATGTAGGTTCGAGACTTTACGCAGCAACAATTTTGTAAAATAGTTTATTTTTAAATAATTAAACTAAATAAGTCACTTTTTCTTAGTTCTGCTTCTAGCCCGGTAAATACACAGACCGGCTCTATATAAGTCGTATTACCAATTGTCATGTGAAGACTTCTATTTTCGAAAAAGAGATTAGAGATTGGTTCTCATATTCCTTTTCCCTACTAATCCATCAAAGATTTCTAACGTGCTATAGTAATCTTGTCTTGAAAAAATATTTTGATCTTGTCATATTTTAATTGTAAAATTTAATCTTTTGGGTATAGAAGACAGGTTTATCACTTCCAAGTCCATAGATTGAGTGGCGGTTCGAGGTGTGAAGTTTATGCCTCAGCTCAAAATAATGAATCAGTTTCTGCCAATTTGAAAATGTCTCTAAAATCAGCATCTATACATAATTTTTAAAAATTTGTGTGTACATGTGTTATTTTATTATATATGCAATTTATATTATTTCATTATATAATGTTATAATATTGTAAGTTATATAATATATTAAAAGTATGTTCCATATGTATCTGTAAAATTTTATCACTGTTTGTAATTTTTGTTAATGTTAAGGATTCTAATATAAATAAATAAATTTTAAAATTTTTTTAAAAGATTCATGGTTGAAATAATCAACTTACAAATCATTATTTTGAGGTTTTGCTCCTTTTAAAATAAAGTTTTGAGTTGGAAATATTCTACGAAATTTTTTTAAGATGTTAGAAACATATATTTAACTGAAAAACAAGTACATTTTAACAGCATGGATTATCAAATCAATTTTTAAGTCTTTGTACATATACCACAAATCTAGATTTTACAAACTTCACCAAAGAAAAGCAAAACATATTTTTCTTTTACTTCTTTCATACAAGCTCATAGAACACAGAAACTTGATATATGTAAATAAACAGAAGTTGCTGAGATTGAAATTAAGTCCTTCTCCTCGGAGGTGATGGTGGTGGTGCACACAGGAGACTAGTGTGTAACAAAAACTGAAACGCTTCAATCGGTCACTGCGTTTAAGATCATTTGTATTTTGAAAGCTAAACAGTAGGAGCCGCACGTGACACAGTGTTCTCACAACGGGTGGTCAAAGTGTCAGAGTTTTTTCTTTTGTGAGTAGACTCGTGACCTTACCCAACCTCTGAGTAACAATGCCCCTAACCTTTTAGCTATTTTTAGTCCTCAACAGACCCTACTCAGTACTCACTGACACTAGTGTACCCATGAATCAAACAACAGTGACAGTTTGTTAAAAAAAACAAAATCATATTGGGCCTTTTAGTGGGCCGAGTTTGTAAAAGCCCATCTTATTGGACTTTCTTATCATTCCCTCTCGTTTCCAAGTTCTCTCGCCGGATCTCGAAATGTCGACGGAGATGACTTGCACGAGGCTGACGATCTTAACGGTCGCCGGAATATTCCTTCAGATCATCGGACTCTCGATTTTCGTCTTCGGTTTCTTCCCCGTAAAACCGACTCTCTCCGGCGTCAGGTAACATTTTGGCGGCGAAAACGAATCAACTCCATTTGATTTGCTTACTCTCTTTTTTCTTCTTGTTTTGTAAATGGCAGTGGCTCGGAGAGTTATCGTCATCCTCTGTGTGATTCTTCACCAAATACGAATGAGTCGGAGATTCATCCTGAGAAACTGAGATTGCTCTACGAGGTTTGCGTGAATCCAAACGCAAATGTATAGCTTCCTTTTTGAGTACTATTGTTTAGCTTATTTTTGAAGTTTGATTGTAGGAGTTGTCTAGCATCACTTCTAGATATGATCGACTGATTTTAATGGTATGCACTTGTTGTCAAGATTGTGATCTTTGCTTTGCTTTAGTTTGTGAGAGAATGTTATTGAATGATGATTGGTTTAGGTTATAGATGGTCTTCCTGCGGAGTTTGTTCTAGGGAAGGATGGTCAACCTCCATTAAGAGTATGGAAAGAGTCTATGCCTTATACGCAGTCATTGTTGGCTAATGGTGATGCAATTGGTTACCATGCTAAAGCTGCTCCTCCAACTGTTACAATGCCGAGGTTGAAGGTGTGTGTGTATCTTTGATGCTATGTGGATGATCATGGTTTAAGAAGACTTGAGTTATTAATTTTGGTGTTTGCAGGCAATGGTTTCTGGAGCAATTGGTGGTTTCTTGGATGTTGCTTTCAATTTTAACACGCAAGCCCTCTTAGATGACAATCTTCTTGGTAGCTATTGAGTTTTTGTTAATGTTTCATGCTTCTAGCCATATGCAATTTGATAGTTAAGCTGTGCTCCAAATGTACCAGGTCAGTTTCTTAGGATTGGTTGGAAAATGGTGATGCTCGGGGATGAGACATGGATCAAGTTATTCCCAGGGCTATTCATGAGACATGATGGTGTTAGCAGTTTCTTTGTGAGTTGATACTTATATTTTTATTCATGTCAAACAAAATATTTGCTATCTGCCTATCTGTATGGTGGTGTGATATGACCTATATATGTGTGTTTTCAGGTCAAAGATACAGTACAGGTAGACAAAAATGTGTCCCGCCACTTGCCAAATGAGCTTAACAATGATGACTGGAATCTCTTGGTATGTGGGTTTTGTTACTTGAACTCCAACTGATTCGTCTCAATTTCCTGCGATATGTAGTGATTTCAAAGAAAATCCTTTGAGTTTTACTTTACTTTGTTCTTACTAGATCTACCCCTTATCAGATCCTTCATTACCTTGGCTTGGATCATGTTGGACATACTGGCGGCCGTAACAGGTCTTTGCTAGTCTCATAATCCATGTGTGAGTAGAAAGGTTGTATGTGCGGAGATCTTATTACTTTTTTTCTCTATTGTAGTCCCTTGATGGCTTCGAAACTTAAAGAAATGGATGATATAGTTAGAACAATGCATTTAAGAGCCTTGGTGGACCGTAGCCATGATCAAGGACGGACCCTTTTGGTGAGTACATTTTGTGTTTGGTTGTACATTTGGCTTTCTTATGTTTGAGTTATCTTATTTGAGTTTCATGTACAGATAGTAGTCAGTGATCATGGCATGACTGAGAATGGAAATCATGGAGGATCTTCATATGAAGAAACTGACTCCCTAATGCTCTTTATTGGCTTGAGTAGCAATATTTCTGATTATGCTGGCGCAACCAATAATTTAGCTTTCCAGGTAGAATAGTCATTTGCAATTTTGCAAGTTTGTGATATCTTTCATTACTTTATATATTAGCCAAGAAGCTATCTCTTTTATTGGATTTGTTTATTAATCAAGCATATGAAACCAACGGAATATGTGTGATGTAGGTAGATTTGACGCCAACTTTAGCTCTTCTATTTGGCGTGCCGATCCCAAAGAATAATGTTGGAGTCCTTGTCCCAGGAACACTTAATTCTTTAAGAGGTTAACCACTTAGAACTCTATGATTTTTTCAGTTTGAACCTGTGGGAGCGCATTTGACTGTTTTTTAATGTGTGGAATCACTTCAGATTTTGAGCAACTACGGGCACTGGAACTGAATTCCTGGCAGTTACTCAGACTAATGCAAGCACAGTTACCAAGTTCCTTGTTTGGAAGCTTCTCCTGCAATTGCTTCCTTGAAGGAACTTGTGAGGGGTTTGGTTCGGATATTAGTGACTGCTCTGGGGATAAAGAGAAACAACTTATTTGCTTATTTAGGAACGCTGCTGTCCTCCATGTACTTTGGAAGTCCAAGAAGTTAACAGAGTGCGTAATTTGTATGGATGGCTTTACTGGTGGTGCTCCTCGTGACTTTGAATTCCTTAAAAACTAACTCCTTGGATGGCTTTCATGTTAATAGGTCTAGTGCCGTGGAAGACTTCAACAGAGCTTTAGATGCATACAACACCTTTTTGAAAACTGCAAGTGAGTGGTTAGCAAGCAAAACCACTGAAGTATGTTTGACATCTTTTCTTAGAGTTGTATGCACGTATATTGGAAAACTTAACGATTTTCAACATCACTAGTTTCCAGTTCTGTAGTATTTAACTACACTCTTCTCTTTTTGCAGAAACCAGTTCTCTTACTGGGTCTTGGAGTGAGTGCCATGCTTCTTTCCTGCGTCGTCTGTGTCACTCTCTTTCTGTCCTTATTCAAAGAGGTTTACAATGGTCCGAAGGATCAAATCTGCAGTTTGAGTTATCTGTTGAATTTGGAAGGGTTGTTCATTTTGGCAGTTCTTTTGATCCTCGTTATAAGTATGGGATCTAGTTCAATGGTGGAAGAGGAGCACTATATATGGCATTTCATGGTATCTACGTTCTATCTCCTGTTACTTTTCAAGACAGTAAAGTCATTCAGTTTCTCTAGAGGGCTGAACTCACTCGGAGAATATAAAATCGGTTCAATCTTGCTGCTTCTTATATCTGGTAGACTACTGAGAGGGTGGCATCAAGGGGGCGTGAACTGGACTTCCTTTCCTGATATTTCTAAGTGGCTAGAGCAAGCTGGCGGTAGTTATGTCAAATGGGTCCAGCTAATCTCGAGCTTTCTTGTTATTGGTCTAGGAGTATTCACTCTCTTTCGAACAGGGTGGAAGAGAAAAAGTGTCCGCATCCAAGCATTTGGTTTCTCAATTTGTGGGTTCCTGATTCTGCTGCATGCCGGTATATATCAGGATGGTATGTTTGAAGTGTCAACCGATAACGGAGCCACCGTAACAGCAAAAGTTATCTATCTTCTTCTTTCTGTATCTGCGGTTGGGGGAGCTTTAGTTTTACCATGGTCTATGCAAAACAAAGACAAGTCCTTTTTAGCTGTAGCAGGTGACTGCTTGTATTTGATTGGTTCTGCATACGTACTATGCTGGTGTCTTCTACAGCTACTTCTACAACAACCGATCAACTCAGGATCCATACTTTTGCTGCTCATCCAAATTTTAGCAGTTTCATGTCTTTCTTCTAAAGACGTGCATGTCAACGGATGGATCGAGGTTGGTTTTCGTTTGGTTCTTTGTATGGAAATGATGCTGCAAAAAGCTCTCATCAGTTTTAGCTTTCCTTTTTTTTGTAGATTGCTGCACTCTATTACATGGGAATGGCAGGTCACTTTGCTCTTGGAAACAGCAATACTTTAGCAACCATCGATGTTGCTGGTGCTTTTATTGTAAGCTTCCTCCTTTTCTTCTTTTTCTTTTCATATTGTAAACCCAAAAACACTGACACATTCGACCAAACACTTTTCTTATTAGGGAATCTCTAGTCATTCTACAATACTTTCTGGAATCTTGATGTTCATGATCACCTATGCATCTCCCCTGTTGTTCCTTTTATCCTTGGTGATGTACATTGGTGGAAAGCTAAAAAACCATTCAGTCTTGGCTCACTCCGACACTGATCTGGGGCAACTCTTGAAGCTAAAGCTTGGGTTCCCTTGTCTCGTGCCGCTCTGCATAAATTCAATACTCTTGACGGCATACACTGTGGTCCTGCTACTCATGAGGAATCACCTTTTTGTGTGGAGCGTCTTCTCTCCCAAGTAAGTCTTGTGATTCTGTCTAAAAATATTATTGATAATATACTCTTGATGTTTTATGATAACTTGTTAGGCGTGTTCAGATCCAGGTATCAACTTGGGTTTTATGGTTTCTCAAAACTAGTAACCAATGTAAAAACCAAATCTTCTATTGGCCGGTTTTGAACGTTTAGTTTATTTATGGTTTCTCGGAGACATCTTAAATCTGTTTCTTGGTTTAGTTTATTTGAATTGAACACCCTTAACCGGACCTCATTCGACCGATAGAAGAAAATGTTGCTGACTGATGGTGTTGGTGATGAATGTGAACAGGTATCTGTACGTATGTGCAACCACTGTTTGCACATACGTTGGAGTTTGTATCGTCGCTGCTACAGTCGCCTACACTCTCTCCGTCACTTCCTTCCTGACAAGGAAAAGACACAACAACTCGTAGACTAATAGTTTGATTATGAACTGATGTAGAGGTAATTTATCGAATTTACAGTTATTGTTTACAATTTACAACTATTAGTTTACAGTTATTGAGGGTATGTATAATCAGGGGCGGAAGCCAGAAAACTTTTTATTCTGGGACTGTGCAAATACATAAGTTACTAGTATCGTTTAAACTTGTTTTGAAAAGTTTATTGTTCCACATGAACTAACACGCACAACGCCACTGTAAACTTGGTGTTTGCCATGACTGATCCCTAGCTTCCATACCCTATTAACGATGCAATCTTTTCTGCTTAATATGGTCCTTCATTTTTTGTTTGCTTTCAGTAAGATTATATTGGTTTGAGCAGTGAGAAGCTTTCTAAAACTCAAAACAAAAGCGATTCGAGGCCAAAGTAGATGTGAGGCTACACTGCTTCACGTGTGATTACAGCAAAAGCAGAAACCCGTTATAGGTGGAGCCACAACATATATAGTCTGACTGAAACGCAAAGTCGAATTCATAGGGAAGTTTGGCATAACCATGAGCAGACAAGTTTTGTACTTCAGATATTGTCCTTGTGCTGTCCACTTTCTTATCTAAAGAAATCACTCTCACCAATGTAAGCTGGACACAGCAATTCCGCCAACGTTTGAACAACAATCTGATAATTTCCTCAGGGTGTCTGAGCTGTGTAGGATCATTCTCTTTGATAAAGACGTCCATCCTCTTCAAACAAGGAAAGTAGTCCAAGAAATGCTTTACCATGGCCATCTCTTTCATAGTTCCTCGAAACCTTTTAATCTCCAACCTATTCACCAGACAAGACTTGAGTGAACGACCTTCGTCTTCCTGAACAATGCAGAGACAAGCATCCCCGCATTTATCTGTTACAGTGTGTAATAGACCCTGAAAAGCATACAAAAGAGACATAAGGTTTATTGTAAGTGAACAAAAAAACAAAACACATGTCCGTTTCATGGTTTTTTAACTCTACCTCCATGATTAGAGTTTCTAAATGTGGACAGTTCCTTAGAAGAGCAGGCATAGCTTGCCACCCTCGACCCTGCTCACTCCAAACACCTAAGAATCTGAGCTTGTTGAACACTGGTATCGATTCAGTGCATAGAGAAAGCACCTGAAAACAAAAAAAAACAACAAGATTAATGTTTCACAACATAGACCAGGATTAAGAACATTATATAAAAGTAACTACTAACCTCGAGAGTATCAGATGGTAAGTTAAGTCTCTGAACATTTTGTATGCCGCTCATGAGCATGATCTGTTTGCCTAAGAGATTACTGTTTGGCTCTCTTAATAGCATGATCTGATCATCAGTTACTACAAGGTTGATTCGAGCCTCCAATAACTCTCCCACATTAACTAACGGATAGTCCTCCGCAACTAAGTCAGAGTAGTCTAAGGAAACCAGTCTCGGAGTATCAAAGGAAACACTCTTTGGATTCACAGAACCTCTACAGCCTGTGCAGTGGAGGCTTAGCTTTCTCAGGCTTGCACTTAACAAGGTTACATCAACTTTAGAGAGAAGAAGACATGGATCACTAAGTTAGGATTTTTTTACAAGTGAAGACAACTGTGGAGGCAGTCTAGTGTGAGAGAATAGAAATTACAAGTCCAGAGAAATGGACTATATAGTGTTTTGTTTGGGTCATAGCCCAGAAATAATAATGTACTACTTATATGGTAAGTAATTAATTACTTTATGGATTAATAATATTTGTCGTATTAGATCTTAATAATTTTATCATGTCATAAAATTGTGTTCTGCCTGAAAAGATCATAAAAGTGTGTTCTGTCTGAAAAGGTCATATCAGCGACATCGCTCACAAAATCCACGTCTCGTTATATTATTTGTCCATAACCTTACCTGGGAATTCTCAACTGATTTGAACAAAATCTAACCGATGTAAGACCATGAGTACATGAACTCTAAAATCCAGAGATAAAACCAAAGCTAAACATATAACAACAAACTGATTATAAAACATGTAACAGGATGGATGAAACTCAAATACAAGTTAATAAAACAAAGTATAACAGTGGAGGTTACTTATCATGAAACCCTTGCAAGAAGATTCGTTTGCAAAACACTCTTACAGAAACATGAGATTCTCAACCTGACCAGGGAAGATAGACATTGTCTTACGCTTCCAATCTTTATCCCAAAGCGGAAGCTCCTCATGTTCTGTAATTCCTTCAATGACCACCTTCCTCACCCTCTTTTTCTTGGGATCATAATACAAAACATAAAACGGCGATTCATGCAATTCTCTTGGTGCCAAAACAAACTCCCCTGCATCATCACCGTCATCAACGGCACAAAACACTTGAAACTTTGTATTATATCCAGATAACCTAGGCAAATCAAAAAGCATAGAAGACCATTTATGTCTGGCAGCATCCTCTAAAACCCACAATCCGATTTTACCATACACAGTGTACATAAGAGCAAGCTTCCCATTGTATCTCGTCATGCTCGTAAACTTTCTCGCTCTTCCTTGTGGTACTCTGATAACATCAAACTTCTCAGACCGAACATCAAAGCTCAAAACACCACGGTCCTTACCAATGACACTCGTAGTAGTACATGTCCCAAAACTAGCTCCATAGTATAAAACCCCATCTATACAAATATGAAGAGACTCCGGAGAGTAGTGAGGAGGACAGTCTTCAACCATCCTCCACGAAATCTCGTCTCCCAATGTCATAACGTGAAGCTCTTGAGCTATCTCATGCTTTCCCTTAGTCATACACAACATTTTGTAAACAGAGTCAATGGGATCGTAACCCAAGTAGTGGTACAAACACGTCCTCTGGGAAGCGATCTTGGGGAGAGTAATGGACCGTCTCGTGGTAGCGTTGTATACAGTGATATTAGAAGGTGGTCCGTAGCAGATCAAACCGTGGACAGATGGAGTATACGACAAGTCTCCAGGGTGACTTGTAAGGTAAGTAGCTGTTGTAACAGAGGGTTGACCTTGGTTCTTGGTTTGAAGCGAAGAGAAGAAGAAACAGTCTTGGCCGTAGCCTTTGTCACGTTTGAAGGCGAATATGAGAGTACTGCTACGTTGTTTGTGTGAAGACCAAAGCTTCTTGAATTCTTGGCGGCGGATGGTTGATGCCCATAGCTTTGATACGCACATTAGCCTCGCTAGGGTTTTTACCGGGAACCTTTTGAGTATCTCCATTAGGAGATCGGTCGGAAATAGATCTGAGTTGTCAGCTGGGATATTCTGTTTTGAAACAGTAATTGATGACGATGCTGTTGTTTGGATGATTGCGTCGGTGGTTTTGACTACGTCTCTGCCGTTTGCAAGCTCTCTTTTTCTTTTCATGGCGACGAGAGGGAGAGAAAACCAAAGGGTGTTGACTTTGTTGCAGAGGGGGAGAAGGAAGAAGAAGAGATCTAGGTGCGTTTGCGTTTTTTGATAAACGATCCCGCGTTATCATCAAACACGTCAGATTTGTATTTTTTTTTTTTTAAAAAAAAATTGCTTAAACATGCTGTCGTTTTTATAATTTAGACGAGAAAAGAGTGAAGGGTGTGAGGAAACAAACGGCAAACGATTATTTTACTTTTATATATTTTGGGTGGGGGGAATTTTTTTTTTTTTTTTTTTTTTTTTGGGTGGGGGGAAATCTATATTATTAAAATAGAAGTACACTTATAAATTAACCCTTAATTTTCAGTATTATTTACAATGGCATGCTACTAAAGTAATTAAATGAACCATTAAATGAACTTATATTTAAGGAATTATTATATTTTTCTATTTATTAAACAGTTTCCTAAATCAATTTAACTTAATTTCGCATTTAATATATTTCCTAAAATAAATTAGCTGATTTTTAGGAATACAGTATTCATATTTAAAATTTACTTTAACAATATTAAAATTATATAATGTTACGATTAATTATTTTGAACAAAATTTAAGTTTAAATTCGACATTAAACAATATTTTGAATATTCCTACAATATATTTTCAATTTACCATTAATTATTTTGAATAATAAAATCTATATATACTAAGATTTTAAATATTTTAAACTACTTATAAAACAAAATGAAATATTTGTAACTCAATATTATTTTAATATAATTAAATCTCACCTAAGATTATATATTTTTCAAGATTTTTTTAAGTGTATGTTTAACTATTTTGGTTGCTATCAATTATTTTCAACAAAAAAATTAATACTGAAATTTAAATATATTTTAATTATTTGTAAATCAATATTTAATGTTTATAACCAAATACATTTTTTTCTAATGTATCTAAATCTTACCATATTATCCATATTTGATCAAAATATTTAAATTTTTTTTACATTTGGCAAATAATTTCATGTTACAAGAAATATTATTCAAACTATCAATAGGTCAATATTATTTTTTGAAAAGATTAATAACAAGCACGGGATACTATTTTTACAGCACGTAAACTATTCGACTGTTGTGTTTATACAAAATTAGAAATATGTAAATATTTAAAAATATAAACTGACAAACATTTAAATAATATATATCTATATAAAAAATTAAAATAAATATAAGTCCGAACAAACATTTAAATAATATATATTTATATAAAAAAAAATGAAAATAAATACCCGTCCGGTCGGACGGGTCCAGCTCTAGTTAAATGCTTATAATCAATTTGATTTGCTTTTTACAATTGTTCATACTTTGTTATTGTCTCGTACAGATAGTAGACTGACAAAAGTGGAAATGTATAAAGCTTTGAGAGTAACTATAGATCGAACCTCACACCCTGCAGGTATTAAACTTTACATTTTTATATATCAATATTTATTTTTTATAATTAATATTATATATTTTAGATGTGATGTAATATAACTAATTATATTCAAAAGATATACACCAACGGTAATATGGTTATGTTGATACACTATTCGAATCCGTTTAGACACATTGGTTATTTAGAATTTTTAGGTTTCAAAAAAAAAAAAAAAAAAAAGAATTTTTAGGTTTCTATATATCAAAATCAAATGTATCCATATCCGAAAGAACTCAACTCAAAATTCATACATAAATTTATAATATAGAAGATGATCTAATTTAAAAACAAAAGAAAAACAATACCCGAAAAAAATAATATGTACCTAAATGAATAGTCAGTGTTCATGTATAACTGATTTTATAAACTAATAAAATGACAATTTCTATATGTTTGGCTAAATTAAGTGAACTAAAAAGAGTTTTTTTATTGAGTAAAATAATTATATGGAATAAAAAATTAAGTGACAATAAAAATGATACAGTTTATTATTTTGATTTAAGTTATTATTTTATTCACAAAAACATGTTTTTGAATTATGTTTTTGGCTATGTAATTTTTCAATCGATTGAAATTAAAATAAAATTAAAAGGTTTAATAAAACAAACTAAACCGAATGTTTAACCATATATAGAACCTATTTAATGTATTGGTATAACTGAAACAATGAATGAATATGGTAAGTTTGATTTGGCACGTTTATATTGTTTTAACTTTACCGAAAAAAATAATAATATTGTTTTGACTTTTAATGCTGACATGACGCAAGTGGAAGAAAATGTAAAAGGATCTCAGATGACGTTTATCATTTTTTGCTGTCACGTTAAAGGATCTCGGATGACATTCACGGGCAACACCGAACTGAATACTCAATCCTTTGCTTGCAGTATATCTGTATGGTAGAAAGATCGTAGACAACTGAGTTAGAGTAAAGTGGATATGGTTGGATATGGCGAGATGAGTCAGAAAATGAGCAACTCTTAAATTTGAGAAACTATAAGTGAAACGTTCTGTTACTTTTGCATGCATAATTAGATGTATTTGTTTGCTCGATGGAGAACAAATTATCAGAAAATAGTTTTTTATACAAGGAAGATTCCGACTTTCAGATCACACTCATTTCAAGATACAAAATCAGACAGCAGATTTTTCAGACAAGGCTATATAAACTTTCCTTAAAAAATTAGTTTTTGTTGGTTATTTTATTTAGCTGTAAGAAAATTTCAACTTTGAGTAATATGATAGATTTCTGATGTAAAAAAGGGTTGGTGGCAAATAAAAGTGTGAGTTTGGAGACTTGTTATATATTGAGCTTCTCTTTCACACGTTTATTTATTTCTAAAACCTCTTAACATACTTTAACAACTACACATATAATATTATTTTTTTCATCCGCATGTTTTTGGTAAGGCAAGAATTGGAAAACAAGTTAAGTCTCAGCCACCACAAAAAGTATGGGACCCCAAAATGTATTGCTCTCAGGCAGTTGTTTTGAATAATAAGCACATGGTAATATTGCGTGACAGAATAGTCGCAACATCTTTATTGCTTAGTCCATTGAGCAATAGCATCCCCCCCCCCCCCCCCCCCCCAAATCTCAAAGGCCAAATTGATATATAAATATATATATTAATATATATGCAGTCTTGTGTCTAAAATAACCATCACAGCCTCACTCACACACACAAATAATCATCAAAGTAACAATAGGAAGATAAATATGTCGACTACATTCACGATGGTCGGCGGTGAAGGTCCTAACAGTTACCAACAACATTCTAAATATCAGGTTTATTTATTTTTAAAAATGTACAATCATTTCTTTTGAGCTTAGATACTGATTGCAAAACATATATGGTCATTAGGGAGCATTGCTTGAAGCTTCAAAGGAGAAGATCAACGAAGCCATCTCCACTAAGCTCGACATTGAGTTTACTCCAGGTCTCATTAGCATTGCAGATTTCGGTTGTTCCACTGGACCTAACACTTTTGCCGCCGTACAAACCATAATAGATGCCGTGGAACACAAGTATCAAAAAGACATTGAGTTCCAAGTTTTCTTCAATGATTCTTCAAATAACGATTTCAACACTCTCTTCAAGACACTTCCTCCTGCTAGAAGATATTTTGCAACTGGTGTTCCGGGGTCTTTCTTTGGTCGTGTTCTTCCTAAGAACAGTTTCCATGTGGGAGTTGCTTCTTTCTCACTCCATTTCGTATCCAAGATTCCTAAGGGAGTTAGCGAGCGACATTCTACAGTGTGGAACAAGGACATACACTGCACCGGATTCTCAAAAAAGGTAGAGAACTTGTACCTTGATCAGTACAAGATAGATGTGGAGAGTTTCTTGATCGCCCGAGCTCAAGAGCTCGTCTCCGGTGGATTGCTATTGCTTCTTGGACATTGTCTACCAAATGGAGTTCAAATGTCCGAAACGGTTAATGGAATGATGATTGATATCATTGGAATTTCTCTTAATGAAATGGCTAAGAAGGTTAAACAAATTAAACCACAAAACTCTAGTTCTCTTTTCTTTTTATAAAAATATTAGTACTAATCATTACTAACCTATCCGGTTTTTGTCTTCCAATAAAAGGGTCTTATTGATCAGGAAAAGCTTGACACTTTCAAACTGCCGGTCTATCTTGCACAAGCGGATGAGTTGAAGCGAATAATCGAGAACAACAAATGTTTCAGGACCGAAGTATTCGAGAAAATTAGCCATTCAAAGGGAGAATACCAGTTAGACCCAGACTACTTAACGGTCGCGTTTAAGGTCACAGTTGGAGGATCAGTAGCTTCATACTTTGGCGAAGATGTGATGGAGAAAACCTATGAGCTTGTGAGGGAGAAAACACAAAAACTACTTCCTCAGATAGCTAACGCCAAACCCGGGATGCAATACCTCATTGTGCTTCGAAAAACCTGATTTCCTGATCTACGAAGTGAGATCATTCTGAGACAGTGTTACAATTACAATGATGTGCGTGTGTGTGTCCGTTTGTCATGATGTTGATTATATGTCCAATAAAATATTAATGAATAAGTGATTAGATTCCATCGTTTAATTTATTAGGCAAAATGATCTAACTATTACAGTTGAATTGTGAAACCAAATATCCCAACAAACTTTTTTATTCATGAAACCTAATATCCCCACACTTAATCAAACAACTAGGTGGCCGGTCTGCACCTAGTACGGACATGATAAAGTTTAAAATATGGATTACATAATGTATAGCTTTAGAAGAAACGGATTGACTCGGGATCATCATGTCACCGTCATTTGGAGAAAGCTTTAACCATGAAGAAAAACCGATATTCAATATTTGACATTGGACGAGAGGGAAAAAATATTTGGAAAGATGTTAACTCATGAAGATGTAGTTATTGTGTGTATGTATAATTGCAAAGTCTCAAAATAATTAGTGTGTTTAAGAAGATACTTTCATTAAAACTCTGACTTCTAAATAGTGTATAGTTTTAGAAGTAACTGATTTTATATTATCCTCTGTAATTAGAATTGTATTGTATATGTGTTGTAATATCGGGTTTCAGGTGAATAATAGTATTATATTAAATTGAACTTAAATTATTTATGTACACATATTAAAAGAAAATATAATAAATTTCAAAATATTATCCATAAATATTATCCATAAATAAAATTTAATTACATAATCAATAAACGACATAAGATTATGAAGTACAAATTCTCGATAAAGAAAACCAAATCCATTGGCCACCTGAAAACAATGTATTAGATTTGGTAAGCTATTGGATCAGATAACATTATTTGATAGATATATAATTATTTCAAAATTTTATTGAACGTAAAATAATACTAAATGACATATCGTCGTAAAAATAGGCGGAAAGCTGGATAATAATCAAATAAAATCGGTCTGGTAACTCATCACTACCCATCTTGCACATCCTTGTAAAAAAATAATTCTAACAGTTTATATATTAAAAATTTAATATTTGAAAAAGTATATTAAAATTACGTACCTTGACTACGGAATTTTTGAAAAACTTGTTTGTAAACAACATTCAATGTTTTCGTCTACGGCTTCGATTCTTTACCAGTTATTAGTACCATTATATAAGTCATCTGCAACATCCATGTTACGAAGACACATAATAGGAGCACCCACCTTGAGCTTCAAACAATGTCTTGACACTCCAGCCACTTTAACACTGTTCAAAAACTCCGCAGGATAGGTCTTATTTTCTTCTATGTCAACATCAGATGGGATAATACTATCCGAGATAAGGTAAACCTTCTCTTCACCTGAAATTATATGTAAATCTTTTTCTTTAGTGACCTCTTATTGGTAGTGGAACATAAGAGTATCAGATTCAACATGTTACCTGGCAACTACGAAAGCATGTAGTCATTAATTTTATCCACTTCATCATTTGTGAGAGTAAGAATGGCTCGATGTCTATACAAATCCTTATCTGTTGAGGTTTGAAAAGCTTGTCCATAAACCTCTTTTGTCATAGTATCAATAGAATCTCCTCCATTATTTTCTATCAGCAAATCATAAGGGATATCAATCTCAACTTGACCGTCGTTAGGCAAAAACATTTGAGTATGTATCTGGAATCCACACACTATATTTCTAGATGGGTACAGTTGTCGTTTTAGTGGACTTACCTTGCTTCAAAATTTGTCAACTAAATCTAGTGATGGGTTGAGCATAATATGGGTTGAATTATACTCGCTATATATGGAGTAAGCACCTACAATAGCACGAGCTTATAAACACTTTATGCTCTGAATCATTAAAACAAATATAGTGCCGAAACTATACATTTCCACTCTTTAATAGAACATAACCTGATAAGACAAATGATCATTGTGGACATGTTTAACATACTGTAATCGTATACTTGTTTAGCATAACAGCCTCAAAGAATACACATCAACTTGACATCACTGCATATAATATAAAGTTAGGTTAATCGTGTGTTTATTCAAACCTCAGCAAATTGATCAAAGGAAAAGCCTAGGTATTGTAAACTTACTTTTGGTCACGTAACTCAATCAATAGCCTCAAATTATATTTTCCTTTAATGACTTTGTTTTCAAGAGATCCAAAGTTCACTATTTGGTCAATAACATCTACAATATAAAGGTAAGGTGAAATTAAAATCCCAATTAAATCATTGCATACAAAAAATAAAAAGAAAATTAAGTAATCGTAGGAATTGACTAACCAACCAAACGACTGTTATCAAACTTTCCATCAATAATATCACTGTAATTCACAAGATACTTCTCCAGAACTTCACTTGGGAAGTCATCCGCTGGTCCAACAAAAGTAGTTTGAAAGAATCCAATTTTGTAGGGATTCGCGGTGGTTCGATAATCACCCATAGCATCGTACAGTTTGAATAAATGGATGGCCTTCGCATCGCCCTCTTTTAGTTTCCCTTCAAATTGTTTTATGAGCTGTTCACCAACTTGAGCATGAATTATTGTCGCCTAGACAGTGATGAGACTAAGTTTAATTAGTTGGATTGAAAAAAACTTGCGCAAAACATTTTAGTCTAAAATATAATACCATTAATATACTTACATCTTTATCGGCAGAAACCATTTAATACGCCATGTATCTTTACACGGTCTCAATTGCCTGATAAAAGACACTCGATTTTTGGTAGCTTGAACCATTGCCATAACGTTATTAAAATTTTGGTATTCCCCTTCAATCTCTCTTATAATATCTAAGACTTTAGTATTGCGTTTATATATTGACGAGATTTCCAAATGTTTGAGATCTGCATGCAATATATTTTTTGCATTTAATTGCCGATGTCTTGCGCAAGTTTTCGAACTAGAATTTAAGGAAAGTGATTAATATCATGTGATCAATTTAGAAAGATTATGAAACTGAATAAAATGTAATATTAATTTGCAAAATTATTACATTCGCAAGGAATAAGACATCTTTATATTGTCAAGTCACTAAAATAAATGATGATTTCTTATTCTTGTCTTTCAATTTAAATTGATGGAAATTTTTATTACAAGTATCAATCAAGTTTTGTCTTACAATATACGGTTTAATTCATCTCTTAATTAGCATTAAGTTATAAAATATATAAGGTAACTTAGAATATACAATTCGAGTATCTCTTTGGTACTTGTGCAAGCAATGTGACCAAGGGTTCAGAACGATTTATTACAACATTCCTCTTATGGCAAGTTCCCGTAGCATTTTGCGTAAGTAATGCTATTTACACTAATATGTTTTTGTTTGCAAGTAATACTATGTTCACACAATCCTATATATTCGTGGTCTAGATCTTGTAATATTTATCTCTGAATTAGGATTTGGTTTGTTTTAAATAAAATGAAGATATATATTATTTAGAAAGTTGGTTGACTGAAACAAAGTAGTGTATTTTTAATATATGGTAACCAAATAATTTATTCCAAATGGTCTATAGTTTTAGATTTGTTGTAATATATGGAAACATAATCCGTTACTTCTAAATCTATACATTTCTTTCGATCATTTCACATAAAAGCTTGGTATAAAAATTATTTCAATCAAACTAATAATTTAGGCTTGGCATAAATCCTAGATAACATTCAAACTAAATAAAAATGTATCCAAAATTTATTTCAATCAATTTGATAATTTGTATTGTCATATAAGAATAATTATTACTTTTTTACAAATGAAGATTACCTTGTTTGTATAGCTTACACTATTAATAAAAATTTCCTTTATTAATTTAAACATACAAAGGAAGGTTACCTTCTATTGCACTATTATCTCTCATTTGTTACATATAATAAGTAATTATAATCTATTAATAATTTAAATTTTTATTTATGTAAATAAATAAAATTTAGTCATTATAAACATTGAAAGACTTAACTTGTAGTGTCATACATTTTCTTCATTATGAACATAGAAAGATTAAACTTGTATTGTCATATCAATGTCTTATGCAAGTTTTTTATTTTGTAAATAAGGTAATACACTTAATACGAATCTACTAAATTTAATACAATTCACAACATACAAATAACTAAAGAAAGAAAAATATTGTGCAAGGTATGTATAATTAAAATAAGATAAGTCATTAAAACGAAATGTATATTCTCAATAAGGAAACATTATAAACACTTCTCTTTTTCTATATTAAATGTTATTTCTTTTTTATATTGAAATAAAATATTTAAATCATTTTAAATTTTCAAATATTTTAAATTTCACCTAAATTTTTAAATAATGTTGTTGGTGGCTAAACATATATTATTTAACAATACTTAGAATTCTGAAATAGCCTTTATTTAGTTCTTAGTGAACGTTTTGATTTATTACTAATTTTAACATATTTTAGTATAATATAAATTATAAAATAAAATAAAATGTATGTGTGTGTTATTCTTACCAGGATAAAAAATCACATTTTTATATATTTATTAAAATATGAAAAGAAAAAGACACCAATGTTTAATCAAAATAAATGTATTATGTTTTCTCGATTCACATTTTTAACATATTTTAGACTAAACTTGTGTTGTCATACATTTTCATATAATAAACTCGGATGATAAATTGTATTCTCGATTCATGAGATTTCTTAACATATATAAAAGAACTCGGATGAAAGTGTTTGGAAGCATGTAGATTAATTGGTTTTAGGTTAATAATTCTTACCAGCCGATTAAAAATAAATCAAAAAGAAATTAGAAAAAAAGAACCAACAGAATTATAAGAATTAATTCGAGAGTCCCTTGTATGAGTACTACGTAAGCGGAAATCACTAAAGTGACTTCCCTTTTATTATATAGGGAGATTCTTTAAAATCAAAACTCATCGTATCTATTAACTGGTCAACATACGAGTCTGAGTAATTGTGATGCTGTTGAGACAAATGATCGAAACAATATTTATTATTTTCAAATCTATGTGCTTTAAAAGAATTTGATCTTTCTCAAAACAACTACAACATAAGAAAAACAGATGGATAGGATAATTTTTTAATCATATCATGGCTCCATACAAACATGAAAGTATAAAAGACAATGGTGAATGCACCAACATTTGTTGTTCCAGCATTTGAAAGGCGGATTTCTGAATCACTTGTCTAACCCTTTTGTCCAATAATGTGAAAGAACTAGTTTCTGTAAGATTATTTGATTAACTACTTTCACTAAAATTATATACTTAATAAGCACAACAAATCAAATTAAAGGATATTTAATAAGCATAACAATTCAAATTAAAACATATTTTATCAGACTAAAATATATATAAATCATAAATTGTGAAATGTGATATTCATTTTCTTGTGTAAATCCTTGATTGTTAATCTGACCAGGAGATCATGCATTATTGGACCAAAATATGCGTCAAACAGTTATTTATCTTATTAAAACAAAAACATTACAACTTTTTCTAGTTAGATTTTTAAGTTGGACATCATATCTATATTATTAAAATTGAAGTACAATTTGAAAATGTTTAGAAACAATGATATTAGAATAAATAAAATATGTTTGGAAACATGAATAGTATAGATTTACACTTTATTTTATTTATACATTTAACCACTGTATTTTTAATAAATTAATAATAAATGAGAATTGTTTAGAAACATGAATAACATAATTAATACTTTTTTATTTACACATTTAGCCATTATTTTACAATAAATTAAACAATACCCTTTCTATATTTCTTTTAATTTATAATTCTGTCACTATATTTACAATTATTTATTGTGAAAATAAACACACAAACTGAAATATAAACAGTATATCATATGAACCTCTATATTATATAAAAAGTTTTCAATACATTATTCTTACTTTATTTAGTTTAGTCAAATATAAAAATCAAATATAAAAATTATGGTTTTTATATTTCACATTAAATTTTAAGAATATAATATATACGATTATTTATAAGATTTTCACGTTATTAATTATTTGAAAGCATTTATTAAATGAAACCTCAAAATAAAATCAAATTGTAATAACAAATGATTAAATCAAAAAAATCATAATAAGGGTCTGAATTATATCAACTTCTTAAAAATAAAAACTAAATTACATAAAATAAATTTAATAAAATGCACAAATGAATTTTTCAATATATAAAGTGTTGAAGATTTAAAATATTTTATTTGAATTAAGAAAATCAATGTAAAATAAGTTTAACTTTGTGTTAAATAAATAAAATCATATAATGGGTTAGAATTATTTGGAGTCTTCAAAAATTTAGTCATATTTAAAAATAAAAAAATAAGTCATAGAAATAAATTTAAGAGAAATTTCATAAAAATCTAATTTTCCTTAAAATATTATTTACATTTTCGAATATAACTAGTAAAAATATGCAGGTTATGTATTTGTACTTTCCATCATAATAACGTCTTCATAACATATTAAGAGAATAGTTTTGTTTATTAAAATTTTATATTTTTCTTATTATTAAAGAATCCTTTCAATAATTATTTTTAATTTACTTTGTAATATATACATACTTAATTTACTTTATATATTATATACATTTTAATATATTTTATACCATTAATATTCTTTAATTTGACATATATATATATGTATTAAAAATATACTATTATTTTTGCAAATAAGTAAGTTAGCCGTGAATGGACTCTAACTCTAATCTTCATTACCACTTGACTTTCATAGGGTCAAAAAATAGTTAAAATAAAAAATTGATTAATAGAAATATATAATTTTTAGTAAACAGTGAGATTACAGAATTTTATCAAAATTTCTAACTTCTTAACATATTTTGCAAATATTAATGTTAGATATATAACTGATCTAACATAATTTTGAATATGAAGATGACTTGGAAGCACTTTAGATAGTAGATGGAGAACAAATGACACAATTACAAGACAATACTGCAATTATGTTATGAAAAAAATCAAAGTACTCGATATTCTCTCTGTTTCATATTCTTTAAAACATTTAGTTTTGTATATTTACTAGATAATAACATCATTACCAATACAGCTAACCACATTTCAACCTATAGAAAAATAAATATGAATAAAAAGTCAAGAAATTTGCATTGAAATCATGACACTTGTTTTGAAACATAAATTTTTTTTAAAACGATATTTAAATCGAAACAGAGAAAATAGTATTTTCATATCATGTATTTAATGTTTTAGTGTAATATTATCATTATACTTTTAGAACTTTATTTAGGAAATTTCTTTTTTAAAATATATTTAGTATGTTACTGACAACATTTGTATACATCAGTCAAATCTGTACAAAACATATTTAAGTGGTTTTAATAATTACCATTGTGTTGATATTCGTGTCATGATATGACGAAAAATAAAGTGTCTACGTAATTATGAGACAAAATAATATAATTATAAAATAAATGTATTTGCAAAGGTTATTGTCGGTTAAGAAATATGAAAGATTTTCGTCAACTTGAGTGATAATAAGAGAAAAACTTATATTTTTTGTTTTTTTTTTCTCTTTATATTTTGCTTGAATGGCTGATAAATGGTGGAATCTAAAGCTAAAGATTTTCACCATTTCATTTCTACTTCAAAAGTTTTTTTTTATCAACAAAGTGATTTATATTTACACATGTTATTTTCACTTGGTTACTATAAAAGGTTCAAGATAAATAGGAAAATCTTCATTATTGTGCTGGAAATAATTACTTTTCTCTTATTTTATTTTTACTTTTGTATAACGTAAAGAAAACTAAAATAGCGCAACTAACAATTAATTTGTTTATCTTTATCATCTTCCTAGTAAATCTACATAATACTATTAATGCTGCAATCAATTTTTGCTTTTTAGAGAATTGGTCAAAGTATATATATGATATTCTAAAAGGAAACCAGAAATATAGAGGAAATAATCTAAACTATATATCATAGGCTAAACACTATTGAGGTTAAAAAAATAAAATAAGGTTTTTTTGACCTTATTGGCAAAATATTAGATGTAATTTGAATTCAGAGTAAATATGAAAAAATTAGATAGAGTAACAAAAAATGATACATAAATGAAACAAAAATGTTAGAATAATAATAAAAAGAAGTTCAACCAATATAATTTATTTACCTATTCAAAAGTTGTGGAGGAAAAAATATATAGTTGGATAAACACTATTAAGCTAAATAAACAAAATATGTTACAATTCTTTTCGCCTGAATGGTGAAATATTTGATGCAACTGATAAATTTCAGAGTAAATGAATAGAATAACTAAAAGAAAAATGAAATATTAACTAAGATCATCTCCAATCCATTGCTATATTTACCTTCAAATGTTATAATAGAGTAAAAAGTTATCCAACTCATTTCAATATCCACCTCTAAATAGAAATTGCTATTTTTTATTCCATTTATGGAGGAAATAATAGCATTTCTCTATTATAAAGACATACTTTTTTATTTTCAAAATAATCCTTTAATTTTAAACTTTTATAATTATATCAAAAACAATTATTTTTATAAGAAAATACAGTTTTTATAAACATAAAAGGGATAATTTGGAAAATACCCTATTTAAGATTTGAAATTTGAAAAACATATTGCCTCTAATTTCTTTTGAAAACTACACTTTTCAATGTGAATTTACTATTTACCCCAATTTAATTTTCAATAATTAATACCTAAATTTGTAATTAATAATAATTTATAATTATTTATGTTTAAAATAAATATGTGTTTAAAGATAAATATGTTACAATAACAAAGATATATAAAATAAATAAATTATGATTTGAGTTGAGTTTATCATGCCGTTAATATAGATTTTAATTTATTTTGTTAACTTTAAAATAAATAAAATTTATTATTCAATATATTAAAATTTATAAATATATTAAAAAGATATGGGAAATATATTATGTAGTTTAAAAAGATATTATGCATATTCTCTAACGATTTTTCCTTTTTCTAAAATAATTTTTTTTAAAATATAAAAAATTTTGAGAAATATAAAAATTGGGCAATTTGGTAAATTTATATATAAATAAGTGTATTTTTCAAAAGCTTAAATAAAATGTGTATTTTTCAAATTATAATCTTATTGAATTGCATTTATCTAAATTTTTCCAACATAAAATCACACTTTTATTTATCTAACAATCTTTTTAATGAAACTTTTGTTTAAACAAAGTTAAAACTGTATGAAAATTTTATAAAATTTAAATTAAATAGGATTGATTTGCAACTTTCAAAATTAATCAAAACACGCCTTCTGCTTTTTTATGTATGATGTTTTAGTATATACACATATTTAAAAAAATACTTTTTAAGAAAACAATCGAGTACACCAAAAAGCAGTCACATATAACTAATCACACTATTTAAAATAGAAAATAAGTAATATTTTAATTAATAATTAATAGGTTTACATTTAAAAGTCAAAACATCATACAAACTGAAAATATACTTAAAATTCAAAATATCATACAAAAACGAAAGGAGTATACTTTAGAAAATATAATTTGATTAGTGAAATTTTAGCCGAATGAGTCCAAAGTTTTTCTCGCCGTAAAATTTTCATTATTAATACCGAACAGTTGGAATCACTATTTGAACTAAGGTATTAAGTAGAAAGTGTGTCAAAAACAGAAGAAACATTTAAAGTATAATGTACAATGATAGTTATATTTTTATTAGAAAATTAGTTGTGTTTTAATCGTATTTTATGCAGATTTTGAATCTGCTATCTATACGTAATTCTTTGTACATTAATTTATTTTGTTAAAAAACTTAATAATGCAAAAATAAATAATAATTTATAAAATATTAAAAAATTATATTTATATTGTTTTGAACCGTTTTTATCCCTTTTTTAAACACTACATAACCGCTAAATTCGCAAATATTTTATTCAATATGATTATAATTTTTTTAATGTTTTGAGCCGTTTTTAAACACTACATAACCGATAGATCCGTAAATACTTTACTCAATATGATTATAAATTTTTCTAATGTTTTGAACCGCTTTTTAAACACTACATAACCGCTAGATCTGTAAATATTTTATTCAATATGATTATAAATTTTTTTAAGGTTTTGAACCGTTTTTTAAACACAACATAACCGTTAAATCCGTAAATACTTTACTCAATATGATTATAAAATTTTATAATTTTTGAACTGTTTTTTAAACACTACATAATCAATAAACCCGAAATATTCTACTGATTATAAATTTTTATAATGTTTTGAACACTACATAATCACTAAATCCGTACATATTCTACTCAATATAATTATAAATTTTTATAATGTTTTGAACCATTTTTTTAAAATACTACATAACAGCTAGATCCGTAAATACTTTATTTAATATGATTTTAAATTTGATTATATAATTTTTTAATTTTTGAACCGTTGTTTAAACACTGTATAATTACTAAATCCTTAAATATTTTACTCAGTTTGATTATAAATTTTTATATTGTTTTGAACCGTTTTTAATCCGATTTTAAATACTACATAATTAGATCCCCAAATATTCTATTCAATACGATTTACAATCTGATTATATTTTCTTTTCAGTTGAAAAATAATTCAGGCCACAAAATTCTCATTCTAGTAGCAAACCTTCATTTATATGATTTGATGGCATGCAACACAACACACGATTCCCCACCCCTTACACGATTTGATTGAAATGATAACACTGTAAATTTACAGATATTAAACATAAAACATATAATTATCATATAAATTTCATTCAAATTTTTATTTCACATATAATTATCAGTAGCAATTTCACTTTAGAAAAGTATCTCTATATTTTTCATATGTATCTTGTAAATTCAACTTTGACCATGGATAGGAAAAAAATCATAAACAATTTAAATTTAGATAAGTAAATATTTTTAATATAAAAGAAGATACGCTATTAGATATCATTTCTATTAAAATTCTCTTTCTTAATATCAAGAGATATATCAGGAAGTCAATATAAGAAAACAAACAAAAAAATGAATATACAGTTGCCATATGTCAAGATCTTATCCAAATTAGAGATTTTATTCTTATTTATTTCTTCATTTAAAAGTCTTTTTAATTTTCGTTTCGAAAACGAAAAAGACGCTCCAAAAGAAAAAAAATTTCAAAAGGCGCCTTTCCAAATTTCGCCCCCCCCCCTCCCTCGTCTCTCTCTACTTATAATCTCTGTCGCTTCTTTCAGATCTCGAAAGCACCACTCTTCTCTCTCTCTATTGATTCTCCTAAGAGATATGAATCCTGAAGATGTTCAACTCCCTTGCGATGCCGATGACGTATGCATGCGATGCAAAGCCAAGATCCCCTCTGAAGAGTGCCTCACGTGCAGCACGTGCGTCACCCCCTGGCACGTGTCGTGTCTCCGGTCCCCTCCCGCGACCCTGGCTTCAACTCAGTCGTGGGAGTGCCCTGACTGCTCCGGCGACGTCGTCGATCCCGCCCCGGTTTCCGGCTTAAACTCCGACTGCTCGAGTCTAGTGGCGGCGATCCGCGCGATCGAGGCCGATGATTCTCTAAACGAGAAGCAGAAAGCCAAGAAGAGGCAGCAGCTGGTGAGCGGCAAAGCAGCTGACAAGGACGAGGAAGAAGAGAAGGAGAAGGAGAAGAAGAAAGATGAACAGTCAGACGACTTTCTTGTTTCACTTAGAAAGAACGTCAGCTGCTCGATATGCCTCCAGCTGCCTGAGAGACCCGTCACGGTATAAGATTCTCAATTGCCTCTGTTGATTATGTGTTTATGTTAAAAATCTATCGAATCTATTTGTATTTTTCTCATTGATATGTTTTGTTCAGACGAGCTAATGTAGTGTCTTTAAATGACTGAAAGATTACTTTTTGTTATTAATAACTGACGGTATATCTTTTGGTTATTTAAGTATGTTTTCTTGTCTGAATCTTTGTTTCTTTTTAACTGTAATTAATGTCGTAAGAGTGGCTTGCATGTTTTGGTTATCTCTTTCTTTTATTTGTACGAGGTAATATTTAAAATAATACTAATTGCTTGTTTTTTTTTCTGTGAATGTATGTTGCAGACACCGTGCGGGCACAATTTCTGTCTAAAGTGTTTCCAGAAATGGGTAGCTGGTAAGAGGAAGCCTACATGTGTGACGTGTCGAGCTTCGATACCCAAGAAGGTGGCGGACAATCCCAGAATCAATTCCATCCTCGTCTCGGCTATCCGTCTAGCCATGGTCTCTAAATCCACTACCGTGTCGAATACCAAAACTTACCAGTTCATCAGAAACATGGACAGGCCTGAGAAAGCGTTTACTACTGAGAGGGCGAAAAAGACGGGGAAGGCTAACGCTTGTAGCGGGAGGATATATGTGACTGTGCCGTCTGATCATTTCGGTCCTATTCTAGCGGAGAATGATCCGGACAGGAACCAGGGTGTTTTGGTCGGGGAGTCTTGGGAGGATAGACAGGAGTGTAGGCAGTGGGGAGCTCACTTCCCGCATGTTGCTGGGATTGGTGGACAGTCGTGTCATGGAGCTCAGTCTGTGGCGCTCTCTGGTGGGTACAAGGATGATGAGGACCATGGTGAATGGTTTCTCTACACTGGAAGGTTTCCTTTTTTTGATTACTCCTTTTTTATTATTTGTTTTGTGTATCTTGTCACTGCTGCTGTTGTTGTTTTTATGAAGTAGCATTTGCTCCTGTTTCTTGGTTTGAAAAGTGTGTTTGTGAATGTGTATTGCAGTGGAGGAAGAGATCTGACAGGGAACAAGAGGACCAACAAAGATCAGGCGTTTGATCAGCAGTTTACGAAGTCTAATGAAGCTCTGAGGCTTAGTTGCAAAATGGGATATCCTGTAAGAGTTGTCAGGTTAGTCTTTCTTACTCTCGGCAGCCTGTCTCTAACTTGTCTTAGTGGTTCAGTTTCTTACTGTATACTTACAAATTATCAGGTCTCACAAGGAGAAGCGTTCTGCGTATGCACCTGCGGAGAAAAGTGTGAGGTATGATGGAGTTTACAGGATTGAAAAGTGCTGGAGAAAAGTTGGAATTCAGGTTTGGTTATGGCTAAGAATCCTAGTTGTTCACTTTTTTTATTCAGATCTTGATTTTCTTTTCCTGACCTTACTCTTTTGTGTGTTTCTATAGGGCAAAAGGGTCTGCCGTTACCTTTTCGTCAGGTGTGACAACGAACCAGCCCCATGGACCAGGTTTGATCTAATTTGTTGTTGTTGTTAAACCTCCTTTTTTCTGTATTTTTCAAGTTATGCCTTCAACGTATAGCTATACTCTGCAGTGATGAGCATGGTGATCGTCCACGACCTCTGCCTTCTATTCCAGAGCTTAAGAAGGCCACTGAGATGTTTGTGAGAAAGGAAAGTCCATCATGGGACTTTGATGTAAGCACAACCTCTCTTTTTCTTCTTTTTGTTGGACATAGCTTATTTTCAAATACACCAACGGATACAGCTGTTAGTATTTGAGCAGATACAGCGGTGAATGATATATATTTACTTTTAACAGGAAGCTGATGGTCGTTGGAAGTGGATGAAGACTCCACCTGTTAGCAGAAAGGCGATTGCTGCTTTGGATCCTGCAGAGAGGAAGAGAGCGAGGAAGGGGGCAGGAAACAAAAGGGATAAAATTCTCAAAGGTCTGTTGACTGTCTATAGATAGGGTTAATCTGTATGGGCAAATCTGAGCTGTTTTTCTTTGCGTTTGACGCAGAATTTGGGTGTCAAATCTGTCGGAAAGTGATGAGCTCTCCTGTGACAACGCCTTGCGCTCACAACTTCTGCAAGGAGTGCTTGACAGACAAATTTGCTGGGATCACTCAAGTGAGGCAGAGAAGCAGAGGTGGGCGCACTCTTCGTGCACAGAAGAACGTTATGAAGTGTCCTTGCTGCACAAATGACATTTCTGACTTCCTGCAGAACCCACAGGTTCAGTAACATAATCTCTTCTTCGTCTATTGCTTATGTGTACTTGTCAGCATCATTGCATATAATATTAACTGGCAGGTAAAACTGGATTAAGTTAGTTCATTGGTAAACTCAAGAAAGATTTGTATGTATTTGATTACTTGGGTAGCACACAGCATATGAAGAAAGCATTAATGACATCAATTGGCATGATGCTTGTTCATCTTATTTAGATTGTTATAGTTGAAGCAAAAGCTTAAGAGTCTAAATCATTTCGTGTTGCTGTAATTTGGGCTGTTCCATGTTATGTTTCACCATATTCGGGTTCAACCAATTTGTTGTATATTCCAATGTAATGTAATTGCTTGTTAACTTACAATGTATGTGATTTAAACAGGTGAATAGGGAATTGATGGATGTGATAGAGGAGGTGAAGAAGAAGAAAGAGCTGGAGGAGCAAGAAGATAAAGTAAACTCTGAAAATTCCACTGAAGGAGGAGGAAGCTCAGTATCTGAAGAAGAAGATGAGGAAGAGGAGGAAGAAGATGAAGAAGAGGAGGAAGAAGATGAAGAAGAAGAGGAAGAGGAGGAAGAAGAAGAATCTGAGGTTCATGTGTCCGAAGATGAGCCAGCAGCGAAGAAGATCAAACTCTCTGCTTAAATGATGAACTCTCTCTGTTCTTGTTTTAATCTTTTTGGGTACTTATTGCAAAACTTATTTATTTTGGTATTTATGGTGACAAGCATGTCACTTTAGTTTCTATTATTCTATATATATAAGTTATGTTTGAGTATACTGTCTTTGGACAAGCATTTCCCGAGAGACATATCTCTTCACCCAAAGACATAAGTCAATTCTTTCTATGAAACCATGTTTGTACCTGCTCCTGACAATCCAACAAGATTGCAAACTCTGCTCTGAGATCAACACTGTTGCAACTTCTGCTTCGTGATCGGTCTGTCTACATTGAGAACAACGTTTGTGTATGTTGTCTTTTTTACTTCTGGGCCTATCTACCAAAGTAATGGACTTTTACCTGTGATAAAATGGGCCTAAATGTTATTACCACATCCCACATCGGCAATGATCGAAAGCACCATCGAGTATAAATAAGGTGTAAGTGATTAGGGAGATTGTCAACTGGTGGTGAGATAGGAAAGTTCATGACCCTTGATATGGAGAAGGTGTCTAAATAGGTCTGCGGACTGAAGATCAACTCTATAAGAGGGGTTTGAGCTGATACAATTCAACTACCAGTTGACTTTTTAAATTATTACAATATTTTTAATGTTTTCTTGGAATAAATTTACATAAATATTACTACCGGTGATAGAATTACGACGGTCGACCCTTTTTCTAATGATAAAGAAACTTCATGACTTCAACCTGTACAAAGAGTTTTGTGTTATGTAACAATTGAAGAAACAAAAACCAATGTGTTAAGAAGTCTATGCTTTTTAAAAAAAATCTAATATAATCCAAGGGCAAAGAAGCTCCTTTCGTGATCTCACACTTTGTTTGCACATATTGTCCTTGCTGCCCAACTGACATTTCGTCCATTGTAATGAAACTTGTAAATCTGAGCTACTGATTAAGACTCCCCATGCGGCAATGCCATTAAAAAATGGAAATTGTTTAACCACTAATTTAAGTATAAACCAATTTGTTGTATATTCTAATGTAATGACTTGTGCCAACTAAAAATTTATGTAATAATTAAAACAGGTGAACGGAGCATTGATGGATGTGATAGAAGAGATGGAGTCTACATTCTAACGTTTGTGTGTGTTGTCTTTTTCACCTTTGCTTTGTGAAAACGTTCAGTGTGGGCCTATCTACCAAAAGTAATGGACTCTTACCTGTGATAAAATGGGCCCAAATGTTACTACCACATCCCACATCGGTAATGATCGACAGCACCATCGAGTTTATATAAGATATTAGTGATCAGGAAGATTGCCGACTGTTGGTGACATTGAAAGTTCATGATACTTGATATGGAGAAGGTGTCTAAATAGGTCTTCGGACTATTTAAAAAAATTAATTATAGAAATAATTTGTAAAAAAATAAATTATAGGAATAAAAGGAATGGTTATTCCATGATTTTGCTCTTTATTTCTTTTTAAAAAACTAGATATGGATCCGTGCGTTGCACGGGTTTTGGTTGATATTTCAATTTCATAACAAACATAAAAATTATAAAACTTTCTATTGCGATGTATCATCTTTAAATATTATTTTTTATTTTGTAATTATCGTAAACCCACATTTTAAAATTAAATTATTAATAATTATTCATATAGAAATAAATATTTTTCCTTTTTTTGTTTACGACTACAAAAAAAGTAAAACAAACTATTTAAATTCTCTTAGTCTAAGTTTTAAAAAAAAACTGTTGTTTGACACATATGATAATCTTAAATATATATAATTAACGTGTGCATGATTATGCTTATTAGAAACTTTGAGTACCAAACTTTATATAACAAAAACTCATCTTTTAATTATTTATTTTACTAAGAAATTATTTTCTGAAACCAATGTTTACTGATTTTGTAATTAACTTAAATCCATATATTTTATTCAACCTTAAAAAATAAGTTTAAAAAAAAAAGCAATGCTACAAGTAATTTAAACTTGAAAACTTTGAAGAGTCAAGTTTTCTATAAGAAAAAAGTTTTTTTAAATATTTTAATTTGTAAAGAAACATTTTTACTCTTATAATTATTTTAAACCCACTGTTAAAAAATTATCAAAAAAATATTTATATCGAAATATTTGTCTCTTATAGTTTTTTTGTTTAAGACTTTTTGAAAAAAGGAAAACTAACTTTTAAAATTATTTTGGTTTATTTTTTTTTAAATAAAATTATTATTTAACACATGTTATATTAATGTCTTAATTTCATTGTATGATTTTGTATGTACTGTGTGAAAATTATTCAAGGTATAAGAATTATTTTTCTCATATAAGTTTTGGTTAATACTCTTATTTTAATAATTATGTCGCATAAGTGAAGTGAGTTATTAGCAACTTTATATATAAGGTTAGAGAAAAGAGCTATTCTCGAAAATTCAAATCAAAATCAACATAAAGAAATACGAAATAAAGCAAAATACAAAGAATTTAAAAGTTGAATCAAGCCAATTGAGTTGAAGACAATGTTCTACATTTTTTTAAACTCTTAGTTTAATGCAACTCTTAGTTTAATGTATGTTTGTATTAATTTTCGGTGCTATTTTTCTTAAAGACAACGTCATACATATTTTAATGCTTCCATAACAATTTAGTAATTTTTTGTGTTGTTATTGTAGTATCTCGAATTTTTGTGTGCATTCGTTAGCATTTATATATTTTGGTTTGTATGGTTAATTCATCTTAAAAATATATCAAGTCTTAGTTTAATGCATGTTTGTATTAATTTTATGTGCTATTTTTCTTAAAGACAATGTCATACATATTTTAATGCTTCCATAACAATTAGGAATGTTTTGTGTTGTTATTGTAGTATCCCGAATTTTTGTGTGCATTCGTTAGCATTTATATATTTTTGGTTTGTATGGTTTATTCATCTTAAACATATATCAAGTTTCCAGCTCTATATATTTTTCTATTTTTTCTCATAAATGAGAATCTCTCCATTGTATGATTCAGATATAGAGTTTCTATATATTTAAAGGAAAAATGTAATGGAATGACATTTTCATCTTTTTATTTATAAACAAAAATATCATATCTCTATATTTTCCTCTAAAAGTAAATGAACTTTATTGCATAATCACACATTGGAGCAAATCCATTTCTATAAAATAATTTATCTATTTTAAAAGAGAATATAGATATAAATAATAATCTTTAATGTTTTATCAATAAATAACAATATAGATCAACATTTTATCATGCAATTAGAGGTAAGGAAACTATTTATACTTTATACAGTTTGATACTAATTTGATTTTTGTGATATGTGTATGCTAAATACCATGTTTCTGAATCTCAATTGTGAGAAAAACTGTTTATAAAAATAATATGTGGTACATGTTGTAATAGGCATGAAATTGTAACAAATAAAACTGCATAAGATGTATGAGTATAATTTGTCTTTTTAAAGAAATTTTAATTTTTCCATTCTAAAATCAGGACAAAGCAGAATTATGAATAATAGTTTAAATTTTTTTAAACGGATTTTAAAATCTTGATAATACAACTGACTATTTATAATAAATCTAAATATTTTTCCTTATTAGAATTCTAAGCAAAAGAGAGTTGTAAAAAATGAATTGTTTTCTTATGACTTTTCTAATTTTCTTTTTTTTTTGATATAAAAAACGAAAATAATATCAAATAATTACTTGTATGAAGTTGGTTTTTTTAGTATATTTGTAAAAAATGAATTATTTTTTATAACTTTTACTATTTTCTTTTTTTTAATATAAAAAACAAAAATAATATCAAATAATTACTTGTATGAACATTTTTTTTGTTTAGAATATTTTGTTTTAAACTTAAATTAGAAAAATACTATTAAATTTGTATGAATATATTTTTGTTTACAATATTTTGTTTAAAACTTAAAAAGGAAAAATACTATTAATTAACTATTTATGTAAAGATTAATTACTTAACACATGTCACAATTCTAAGTATTTTTTCCTTATTAGAATTCTAAGCAAAATAAAGTTGTAAAAAGGAATTATTTTCTTATAACT
This sequence comes from Hirschfeldia incana, assembly GCA_026261945.1. Taxonomy (NCBI): domain Eukaryota; kingdom Viridiplantae; phylum Streptophyta; class Magnoliopsida; order Brassicales; family Brassicaceae; genus Hirschfeldia; species Hirschfeldia incana. The sequence continues at coordinate 1,308,303 of JABCMI010000072.1, forward strand.
TTTACAATTTTATTTTTTTGGATATAAAAAACGAAAATAATATCAAATAATTACTTGTATGAAATTGTTTTTTGTTTAGAATATTTTGTAAAAAAGGAGTTTTTTCTTATAACTTTTACAATTTTCTTTTTTTAGATATAAAAACAAAAATAATATCAAATAATTATTTTCTTATAATTTTTACAATTTTCTTTTTTGTGGATAAAAAAACGAAAATAATATCAAATAATTACTTGTATGAAATTTTTTTTTGTTTAGAATATTTTATTTTAAACTTAAAAAGGAAAAATATTATTAAATTTGTATGAAATTATTTTTGTTTACAATATTTTGTTTAAAACTTAAAAGGAAAAATATTATTAATTAACTATTTATGTAAAGATTAATTATTTAACACATGTCACAATCTTAAATACACAATTACCATGTGTCGCAATCTTGTTAATTAGTAACTTTGAAAACCAAGCTTTATATAATAAGATATCAAATTTGATAAGGAATGATTTTGCTTTTTATTTTTCTATAAAAAAAGGAATGGTAAGAAACAAGAAGGAAAAACTATTCCTCGTGAATGGTAATTTTTTTCAGGAATGTATTATTTCTCTCTGTTCCTTGGTCACCATTTATACCCTTCATGATACTTTTTTTTTTTTTTTTTGATATCTCTGGTGTCTGGGCAGCCACTTTCCCAAATATCCTCCGAAGGGGTCCAGCGCCCCAGCAGTAAGGATATTAAATCGCTGTGGCCGGGTTTTGAAGCTGGGTGGCGGACACCTCAGCCGAGGTTCCATTACCACCAGGCTACGAAGCCCGGTTCCCTTCATGATACTTGATATGAAGATTTCCAATATGGACTATTGCCGGTTGACTTTTTGAATTATTCCAATATTTTTGCATGTAACCAACGTCTTTGTATGATCGTCGCACTACCGGTAACAGAATTATGACGGTCTTCCCTCTCTCTGATGATAAGGAAAGCTTCATGGCTCCAACCTGGACAAAGAGTCTTTTTTTTTGTTGGTCAAAACCTGAACAAAGAGTTTGAATTATGTAACAATTGAAGAAATAAGAACCAATGTGTGAAGAAGTCTCTGCTTTTAAAAAAAAAATCTAATACAATCCAAGGGCAAAGAAGGTCGTATTGTGATCTCACACTTTGTTTGCACATATTATATGCCCTTGCTGCCCAACTGACATTCCTCCATTGTTATGAAACTTATAAATCTGAGCTACTGATTAAGACTCTCCACGCCATTATAAAAGTGGAAAGTGTTTGACCACTAATCTAAGTTTAAACCAATTTGTTGTATATTCCAATGTAATTACTTGTGCTAACTAAAAATTTATGTGATAGAACATGTGAACGGAGTATTGATGGATGTGATAGAAGAGATGAAGAGGTAATACTAGGTAGTTTGCTTTGTTTGCAGTTTTCTTAGCCACAAGCGTTTGTCAATACATATATCTCATTATCACGCACTCTGGTTATTATTTGAGGTTGTTTCGTAACTGAGTCTACGCCTCGGTCGTTTTTCTTTTCTGACCGTTGCTTTGTTAAACATTCGGTTTTCTTCATACGTGGGACTCTCTATGGTTATTACTCACCACCGGTTGGTCATCTTTAGTTCATATTTTTTAAAAAAATATATATAATGGGAAATATAATGTCATATTGTCATAAGTTTACCAATCAGGATTTCCTATCAGATTTTCAAAAAACTCCGATTTTGCAGTCTGAGGTTGCTCAAGCGAGACAAAGTGCAAATGTTATAGTTGCTTCTTCTAGTGACTCATTTTCTTATGGAACAAGTAACTGTTTGTAAGTTGCAACAATAATCATATCCTTCAAACCTTCCCTCACCTACTTCTCATCAAACCTCAACCCCTCCTTAATTAACTGCTCCATAAATACACACATACTCCTTCACAGTCACTCCATCAATCGAACTTAAAAACACACACACACAACCCTCAGCCTCTCTCTCTAGTAACAACACAAAACCTTAAATCCCCAAAATGGTTTCGTGGCTATCATCCCTCGTCATTGCAGTGACATTCACTAGCTTATTCACCGGTCTATCTGCTCGCCATCTTCTCCAATCAACACCGGCCACTCAACCACCGGTCACAACAACATTCCCACCTCTTCCCAAACCCACAATGCCACCACCAATGCCTTCTTCGCTTCCTCAGCCAACTCTTCCTCAACCAGCAGCGTTTCCACCATTACCGAGCACACAGATGCCTTCTTTGCCTAACCCAACACAACCCATTAATATTCCGAACTTCCCACAAATCAATATCCCTAATTTCCCAATTAGCATTCCAAACAACTTCCCTTTTAATATTCCCACCAGCATTCCTACCATCCCTTTCTTTACTCCACCACCTTCCAAGTGAGAAGCTAAGCTCTTTATGCTGCCACACAACAGATTACCGTCTTTGTCTCACACACTTTGTTTTCATATGATTGCAATGTTTCTTATTCTTTTGCTGTTGTTTGATGTTGTCCTCCTTGTTGTTGTTTCTGATATGATTGCTTTGTAATATATAAATCTTAATATTGTTCTAGTGATTACATGATTTCTTCTGCTTGATCTCTACGACCAAACGGTAATAGAGGAATATTGTTCTAGTGATTACATGATTTCCACAAACAAGTCGTGTGTTTCAATTTGATAAACCTAGGCCCATAATTAAGCTCAATTTGAATGATGATATCTAGGCCTATATGAATCTCTATAAAACGTGCTTTTTTCAGACGCGTATTGTCAGGCCTATTTTGTTTAACGATTTTACGGACTTGTGTGCGTCTTATGCGTTTTGGAATATTATACTACCTCCGTTCCATAAAATAAGATGTTTTGGAGATTTTGTTATGTTTCAAAATATAAGAAGTTTTGATACTTTAAGGTATTTACTATGGTCGAATCTTTACTATGGTCGGATGCGCAACATGCTATTATTCAGCAGAATCATGCAGTGATACCTGAGAATGTTTTACCGGCCAGACAAGGAAGATGGTGTTTCACGGATGGATCGTGGAAAGCGGGAGATACGTTTTCTGGTCAGGGATGGTATAGCACTTTAGAGGGATTTGAAGGCTTATTAGGAGCTAGAAATACAAGGGCAAGTCAATCACCCCTACACACGGAGGTAGAAGCTCTGATATGGGCAATGGAATGTATGAGGAATTTACGGCAGTATAACGTTACTTTTGCAACGGATTGTTCTCAATTGGTGAAGATGGTTTCGGAACCATAAGAATGGCCAGCGTTTGCAAGCTACTTGGAGGACATAAGAAGTCTCAAGAGAAGTTTCCACAGCTCGGAGATTATTCATATATCAAGGACGCAAAACAAAAAGGCGGATAGCTTAGCACGTGGTGTGAGGCAACAGACGTCGTTTACCGTCCATATGGATACAGAGCATCCACTTTGGCTTACAGAGTCTATATGAGTCTGTAATCTTGTTGACAAAAAAAAAAAAGTATTTTAACTTTATTGAAAATTGGTTAACCAATAGTAGTTTACAATATTATTTGTGGTATGTTATGTTGATTTCTATTTAATTTTTATTATTTAATAATATTGTTTTATAAAAAACAAATTTCTTAATCCTTGTGCATTGAAGTAGAACATCCTATTTTATGGAAGAGAGGGAGTAATAAGAGAATTTTTTTATTGAAAGTGGGAAAAGGTCAACAGTCAACTCTCGGGCCATTCCGACATCCTCGGAGACACGTCACAGGTGAGAGTTTGTAAGAGACGGCTTTTACTCAGCGGGAGAGGTGTACAAGTCATCAGTCAACTCTTTTTATGACCCCCTTCTTCTTCAGTAAAACATACTGTAATTCAATCGTGGCTTTATTTTCTTAATTTATCTTTGTTGCGTAGTTGTTTTTCTTTTCAATTTAAAAGTCAATGCTGGTAGCTGATTTCGTGCCGTAGTAAGACTGGATGAAAAATATACATGACAATTGACAAATATTATTATTTTCGATTAATTTAGTTTATTACTATTCATCTGAAGCTTTTGAATAGTAATTTCAATTACTAAACGCAAATTAAAAGTATATTAAGTGAATTTAATTAATGATATATATTCAAAAGGAGATATCAACCTTACATAACCTTATGGCTCAGAACTCAGAAGAATAGAAAGTCAAACCAACAATTACAAGCGCAAGGTGAGATAGATATTACTCCCTCCGTTTCTAAAAGATGATAGTTCTAGAGAAAAATTTTGTTTTTAAAAGATAGTTGTTTTATATTTTCAATGCAAATTTTGTCAACTAATAATGAATAATTGTGAATTTCAAAAACATTGATTGCATTTTATAAAATTTTATTGGTTTAAAAATATAGAAAATATAAAATTACAGAAAACTATGCATTTATAACTAAATTTTAATGTGTTTTATTAAAAAGTGTGAAAATCCTAAAACAACTATCTTTTAGGAACAGAGGGAGTAATAATTTTCTTGACTTTTATATACGTAAAAATCGAAGTCCTAGCCATGTCCCACTATATTAAAGTTGCAACTATGTTCAACTTAAATCATTAGATTTTCAAGTTCCAACTTTCATAAAACGATGATTGACCAAGTGGATTACTATTGATTTGGAAGATGGAGACATTCTAAATGATAAATCTAAAAGCTAATCTTAGTAACTTGCATGAGCTGTATACGAGTATAAGAAAACAATTAAAAAACATGGAATATATTTTCACGAGAGGCAGTAAGAGCCATCGATGGCCTATTAAAGTGAGAGGTAAGTAAGTCTCTAAGGATGTAAGAAGAATCTTAATTTGATTCTCTTGGATCTCTGTGATCACATTAGATGGCTCTCCGCCTCCGGATATAAGTTTTACCATATGGTTTCTGATACCATTTCATACACTTTAAGTATAATCTAAATAAAGGAACATTACATTTCTAGACCTGTTGAACATTTAATAATGTTTAAGGGACAACTTTTGATATGAATATAGCATCCTAGCACGTACAAGAATGGTTGTGATTTTACTGTTTTAAAATCCCCTTTTAGCATCGAAAGTTACGTTTTGGCTTGTATATTTTCAAACGCAAATAACCAACAAAGCTTATCAAGATAAAATCTAGAGCCAGAGTATGTAGCCTCAATAAAATCATGGCACACCAAAGTACCCTCCTATTCTTTTCTTACGTCCATTTTTTTTGTCAACGTCTTACGTCCATTCAATTTACCTTTTTCAAGGAATAATCAACATGGAGGGACGAACTAAGGAAGCATCTCATTAACAAAAGGGAAGCATCCCATGTGAGTGATGTGAATGTTGGGTAGAAAAAATATTTACGCGGGGAAATGTCTATTGAATTCTATAATAACCAATGAATAACAAAGTGAAAATGATGCCAAAAACAGACACTGATTATTTTTTCTTTTTATTGATGGGAATTTTCCAAATGAAACGTAGTTAAAAGAAATATTCAGAAATATATTTTGATTTATTTAATTTTCGTTACGTTTTTATTTTATCTCTGTAATCGTACACAATATAATTTATGTATATTTTTCTCTAAAATACGAACCAATATTATAACGGCAAAAACATTTGTCTTCAGATCTTTTACAAAAAAAAACATTTGTCTTCAGATGTATAGCTGTATTAGCGAAGACATAAACAAGTGTTACCTCGTGTCATGCACGAGAATGTTATTGGCCCAGCAGCTTTGTCAATACTATATTTTAATCATAGAATTATTTTTTACAGAAATATACCACTTTATTATACACCTAATAAATTATGAATCCGTGTTTGTGTGAACATTATGAATTTAAGCGATTCAGTAGACTTTACTGGTTTGGTTTTAAAGTTCTTTCTGAATTTTTATATAAGCTTAACTAGCTAAAGAAGTTTAATAATAACATATTAAAGCGAGTTTCCTTTAATTTGGTCAAAAAAAGATTTAGTAGCATATATTTCAAACAACAAAGGAAAGTGACAAGATACTACCAAATTTTCAAAAGAAAACGCTTTTTTTTTTCCTCCTTTGTAATCGGCGCAAAATAGCAAACAAGTCTCCGCGTTTCCTTTTCGTCCCTTCCTTATTTAAACGACTTCCTTCTCTCTTCCTCTTCAACCTCACAAGTCACAACAATCTCTCTCTCTCTTTAAAAGACATAAACTCTCAATCTAAACAAAAAAAAACTTTTGTCTGAACGGCATATGTCTCAGAGACCTCAAGTTCCTCATTCTTCCTCTATAGCTTTCGGTCTCCATTCTCATCTCCTAATCTCCACTGAGATCAGCTCTAATTCTAACTGGTCTCTCTAAAGACAAATAAAAACCCAACCTTTTCTCTCCAATTTTCTCGGATCTTTCTTGAAATGGGTCTCAAGGGTTTCGCCGAGGGAGGGATCGCATCGATCGTAGCGGGTTGCTCCACCCACCCGCTCGATCTAATCAAGGTCCGCATGCAGCTCCAAGGCGAAGCATCCTCAATTCAGACAACAAACCTCCGACCAGCTCTCGCTTTCCAGACTTCCTCCTCCGCACTCCACGCGGCTCCTCAGCGCGTGGGCATCATCACCATCGGATCTCGCATCGTCACACAAGAAGGCACCCGCGCTCTCTTCTCCGGCGTCTCCGCCACCGTCCTCCGTCAGACTCTCTACTCCACCACCCGCATGGGCTTATACGACATCCTGAAAACAAAATGGACCGACCCGGAGACCAGAACCATACCTCTGACCCAAAAACTCGCCGCTGGATTCATCGCCGGAGGTATCGGCGCCGCCGTCGGGAACCCCGCCGACGTCGCCATGGTCCGCATGCAGGCCGACGGGAGACTCCCGTTGGCCGACCGGAGAAACTACAAGAGCGTGTTGGACGCCATCGCGCAGATGGTCCGCGGCGAGGGCGTCACGTCGCTGTGGAGAGGATCGTCCATGACGATCAACAGGGCGATGCTCGTGACGGCGTCTCAGCTCGCCACGTACGACTCGGTGAAGGAGACGATTTTGGAGAAAGGGGTGATGAGGGACGGGCTCGGGACCCACGTGACGTCGAGCTTCGCGGCGGGGTTTGTTGCCTCCGTGGCGTCAAACCCTGTGGATGTGATCAAGACGAGGGTGATGAATATGAAGGTGGAGGCGGGGAAAACGGCGCCGTATAAGGGGGCGGTTGATTGCGCGCTGAAGACGGTGAGAGCGGAAGGGATCATGGCTTTGTACAAGGGGTTTCTGCCGACGGTGTCGAGGCAAGCGCCGTTCACGGTGATTATGTTCGTGACGCTTGAACAGGTTAAGAAGGTGTTCAAGGACTTTGACTTTTGAGAAAAAGAGTTGAAAAGATGATGGTGGCGATAATTTGCTTAAAACAGAATAAAATTTTATTTTTATTGTATTTTCTTTTGATTAATCTAAATAGTTTAAATTGTTCTTCATTTCTCTAGTATGATTCTGTGGAGTGAAATTTTCTATCTATGAGAAGAAGAAACAGTTCATCTGAATCGACTTGAAGCGAGATATTTTCTTATTTTCTCAGTCATATATTTGATGGATCCATTGATGCTAATTTTGAGCTATGTAATATTCTTTTCATTTCGGAAAATCTTGTACTGTTCAAAGATGAATCTTTATAAAAGATTGAAAATCTGGCGGCACCTACTACTCGTATTCAATGCTCGGAAAATCAGCAGAGGGCCTAATTTTAAGAGATTAGTAGGACAAAAGTTTTAGTTAAAAGATATTAGATGGTAAATGCATAACATCGTCAACGTGTTATTTCTTTTCAAATAAAATTGAATTTTATTCTAATCTTATTATTTTTTTGAGTAAAATAAAACTATATGAAAAAACAGAATAATGATTATAATTATTCTACTTTCAATTTTATTTTGAAGTTAAATGAAATATGATCAATAATATTTTGATAATCTTATTCCAACTATTCAAATTAGATATAATAGTGTCCATTTTAACTTTTAATTGTTTACGTGTATTGAAAACCTTGTGTAACTTACTGAATGTTATACATGTGGCATTTTATTTGATAAACTATTCAAATTTGAAGTCTTAAAAAATATTAGTGTTACTTGTAGTTGTTACAGTTTCCCTATATATTAAAAGAGAAGTCACTTTAGTTATTTCTAACACGTGTCGCTCATACAGAGCTTCTCAGAAAGATTGTTATAATTTCATTGGTCAATGGTTTTTCGATTTTCTTATTTTCTTTTTTATTTTCTTTAATTGATCGATCCCACTATAATAGGAAAGTACCATTGAATATTAATTGCAAAGGAAATCATAATTTAATGACCAATTAACATCGCTTTCCAAATGACTTACATAATATTATTAATAACTATTTATGGTAACTAATTATCGAAAATATGGTATATAAAATCATTTTATCAATTCAAATAAATATAATGTTTTTCAAATGTCTTACATAATATTATTAATAACTATTTATGGTAACTAATTATCGAAAGTATGATATATAAAATCATTTTATCAATTCAAATAAATATAATATTTTCCAAATGATTTACATAATATTATTAATAACTATTTATGGTAACTAATTGTCGAAAGTATGTTATATAAAGTCATTTTATCAATTCAAATAAATATAATATTTTCCAAATGACTTACATAATATTATTAATAACTATTTATGGTAACTAATTGTCGAAACTATGATATATAAAGTCATTTTATCAATTCAAATAAATATTTTGGTTTATTATTTTATGTAGTTTATAGATATATAAGAATATATAAAGTCATTTTATCAATTCAAATATTTTTTTAATTCATCGATCCTCCTATAAAAGAAAAGTAACATTGAATACTAATTGAAAAGGAAAAAATAATTTAATCCCCCTATTAACATTACTTGCACAAGAATATTAGTTAATACATGTAACAATTAGTTTCCTTATTACAAATAAATTACGTGGGCAAGAATTATGTTACTTTATTTAAAATGCGCAAGTTAATAAAGTTAGTAAGAGGATAACTTGCATTCACACAAATAAATGAGTCAATTCATTATGAATAAAATACACTACATAAACTAACTTGGACATCAAGGATATGTATTAACTACACAATATATATATATATATCATATTTAAGATTTTAATTGAAAAATATTTTCCCTGCGATATTATATTCATATAGTACCATATATATTTGAAAGATATGTAAACCATCACCAACTATTTATATTTTAAAATATTTTACTTGACCAATACTCTAGGGATTTCCTTAAAAAATATTGTATATTCCAAAATAAATATTTAAGAGATAGTTCTGGAGCATCGACAAACTCAATGCTATATATATATATATATATATATACAACCACAGCTAACCTAAATTTTCTCACCCCTATGCCAAGCAAAAAATAGATTTTCGAAATTCTCTTCTATATTGCAGATCATTCATATTCGTTATATGTTTTTGTTTGATCAGTTTATAACTGATGTGTCTGTGTGTTTTTCTCTCTTTGGTCTACAGAGAATCCGTAGATGCTGGAAGGAAGTTTCATGGCAAAAACAAGATTACACACAAATGATAAGATGTTCGAGAGATTTGTCTATTTTTAGTATATGTGTTAAGTTTTGATTTTTGCTTCTCACCTTGGTGACTTGGTTGTCTATTTTCTTTTTACTTAAATGTGCTAAAAACTTCAGGAACAAAGTTTTGTTTGTGCTCTTATTTGGTTTAAATTTATAAATTTATGCATGTTTTTTGTGATCCATAGCAAGATCAAATTTATTAAGAAACTAAGTGGATGCCCGCAATTTTGCAGGTTTGAATGTCTAAATTGTTTTTATAAATTTCTTACATTTAATCAATTAAAAAGAGTTATTTAGCTACAAAACCAATAAAAGAAAGTTAATTAGATGACCATGCAATAATGTTTTTAATTAGATAATCGGATGTCCGCGACAATAGGAATTTACCACATTCTCCCTATGCAACCAAGATGTAGCGTATATAGGAAGCATAACCAAGATGTAGCGTATATAGGAAGCATGTGCAAAGCATGGCATCTTTGAGTTATTAAGAGGAAAAAATGGACTTTTGTCCTTTCCACTATGACTAATTATACTAATACATATATAAATAAGAAGGAGGCGATTCATATTGAAAGCTGTACTATATATTAAACATCATCATCAGTCATAACACAAGATTTGATTAATGCCACAAACATAAATACATATATGGGAAAAAAGAAAATACATATATGGAAACATAAGATAGAGTATCACACATTTCGCACAACCATACGAAAACATCTGAGACACATGGATAAGTAAAGTTACAAAATTAGAAGAGAAACTAAGATCTGAACAAAATAACCAAACTACAAACACGATGAAAGTCCGAACAGTACGCGAAGCGATTGATACAACCTATGCAATTAATCTTCTGATCGTGTATAACGCGTGCAATTCCTCTTAAAAATAATGAAGTTTTGGGAAGGTCACAATAAATAAATAAATGTTATTTTAACAAGGTATATAGAGAAAGAGATATTTAGAGATAGAAATGGAGGAATACCGAAAAAGAGACTCAAATATATATAAAGAGAGGTGGATGCCAGCGGATTTGCGGGTTTGAATGTTTTGTAACAATATATTTATTGTAATTTGTCAAATCAAAATATGTATTTATCATCGAAATTGAATATGTCTTTTATATAAATTATTTTTCTAAGATAATTTTTTTGGAAAAGATAAATATGACTATTTTAAATGTTTTTGATATTTTGTATTCAAAATTTTACTAAAATTAGGTAGAGAGAGAGAGAGAGAGAGAGAGAGAGAGAGAGCGAGAGAGAGAGAGAGAGAAAGAGAGAGAGAAACAATTGAAACAAGAAGAGAGGGAGGGAGGGAGGGAGGGAGGGAGAAGGAGGGAGAGGGAGAGAGAAATGGGAAGGGAGAGAGGACGGTTGTATTATGTAAAATATTGAGTACCAACATTTTTTTGTGCCTGATACTTTCTCCCAAGGGACGGTAGTATTATGATATAAAATTTATTACTTCTAAAACTATGTAATACTTAGTATACTAGGATATGACCCGTGCCTTGCACGGGGAGAGAGGACATATAAGTATTTTTACGTGTTATTATAAGAAGTTAAAAAGTTAAAAAGTTAAAAAGTTTATCATGTAATTCTAATAAGCTATTTGTTAACTTTTAGATCAAAATCTATATAAAATTAGTTGCGAACATATGAAAAGAGAAACATAGTCTATAGAATTATTGTTTTCATAATATAAGTGCTGAAAAACATAACTTAGGCAGTAAAATTCTCAAATAACAAAGCAACAAAGGAGAAGAAAAGTATTTCAAAAACAGTAAAAACAACATAATCGCCGCTTAGTGAAATTAAAACCCATCTTCTGCAATCTTATAAAGAGGAATTTTTTTATTAGCATAAATATTGAGATATTTAATTAACAAACAAAATAAATTTTATGTAGTACTTCTTTCTGAAAGCATAGATTTCTGGAACATCCCTTGGTTCAAAACAATTTCTGAAAATTCACCAAGTTAGTAAGTTTCTTGAATCGACTTTGTCAAAAAAATACAAAAATATTAAATAATTTAGAGAGTAGATAAAAGGTTAAAAGATATATTTTTTACAATAATTAATAAACTTTACCATTTTCCCAATTAATTTTCCAAAACGTATATAATAATAGCAATGTGTAATGTATGGTAAGTAATTAAAAACGAAATTCGAAATTGATCTAATCAGTTCCGAAATCCTATTAATATTAATTTAGTTTCTTAAAAAATTGAATGCAATTGATTCATTTCAATTAATACACGCAAATCTAGTCGATGTACAATATCTTATACAATCATCATGGTTATTAGAATTAAATTTTCGTTGACCGATACTTAATGCAAGATGAGATTTTTCAAAAAAAATATAATAAAAAGACAATGTAATATACTTTTGTAGTACCGATGGCAGTGTATGTAATAAACCTAGTAAACTAAGGATAAATTCATATTAAAGCTGAGAAAATTTGTGGAGAAAACACGTATGCATAATGACAATATTTGAATATATTTACTCTTTTAAGGTTACTTTTCATATCTGCTTCTTGATTATTAATAAGGGGAGACCCGAGCAAAACCAAGTACCAACTTGGGTCAAATTGATTTAAGTTAACCGGAAGTTAGTATTTTGTTGTTAAGAAGGATTAAACCAAATGCTATTTTAGAGATGTTATTGATCAAACAAAATGGCTGAAACTGTTGGAAATAGAATGGTGGAGCTCTGGCACATAAGATATTTTAATTATTATACTGGTTTTGAGAAGAACAATTGATCAAAAATTTTTTTTTGTGGGTACATATGTTTGTTTTATTGGATGCACGAAAGCACAGTTAGTTGACAATGGTTCTAGTCCGATCAAATAAATAGAGAACTAAGTTGCTATGTTCTAAAAAATGGTGGCAAGTAAAATAAAAATAGAATAATTGTTAGTTGAAAATGGTGTTGGTCTCATCAAATAAAGTGACGAAAAGTTTGTATGTTATTATAAATTGGCAGTAGTAAAACCAAGTATATAACAATAGTTAATGAAAATGATATTGGTTTGAGCAAACCAAGTGGGAACCGATTTGGTATGTTCTAACAAATTATCGATTTGTAAGTAATAATAATATAACGTTATGTCGGACGATATATAACGTCAGTGGCACTCAATGTAAATTATCTAGCAAAGAAAGGGGATTCAAATAAGTTGACTGAGAAAGCTTGTGAGCATGACACGTCAGTAAAATGACATCATTGTAAATAAAATACATAATTAAGGTTATTCTCTTGAAATGCTTCTCTATTAATAAGTAAGGGATAATTTGACTATGTTTATGCCCGCACAGGGTGCGGACCGGTCATCTAGTTATTATTATCAATGATTTATTTAATAGTTTAGACTTTAGTTTAAACCTTAGAAGTGTTCAAATAATAATCCTACGGATCATTTGACTCGAAGAACCCTTCCCAAGTATATCCTTATTCCATTATATCATAGAGATCAATAATTGATATTTGATCAAGATGTATAACATGAAATCTTCGAAAACGTGAACATTACAACGTCACCTAAAAGTGTATTAAAAACCAGTCGAGAATGGGTGCAATCTTCCACGTATGTTATAAAGATGCTTTAGTTTTACACATACGTTAAGACACCGAATATATTCTAATAGTGTATCATTTAAACCGCGTCTACGAGAACGCACTTACCACACGTTTACGACTCGAAACTGATTCACTTTTAAGTCATCGGAATCTGATTCCATCATCGTTTGTTGCGTTGATATGGATTGTTCTCTTCTTTCGGACAAAACATATTCGTCTAGAACTGCTATCTTACCTTTTTTGGTAATGTGTAGTGTTTCATTGTCTGAAAATAAACTTTTGGTGACGGCAAAGAAATGAAATGTTGTATATGCGAAAAGTGAAAACATCACTATAACCAAACCGATAGACATTAATTGAAACCAGACCATAACCAAACTCCAACATTAGAACTTAGGTTGTTGTCATGGGCTTAAAGACTGTGGGCTGAAACAGTCCAGCTTCATCACATCAATATAAGCTTTATGGTTTGCAATCGCGACTGTTACGCTTTGAACTTGGCTTGTTGTCATGCCCATTTAAGCAAGCATCAGAGGCCTTTACAGTTTGCTACTACGCCTGCAGCCTGCTCCGAGTGAAGACAAGTCTGATAATGCTCACCGAGTTTGGCAACTAAAATACTTAATAGAAAGGTAACAAATTAAATTTGTTTGATTGACGAGGAAAAAAACAATAAGATGGTTGGTCAGCTAACCGCTCAGGTTCGACGTTTTATCGACCGTTCATTAAGCTTTTTTTAAATACTTTCATTGTAATCATTAAGTAATCATCACTGCAACCGATTAATGATAACATTTCACATAGTTTCTTCCCTATCGAACACAAACCACGAGAATGAGCACTAACCAGGAGCAATTTAACATACCATGTATGTAGACCTGAAACATTTAAAGATTGCATTTATGTTTGTTTTCAATTTTTCATAAAACAAGAATGCGAAACAAAGGTTTTAAAACCGCACACCACGATGATCATTCAAGAAGGTGAGATGTTTTATAGAGAGGAAGACTCTTTTAGGTAATGGGCTTTCACCTTTGAGCTACTTACTTTGGGGCTTCCTAAAGGCACCGATACTACTCCTGGACTGATTAGATTGGGTTGGTGACCTTTTTTGGGTTAACAATAATAACTAACACCGATTCGGATAATCAAACTGAGGTACATAATCAACATATAGTAAAGTAAAAGAAAAATGTTGAACACCACGTATTGTCTATCATTGTATACTTTGTGTTCATGGTCTGTGTATAATCGAAAAATTAGATTTTTTTTTATTTCGTCGAATCTCGTCCATATGATAATAAAAGTTGGATATTTTTTTCAGACACTATCTTCACCAACTTAGAACAATAAATTTTTTATGCATTCCTTAATCTAAATTAGATTTTTCATATTCTGAATGTAAATGTGCAAGCATGCTCGGCTCAAAAAATAAATGGACCCTATGACATATTATTTTGTTTCTTTCTAAGACAAGAATTAAATTTTAAAATTGGACCTTGCTATATAAAAACAAGAAAATTAGGGCCCTAAGTAATAAATAAAATTAGATCAAAATCGTGGGACCTTGAGCATTTGCACCATATGCGCTAACATAGAGTTTTTGCACTGGTGATACGCGTCGTTGAATGTTATTATCCCATCATATAATCTGAGCATGTGGTATAAAACCATCCTTAACGTGTAAAAGGATCAAGCTCCATCAATATATCACCATCTCGTGTTTCCTAATAGCTGAGTCAAATGAGTAAGAGAGAATTCCTCTTGTTCTTTCAACTCCATAAGTTGAGTCTAAATCCATAAAATACTTTCAAATTTTTGCTATACACATAATCTCTTGATGATTTCAATTTGTTTTTAATTTTTTTTAGCATTCCTACTTTCCACATAATCCAAGAAAAGTAATTAAATTCATGTTCTTTTCGCAATCTGCAAAACAAAATAAAGTTATATTCACTAATATTTTCTTAAATATGCACATAAGTCAATTTTACGAAAATATCATACACATATAGAAAAACGTCTCTAGATACACATACAAGTTACATTCATAAGAAGATATTATATATGTTGCAGGAGAATTTTCTAAACAATTTTAAGAGAAAAATTCCTAATTTCTTTAATTTTCTTTAATTTTCTTTATTTTACTATATATATTTAATAATTATTTATTTAAAATTATAAATGAGTATATAGTCTTGACCACTTCAACTTTTTGAGATATTTAGAGAGAAAATAACTAATAAATAAATAAATAAATAAATAAATATATATATATATATATATATATTGTCTTTAAAATGATTATTTATTTTAACTAAACATCTCAAACTTGTTTAGTATAAATAATTGAAGTTGATACACAATTCTATTCACTTCATAAGAGCTCGTAACAGACATAATTTATATGTATCATACATAATACCATGAATATAGTTTCATTTGTATTGTAGTAGAAATTTCCTATAAAATTACTTTTATTAATTAGAAATCACAAACAAAAAAATATATTAAAACCTTATATTTTATTATATAAAAGCATTACATATTTCTGATTTTTGGTAGAAATCTCACCTATAATTTGATTAAAGATTCATTAGTTTTTTTTTTTTTGTCAACAACATTACAGACTCATATTGACTCTGTAATTAAAGATTCATTAGTATACACTAAATTTTCCAGTTTTGATTTTTATAAAAATGAATTATGCAGAGTAGGAGAAAAAACTTTAACAAGTATTTACAAAGTACAGTGAAATTTTTATAAATTAATAATATTGAGATTACACCAAAATTATATATTTTTATTAATTTAGAGAGATATTAATTTATCGAGATACTAATTAAACCAAAAACTCAATTTGAGATTATAAAATAATATTAATTTATAGATATTTTTAGTGTATATTAATTTATCGATTATTAATATATAGAAGTTCTAATGTAGTTTTAAATGGTTTAGTTAGAAGCGAATCAGCTATTTTAGAGTTATCTATGCAATACTTTTCATGATTTTGAATAACTAGGTGTTTTCCTGCGCCATGCGCAGAAATAATAGTTTTAAATATAATATTTTTTTTTTTGAGATATATATATATATATATATATATTATTTAGTTAGTGGTATATGATTTATTGATACATTATAATAGTTTATCGGAGTGCACCAAGAAAGATATGTATATATAAGAATCAAATATCTTATGCATAGTTAAGGATTGGTTTTCATATATAAATTATTTTTTCTTTATTATTATTATTACATCTCTTAATGTGTATATATTCATCATATTAAATGTGCATATCCCTTATAGTATATCTTACAGTTATTAATATGGATATCACTTATAGTATATCTTACAGTTATTAATATGGATATCCCTTATTATATATCTTACAGTTATTAATATAGATCTTACTAAACTAAAATTTAATAATAAGGGATATGCACATTTAATAAACGTAATGTGCATATCCCTTATTATATATCTTACAGTTATTAATATAGATCTTACTAAACTAAAATTTAGTTGAATGAAGCATTTGACATGTAATTAATTCGAGATTCCATAAATTTAACAAATTGTTTTTTTTTTGTAAACAAAATTTAACAAATTGTTGACCAAGCAAAATATATTTTACTTTCTTAATTTAAACTTTACGTATTCAATTTGACTTCTTAATCAAGGTAAATGTGATGAGTATCTTACTATTAAGTTGTCAATCTCCTTAATCATAATCTAACTTTTAATGTGATTCATATCTTACTATTAAGTTGTCAATCTCCTTAATCATAATCTAACTTTTAAAACTATTTCCTATTATTATATTTAACATATATGAATCCATAGTTAATTCGATTTGTTCAATCAATTTATGCCATTACGAATCCATTACAGGTTATTATCTCCTTGACTATCACGTTTCTCATATATAATACTCGATCTTTTAATTAAATTTCCTATTATTATGTGTACATTTATGAAAAAAATATCTACTTGACCATCACGTTTATAATATATATATATATATATATATATATATAATTACGTATTCATTATACAAAATTTAACAAAATGAATATAATTACGTATTATATTATTTTAACAAAATGAATATAATTATGTATAATGAATATACAAAATTTATAATATATATATATATATATATATATATATATATATATATATATAATTACGTATTCATTATACAAAATTTAGATTTTCTTCACTCAAGTCAATGATCATGAATTGTCTAACCATTTCGGTTAATTGTCTAACCATTTCGGTTTTTGTAAATGAACCACATTTACAAAAACCATATATTGAGAAGAAAATAATTCCAAAATAAAAACAAACAAAACCAATCTGGATCTATATTTTAAACTTAATATAAAAACAATCAAAACCAATTTTTTTTAAAACTTAACATAAAATTTATCCATTACAATGAAGAATTGATAACAAAACAAATAAAACATTTCATAACTAAGAAGAATATATGTCGATTGATTTAAAGTTTAGCTTTCCACTTCTCAGATTGTGGATCCCAAACAAAGCTGCTTGCACATAGTGCCCCTTTTGACTTGTTATTCTCTATCCATTCCAACATCTTCGATTTTTCTTGACGATCTAGGATATTGACATAATTTTCGTTTCTGGTGTCAATACTATGATATTCATAGCACTTCGATCCCTGAAAAAATTTGAGCCCATAATAAGATGGTGAAATAATAAGATTGTGAATATCATGTGAATAATATGATATTCATACGACTTACATCAAGAGAGAACAATTCTGACCACCTATTATTCCATTTGCCTAAATCCTGCACAACATAATAGATTTTAAAACGATCAATCTCACTAAACGCATGACCGAATTATAATCCCCTAGACATGTCATCTCTAAAAGAATCATTATACCTCTCCATTTCTTGGTCATGTATATTTGGAAGACCACATGGAATAGAGTGGAAGAAGAACTTAGGGAAGAAGTTTAGAATGATAAGAAATAATGATAATGATTAGAAATAGATGCAACCTTATAAACGATTTTATTAGACCTATTTGGTCAGAATAATTAGGGTTTAGGGTTTACCGTATATGATGGTTTAACGAATTGGTTATTAGGGAAGGTTTACCGAATTGGTTATTAGGGAATGGTTTACCGAATTGGTTATTAGGGGATGGTTAGACACGTAGGATTGTATTAATTAAATTATGGTAACATTGGTAAGATTATATGGTAAGAACTTATGAAAAAAGTTAATTATATGGTAAGTAGTGTGATTGATCGACATGTGGACTTCCATGTCACATTTTTTTGAAAAATCACTTCTCAAATATAGTCTAGGGGATATAATTAACTACAGTTAGAATCATTAATCATTTCATCGAAATAAACTTCACGACAGAATTGCTATAATTAGCTTAAGTTAAGTTGCCACATACTGCCAAAGTGATTTAAGAGATACAGTATTTATACATTAATGAATGTAATTTAATTATTTTCCAAATGTCGCTATAAGTGTATATTCTGTGTATCCCATCTCGCCTCTACGGAGAGTGGCCTCTCTCTCTCTCGCCCCCTCTCTACCCTAAAACACACTCCCCCACTTCCTCCTCTTCCATAAACCTCTCTCTTCTCTTTCTCTCTCTCCCTCCTACCATGAAAATCTCAGACACAAACTCCTCAGAAACCTCCTCCCATCTCGATGACTTTCCTGTCTTCCTGAGTTTTGTCCGAACGCTCTGAACACTTTTACTTCTTAAGACCCCAAATAAAACGATATATTGAAAAACTCATAAACAAAAAGATCAAAATACCCCATGGCTGATAATCTCACTTGTGGAGAAACCAGCGATTCATGGATCACTGAAAACAACAACGATGATGACGTCAGCTGCGGCGGCGGATTCATCATGACCGATGATGAACTTTTTAGTAAAGACGATAACTTTGGCGAAAACGGATCAAACCCGATGATGGGTTCTCCTCCATCGTCGATGAGAGAAGAGAGAATCAGAGAGATGCTGGAGCGAGAGGTTGAGTTCTTGCCAGGAGCTGATTACCTCAAGAGGCTGCGTTCTGGGGACTGGGAGTTGCGTGTTAGGAACCAGGCTCTTGATTGGATTCTAAAGGTTTGATCTTTCAATGAATCTGATTTTGATCTCTGTTTTTATTGATTTTTTTAGAGTTTTTTTTTGTCTGATCAGTTGAAATGTCATTGCTTCTGATCATTAGATGTGCTGAGATCAGTTGGATCTTCTCAATAGATTGAGATTCTGATCTGTTTTGAGTACCTGATGTGTTTTGTCTTTAATGCCAATTGTTGTCTGTTGTGTCTGAAACAGGTTTGTGCTCATTACAATTTTGGAGCACTCTGCATATGTCTGTCCATGAACTACTTGGATCGGTTCTTAACATCCTGTGAACTGCCGGTAAGTTTGATTCATCTTTTATTCTCTTTGATTAATTTTTCTAATGTGCCAGACTAATCGTGTGTGTGTGTGTGTTTGGATTGCATAGAGAGACAAGACATGGGCTGTTCAGTTGCTAGCTGTCTCTTGCCTATCATTAGCAGCTAAAATGGAAGAATCAGATGTGCCTCAAACTGTTGAGTTACAGGTGGGAGATCCCAAGTTTGTTTTCGAGGCCAAAACGGTTAAAAGGATGGAACTTTTGGTACTCAACACTTTGAATTGGAGACTGCAAGCTCTAACTCCATTCTCCTTCATTGATCATTTTATTTACAAGACCAACTGTCACGTGTCAGAGAATTTGATCTTTAGAGCGTCACAATTCATCCTGAACACCACAAAAGGTAAAGTAGTATTTCTTTCCTTGTTTGTAGTTTGAATCTGTTTTGGAGGAAGGCTTAATGGGTTTTACTGTTTGGTCAAAAAATTGAATGCAGCAATTGAATTCTTGGACTTCAGGCCTTCTGAGATAGCTGCAGCAGCGGCAGTGTCTGTTGCCATTTCAGGAGAAGTTAATTGCATTGATGATGAAAAGACAATGTCTAATCTCACACATGTTAAACAGGTAAAACTCATCTCATAAGTTTGCTTCTTGTAGTATTGTTTCATTATCAACACATTTTATCAATGTGTTAGAAATTTGACCAATGGATCATTGTTCTTCTTTAGCAGGAGAGAGTTAATGTATGTTTAAATCTGATGAGAAACCTCACAGGGGAGGGTGTGGTTGATGATGCTACATTGTCGCCACAGCAGCCGAGATTAGTGGGAAGAGTGGTACCGGTGAGTCCAATTGGAGTGTTGGAAGCAACATGTTTGAGCTATAAGAGTGATGAGAGAACAGTTGAGTCATGTACAAATTCCTCACAGAGTAGTCCAGATACCAACAACAACAACAATAGCAACAAGAGGAGGAGAAAACAATGAGAGAGAGAAATAAAGATTGCTTTTTTGAACACCAATCCATAAGGGTCATGACATTTGCGGTTCTTTATATTTTTGGTTTATTCCTTTTTTTTACTTAATTTCTTTACCTTTCTTTGGTTTCTCATCTTCAACCAGAGTTTTTGTAAGCGAGAAAAAAATAAAAATAAAATAAACAGATCTCATTTGAAGGCGGCAAAATTAATGTCATTATTGAAGATGATGAGAGACATCCATGTTCATGTTCTTGCTCCAAGGCACCTATTTTGTGGAATGTATGTGTTAATTGTAAACAAACAAATGTTATTTTCCTTTTTACTGTAATTTACTACCTTTTATTTTATAAAGATTGACACCTGTTTTGCTTTTCTAATACATTATACATATACATAATTAATCATATTTGTTTTTAATAGTAGATTGATTAGTAATACTCAGAATAGTTGGATGTATTTTACTGGATACAAGTGAACATTATAAAAATATCAAACACTGTAATAGATACTTTTTAAAAAATTTGCACTAACAGAAAAAAATCTGAAAAGAACAAGAAAATATTCCTTTTAAAAAATGTTTATCTTTGCAGTAGAGATTCTTTTGGTTTGATATGATCAAGTGACTTATTTTTTTTAAGTTTTTAGTTTTCCTGGTTTGACGAAATTGTGTAATTGGTTTAAATGAGAATTGCATGTTTTGGGGATTGGAGAAGGGAAAGGCATTATGGGCCATGAAAAGGTCTTAGAGGGCCCACTTTTTTTGTTCTGACTATGCGACCGGTCAACATCTCTTCTTTCTCCCTGTCCTCGGGCTCAGAATAAAAATACTGAGAATATTTATCTCTGAGCGCGAGAAACCTATGGAATCTACTGTTTCTCTTTGTTACTTTTATTATATTTTGCATGTATACAATATATGTGATCCGCTCAGTACTTTGTATTCACATATTTTCTTGCAGCTTGATACAGTACTTCTTTAATTCAGGTTAAACCCGTTTGTTCTAATTTCGATTCTTACCGGAAACAAAATGGCTACTATTTGGCTAATCTAGATTTGGACTAAGGTTTGGATAGATAGTATGTCTATCCAATAACATAATAGACGTCTGTCCTCTTGATACTAAGGTATACAATAATTTTTACCTATTTTTATGTTTTTTTTCAGAGATTTTTATTCATTTTTAACTATTAAACAACTTCATTTAGTTTATTCTAAAATAACCGAATATCATTAATTAATGAAATTTAGAAAACAATTGGTTATCTTAGTTTTAGCTATTTTTTTAGTTTTAACTTTCAACATTTGTTGTCTTTTTGTTAATTAAAACAATTATAAAACACACTCCCTCTGTTTTATTGTACTTATCATTCTAAACTCATGCACACGGATTAAGAAATCATTTAATTTTGTATATTTTCTATATAAAAACATCATTACACATAAATCTCAACCAATTGAAAAATAAAATAGAGAATAAAAGTAATAAATTATACATTAAAATGCAAAAACGACACTTATTTTATAACGAAAAAATTTTTCTACAACGACACTTAATATGAAACGGAGGAAATATTTTAAACGATTTAAACTAGTTACTGTTATCTTAATAAATTAAACTGCTGCATTGAAAACCTAAAGTACCATAACTATTGATGCTAAAAATATACTTAACAAAATACTCAGTATTACGGGTTTACTTTTGATTTTTGTATATATATTTTCTCTATTTTTATAAAATTTTATTTCCCCTAAAATTGATAATTTTACGAAATATAAAGTACTAACCGTTGGTTGTTAAATATT
The DNA here is from genome assembly GCA_026261945.1 of Hirschfeldia incana. Lineage (NCBI taxonomy): Eukaryota > Viridiplantae > Streptophyta > Magnoliopsida > Brassicales > Brassicaceae > Hirschfeldia > Hirschfeldia incana. The sequence continues at coordinate 1,330,681 of JABCMI010000072.1, forward strand.
AATAAAATAGTTTTACAATTAAAAAATGTTTTTCTTGCTTCTCGAGATCAAAATTTCTGGTATATTGTTATTTCTCAAGCTGAAATTTTCAAAAACTGATTATAAATTTGAAAGAGATTATGGACGTATGGTTTGAAATTCCCATTGTCTTAGAAAAGCATGTGTGATCAAACAACCTCGAAAACACTAAATGCACTCAACACATTTTAAACACATAAATACTATAACTGATATTTTAGGTTGGTCTTGGTTTTTTTTTATTAATCCGGAGGTATTTGGCGGTTAAGACCAACCGAACAATTTTTTGGGATCAAACCCAATTACTCGTAAGGGGAATTAGAAATCTCTGTTGTCGTCTGCTGATATGAAAAGTTAACAATTTCACACTTAAGGAAAACCGATTCATGGATTAGCATAGTGACTCATCATTGAGTAGAGATTATTAGATTTTTTTTATCATAAATTGTTTGTTGTTAATTGTTGTATTTAGTCCAGTGTCTTAACCATTTCAAATATAAGTACTAAATGTTTTTTCTGTAAAAAATCTACTACATTTTATTTATGAAAAAAAAAATTATTTATAAAAAACCACTGGGTATAATTTCATCCAAAAGACAACGTACTGGATCAACCAGAGTAGTTGGTTGGTTTAAATTTCCACACCAAAAAATGTTTGCGAGATTCTCCTCCCAACGCACGATTCTGTTGAAAAGAGTATTTGATATATACACTCTTTAATTGGCGACAACATACTGATATGATCAATATCATGGGTAGTACTGAACATTAAATCTAGGTTTTTATATATTCATGATTTTTCACTGATATATTTCTCTACATTAAATTTACATTTATCATTTTCAAGTTCCACCCAATGATATTTGTTAAACAACTGACTGAGCATGTGCATAATGGCAGAGAGCGATGAGGATAAATTTTTTTTTTTTCATTTTCTTACTTAACTCTGTTTGTACATGTTTGGAGGGTAAAATGTTAACAAATATATCAGAGATAACTTGTAGCGGACTAGTAAGTAATACTTTAATCTAGGAATAAAATTTCTATTAAATTATCGTTCAAGTACATTTTTGTAACACTGTAGAATTTGTTTTTTTTTTTTTGATAAAAAGTTTGGTTGAATTTTGTTCTAGTTTTATCAAACTGTATCTTGACAATGGTTCAACTTGGTATAACTAGAATATGTAGATTTAGTGAATTGTAATTCTATTATTTCATTAAGAGTCTGAGAATATGTAGATCTCCTATATATTAATTATGGAGCATAACAATATATTTTTGTAGGTACGTGTCATCACTAGGATGATTCTTAGAATCCTTAGAAAAATAAGTTGGTCCATATAAATATATATCATAGTTTTAATTAAACTAACTATCAAAATAAAAACTACGAAATTCTCATAAATAAATTGTTTCCTTAAATAAAAGCTACAAAATTATCTAATATGATTAACATATACAATATGACAATTAATGATTATGAATCATATATATATACAACGATGTTTGTATCCTCTTTTTTGTTTAGTTTTATATTATTAAATTAAATTAAACAGACACATTAATCACGTAATAAAAAAGTTATATTGTTTTATATGTTGTATTTTGAATTTTTTAAAACGACTATAAATTACTAAAAATAGTAAAAATCTCATTACAACGTCGAGAGATCCATGCATCTTTAAAGACGGTTTTCAACCGGTTTCGAAACCCTTTGGTTGGGTTTTTCATCGTCGATGAATTCGACTTCCGTGCGTTCTATCGACTGCAGGCTATAGGATTACAAGTGAAGATTTGATTTTTAGATATGTATCTAGAGTGAAACTAATTCTTACAGATGTTTATTTTTTTTAAAAAAACTTAACATTTATGTAGTTCACTGAAAATCATATAATAAGTTGAAAATAAACAAAACTCATATCAGTGAAATTGAAACGAGAATGAAAGCACAATTTTATAAAGGTAGAAAATGAAATTCAATGAAATTCATATAATAAGTTAAAATAAATAAAACTCATATCAGTGAAATCGAGACGAGAATGAAAACACAATTTTTATAAAAGTAAAAAATGAAATCGCTTATGGAGAGTCAAGAGTAAAAAAATTGAGAGAAGAAAACCTAATTCACTTTCATCATTTTTACAACTGAATCGGCTATATGATTTCGGTGATTTGCATCAGCCGCAAACTTTATTCCTTTGTACATATAAAATCTTTAAAATAAAAAAATTAGTGACTATAATACGTTAACTCTTTAACAATGAGAAACCAATATTTGTATTTGTCATTTTACAATCGATATAAATTATAATGTTACAAAATATTAAAATCATTTAATAAATAAATATTAATATAAAAAATTCACTCTGCACCGCACATACACGCGGATTATCATCTAGTTTAGTAAAAATATGGAACATAGAATTTTGTCCATTAAGAACATATCACGCTTTGGTCCCCTTTTATCTAATGTATATATTATAAGGTGTTATGAGTAATTTTCTTCTTCATTTTTTGAACAAAGTGTAAGTGGCTACTTAAACACACATATCTTTAATTAGAATTTCGAATCAAATGAGCACATTTTTCTTCATGATTAATTCGAATAACGGAATCGAATCTAGTTTTGACATCGTGGCTTCAGACACAACTTTTAACTTTAGTGTTCGGAATAATTATATATAAATGCTCTAATGGATGTTAAGTAAGTGCAGGCCGCATGCCTGGTCATTTTCCTTGTTACAAAATTAGCTAGCTATTTAGTATTTTTGGTTTTTGTTTAACAGTCTCAAACACACATAAGACACTGTACCTTTCTATTAAATTTTCGTCAGCTTATATCATGGAAATGGAATCCATGATAACAGATAATGCTTACTCTAAAAAGAAAATACAGGATAAGATAATAAATTACACGTTTAAGCCATAAGGCTTTTGTATCATGTTTAAAGTTATACGAAGGTAATTTAGTATAATTTTATTATTCTGTAACCTCCTTATCAACTTTTGATCAGCACACTTGCAGATTTAGATTTCGGAAACAATGTCTTAAACGTGTAATTTATTATCTGATATAAGCTGACGAAAATTCTTTTTAGAGTAAGCATAATCAGTTAAAATTCTGTTAACAGTTTCTTTTGTCCTCCGAAAGATGTCATTGATTGGAACAGACGATTACAACTGATTTGAGATCAAAGCCAGTGAAACTCAGGTCACCTGGAGACAAACCCAATGGAAACAATGATTTATTATTCAGCAAAGTGAAAAAGAATAAAAAGTATAATGCGGATAAAAGGTTAAAGAAAATAACGGGGTCAAAATGTAAAAAGTGAAAACGAGTTGGGGGGGGGGGGGGGGGGGGGGTAGGAGTGCATGTTGAGGAAGTGATAACTGATAAATGGGACCTGTCAAACTCACTGCAAGCTTCACAGGTTTTCCAGCTTCTCTTTACTCTTTAGTCCTCACTTTCTTGCTTCTCTCCCTTTGTCTTGTCTTGCTCAGCTTGTCCTTATTTCTAGTTTTCTTTTGTAATTTCAAAAGTGTTATTAAGAAAGACAGATATATATCCAGATCATATTCATCATAGGAAAAATATGACAATATTAGTAGGAGGAAGACAATTGAACTGTTTAGTCACTCATATACAAATGGCCAGAGGTTGTAATCTCGAGGTCTAGTATCACCGCCGTGTTATATAGGATCCACAACCTTATAAAGAAAAATAAATGGTGGTCTTCAGTGATGATAAAATGGAACACATATTAACTCTACAAGTTTGGTAAATGACTGAATTAAACCGATGCATTGAACTAACTTGAATGATTCAGACTCTTTCGCCACCAAGTTAATTAAATATAACTTGGTTCTGATACATCAAGTTAAATAATATGTATTTCTCAAAAAAGAAAAGTTAAATAAATATATGATTCTGATACATCAAAATAAGGAACCAAGAATGCTGTACATACATTTCACTGTGGTTTGCTGAATGATTGAAGTTGTTTTGGCCATATAAACTAATGAAACAACCATTTCCTTTCACAGATGTCACTAAATACATATGCCTATACCAAAATGTATGTTACGACCTATAATTATAATTGTTATGTCACTAAAAGTTTAAAATTTAGAAATGTGAAAGTATATAACTTGGTAGGTTTGCTGCTCGGTTTCTCTCTTCTCAGAGATACTCATGTGATTCAACTGAAGGAAGAGGCCAAAAGTACCAAAAAGAAAATCAAATAAACACATACAAAAAAAAAGTCGAACATAAGCAGGTTCTGTGAACCTTTGAGCTGTAAGGATCAGATTGATAAATTGAACACTCAGAACCACAAGCTGAGAGATCGTGAGCGTTGAAAGCTTAGCAAAATCACGATCTTAGAGGTGAGTGTTGGTTGCATAGTGAGCAGATTCAGGAGATACAAGTTGAAGGAAGTGACAAAGGAACAACTGAATCAAACAAAAAGTGGTCCAGAGTGATGAAATACAGTTTCTAATTTTTTATTTTTTTTAGAACTATAATGTAGTATTAAATGATGAGGAACCAAGAATGATGTATATACATATTTCGAGGCTTTCTTTTATTGATACGTTTCAGAGTGAACAATAATAAAACTTCTTTAGATGAAATCTGGTTGACCAGTTGATGTCAAGCAACGATGCCACATTCGGCTATTGGGATCGACTGACTTTGGATACGCAATTACTTCAGGGATTGGCAAATACGCGTAGTGAGTGTTGATTATGCCTACTGTGATTCCACTGTATCCAGCAAATGCACCATGAACCTGTTTTTAATAAGAACAGAACCTCTTTTAACTCAAACTTTATAGATTTCAGAAGACTGGAACACTTCTAAGCGATGAGAGAGTGACTTACAGCGTTTTGTCCAAGAACGGTGCAGAGGATACCATCCGAGGCATTTGCACGGACGGCTCGAATCATGTATGTTGGATCAATGTACTTTACATCTACTGGCATACTTACTTCTTTGAAATACTTTTTTGTCTATATCAAAATACAACAAGATATAAGTTACCTTATAACTGTAACTCTTTTATAAGATATATCAATCTTTTATAGCTTATAACCTCTTGTTGAATGTGGACACCGAAATCACCAAGTATTGTGTTTCCAGATGCATCTTTTGCATTAGTTTTCTCTAAGAGATTCTGCAACAAAAACGGCCAAGATGTTAATTAAAACAATATCTTAAAGTGTGAGAAAAAAAAGCTCCTTATAGCTTTTACCTGTCCAGCTCCTTCTGCTACACAGATCACAGCGGAGCCTTTTGTTTCGATAAGGTACTTCAAATGCTTCAGTACACCATTAGGTCCATGAAGATTGAAAGGAACCTTTAAGTGAAGAAGACAAAAACTCAGCAAAAATGGTTTTTGGAAAATGAAAAATTATAGCAAAAAAAACAAAAACAAGTACCTCAGGAATCAAACAGATGTCGACTTGTCCACTTGCTAAAGAGGCTTGCATGGCAATGAAACCACTGTTACGACCCATCAGTTTCACTATGCCAACGCCATGATAAGCACTATGTGCCTAAACACAAAAAAAAAACATATAGAGAATGGTTTAAGTACTTAAGGTAAAGAAGAGACATAACAGTGAGAGAGCTAATTAAGTTACCTCAATGTAGGCAGAGTTTATAGCTCGTTGTGCTTCTTCAACAGCAGTATCAAACCCAAACGTCTTATCCATATGCAATATATCATTGTCAATGGTCTTTGGCACACCAACAACAGCTACCTTCATCTTTCTTTTGCGGCACTATAAGAATTAAAAAAAAAAGCAAAGAGAGAATGGTAAACCATCTATCTATCTTCACAAGAGCAACATATAGTTTGTAAATGTTTAAGTAGCAACCTCATTGTGTATAGCGTTGGCGCCAGCATGAGTCCCGTTTCCACCAAGCACGAAAAGCATGTTGATTCCTCTCTCCTAAGTAAAATTTTAATTTAACAGAATTTCAAAACTTTGTAATCTCAGAAAAGGTTCCTTAAGGACTTTGGAAACCAAGTGATATTATATACCTCCATGCTGTCAACAATTTCGCTGACACTGGGACCTCCACGTGAAACTCCAAGCAAGCTTCCTCCAGATAGATGAATGTTCTGAACCACTTTCCTTGATAACTAAAGAAGATCAAAGAGCAGAACATTAAACAGAAGAAAAAAAAATTCAAAAAGAGGAAGAATCAAACTTATACCGGCATTTCGGTTAGATCTTTATCAGAGAAGCCTTTGTAACCAAATGGAATCCCAACAATGTTCTTAACACCATAGATCTCAAGAGTGATGACAATCTGCAAAATGTATCCAAATACTTCAACACACTATTTGTCTACATATAATGCCAAAGTTGTTTGAGAGAATAAACAAACTAACATGTCTGATGACATCATTGAGACCAGGACAAAGCCCACCACAAGTGATGATGGCAGCCTTCACTTGTTCCGGTCTGAAGTATATCTTCTCCCTCGGCCCAGCACGGTGAATCCTGACCACAAAGATCACAAATTATAAAAACCAAACTCTAATATCAAAACTAAAAATAAAATAAAAAAGAGTTTATTTACCATTGCTCAACCCAGGAACAGTCAGAATCAATGCACTCAGCTCCAGCAGAAGTAGGTGAAGAGTATCTAATGACCTTGAGAAGGACTCTATCATTGTTATTAATGTATCCATGCCATTCTTCATCTGATGGGTACCCTCCCACAAAATCTTCCGTCGGAGACCTAATCAATCACAAAAAAAAAGATTGATTGATCCATATTTTGAAACAGAAGAACGACACAGAGATTTAACGTGGTTCACCAATTCAGCTACGTGGCTATTTATCATGAATAGATTAGAAGAACACAAAAAATAAATAAAATCATAATGCTATACCGAGTTACCACTCAACACATGTCTACACACCAATTCGCCTAATCAATTACCGAGTTACCACTCAAGACACATCATCAAGTGTTCTAAAAATCGGTTTAAGCATCAATTCTCTATATTAAACGCCTAATCAAAATTCTCTATCTAATGATTTCTTGAACATTGCATATTAAGTAACGAACCTCCTAAGTTTTTAAACACTAACCTCATCTTGAGACAGAACGTAGAACGGATAGCTTCTGCATCAGGGAAGACGTCAGTGATGTGAGGGATGTTGAATCTTTCCTCGAACTCTCTCTCGTACTTCGTTTTCCATTTCGGATCGCTGAGATCGATCGAAGCCGAGCTTTTGCTGTGTTCGACCGCCGAAGCTCGTGTCGTGCGAGAAGAGATCAGGGAGAGATTCGCCGGAGATCTCGGTTTCCGGAGGAGTAGCGAGCTGAGACCGTGTGACCTAGCGAGAACGGAGCTGTTACTGTGAGGAATTGAGAGGGTGGAGGAGGTCGTGATCGCGTGAGAAAGAGTTTCCATGGTGGTGGCGAAGAAACTGAGGAACCGTACCGATCGGATCTTTGTTTTTTTCCTCTCTTTAGTCAACTCTGAGTGGAGGGAGTTTTTTTGACTAAAACCCTTTGAGACTAACGAAGAAGTACGAAACAGACGGATCTTCTTAACTAAATAACTTTTGTCTGCGAATCTTCTTTTTTTTTTTAAACAAGTAAAATTGTAAAATCTTCATTACTGTAAGGTGTTCATGTTTTCCATTAATTTTATTTTTTATTTTGTGAAAAAGTTCATTTAAATGATTGGAATATTCTTATCCAGTCGTAGAGAAGTTTATTCGGAAATTATATTCTTCCTATTTTGTAATATTTAGATTGTTCTTAGCTAGCCTAAAAGTGTGGAGATTTTAAAATTTTATTACTTTCAAAAACAATAACAAATATATATAATTCAATCAATCGCAGAATATTATAATATTTGGTTACATAGTATCAAGTAAGGTAAGAAATTCCATTAAAATATGTGAGTAATTTTAAAAATATAAAATATGTAGCCATTATATTAAAATTGATGGAATATATAGTATGTTTATTTATCAAATATTTTATTGAGCAATACGATTTGCAAAAAAAAAAAAAAAAAAAAAAAAAAACTGATTGTTGAATGCAAATTTTGCAATGTATATGCTGTACAAATAATGTGTTGCCAATGATTTTTTTCTTAATTTATTATTTAATTAACCTAGAGTTGACATACTGCAATGCAACTTTATTGCGTGGATGATTCTGGATAAATTTTTTGCTAAATTATTAGAAGAATGAGATCTTTTGTTTTTGAACTTTAGTTCATTATTTTGGCAACAAAAAAATAAAACTTTAGTTAGTGATCTCGGGAATAAAAGCGTAAAATCCGAAACCCCATATATATTTGAATCTGATTCTTCATGTATAAAATATATATTATAATTTATTAATCTGATCTGCAGTTAAACTTCGTGTTATCTAGAAAATAATCTGGTTCAGCGTCCGGGAACGTAGTGCATCTCACACACTCATAGTTATGGTCTTTCTCAATTCCGTTATTCAGCAATCAATGTATAACAACACACCCCTATCATCAAAATCCCATTGATTATGCATGCACATGATGCAATCAGATGGTACAAGACATTATGAAAACGATTGCAAAAAAAGCTGTCCTCTCATATAATGATATGATTAAATTATATTTATGCATATAATGTTAACTTAAATGATAATATCTAAGCAAAAAAACAGAAGAAGAAAAAGAGTACAGATCAAAATAATTCAGAATTCATCAAACATGCTTTTCATATGGTCATCAAAGAATCCACCAAAGAACAATCACACTGACCGTAAACCACCACCGGCTTGCAAAGCTTCTTGTAGAGATGTCACAGCACCTTCGTAGTTCAAGAAACCCATGAACCAGAACTCATGATTGTCTACCGATATCACCTGTATGTACTTTTCTGCAGGGTTCACTATGCTTGTTGATGGATTCACTGCTTTGAGTTGATGTAATGGTATCACTACCTGTTTAGCAAACAAAACATTAACGTGTTAGTTACTGATCAGCGTAGCAAAGTTAATTGAAATGAGCAAACAAGAAATGAAAGCTGATGCTATCGTATCACTACTCTAACAAATCCTCCACAACAAGTCCGACAAAATCATCAGGACCTCAGAACAAGTCAAGATTGTTTGTCAATCTAAATGAATCACACTCTAAGGCAGTTCATAAGTTACTCACAAATTAAGTATCTAACAAACAAGACACAGTGTTACTGAACAAGTTGAATACACTGAACCTAAAATTCATGATAATATGAGTTGGATTGATTATCTATAAAATCATGATGAAGTCAGAACAAGCGAATCTTAAATTCCATTAACTTCCATGGCTTTATCACTACAAGGTAGCTCCGAGACATTTTTCTAACGCAGCTACTAGCTTAGCAGATCACACACGGTGACTAATCACAGAGGTGATATGGTGCCTTCGACTACATTTTGATGATACATGTATGCATTATTTACCTTGTAGTAGCTCCATTCGGTTTGACCACCATTTTTGTAGGAGAGAGGGTTGTCACTACAGTAAGCAAGCTTGGCAGAGGATATATATAGAACTCCCATAACTGGTCCAGCTGAGGTCGACAAGTAACATGCAAAAGAATTTAGCAACTGTTCCTCCGGAACGGTCTCAAAGGTTTGTCGGAAGATCTTCTCATATCCTCCTTCTGCAAGGACCTTAGTGCTCTGCGCAATTCTTCCCATAGCGGCATCCGCAAAACTCGGAGCAGTTCTCACTGATTGATATAGAAGATTATAAGAGAGATCACTAAAAGTTATCCAGAATGAGAAAAGAACAAGAACATCGAATCAAGGAAGAACCAGTTAGAGTTCACATATTAACACTAGAAGCGTAAAGTAAATCGTGTAAATTTCTAAACCCAAATCCAAAGTTTCAACCAATCCTAGGTAGAAGCACTATGCAGGCATTAGACTTAATGCGATGATAGATTATAAGAGAGATCACTCAACAGATTTTGAATGAAAGATAAACAATCAATCCAATAGAAGAAGATATGAGTCAGAGTTCACACAGTTTAAAGCGTGAAAATATTCTCAATCCCAAAAAGTCAATTTCTTTAGCTAGTCATCAGACATTTCCCCTCAACATCCATTGCTCAAGTTAACATTCTTCAATACAAAAAAAAAACAAAAGACTTTATGATTAAGCAAGCAACTACGACTGGACTCCCTATCCATTACACGAAAATCACGAATAACCATGCCCCATTCTCAAACTGATATTAACAAATTTAGCTCATAATTCACCAAAGGTTTTTGCTTTTGTCAATGTTCATCCAAGGTATCATATTCCAAGCTCCAAAGAATCAACATTGTGATAAGCAACTCATATCAAACGTAAGTTCAAACATAACACACCAAAGATCTGATATTCTGATTCAAACGTGATATGAAATAAGTAAAGAAACTCACACGTAAACAGTTTAAACGTAAACTAAAAAAAAGTCAAAACTGTTTAGCTATTCATCAGAACATTTCACCTCAGAACCATTTGCAAACGTGATCTTAGCTTAGATTACAATGTTGCATTAAGGCTTTGCCCCAATGTTAGTGTTCATCCACAGGTAATGTTATTCCAATTTCCAATACAATCAATCAACAATGTGAAATGAAACAGAAAAACTCACGGTGCTGCCACGTGTTGCCGGCAAGGCTCTCGGTCTTCTTAGCAGCTTCAGCAACTCTCCTTCCCCATCTCCCAAGCGCTCCTTTCACAGACTCCATCGTATCTGTCCCCAAAATTCACATCAAACAAAAGCGACACATCTCATAAACATAACACTAATCCAATTCCAACACTCTTTTTACCTTTCAACGAAGCATCCGACGTCTCAGCCGGAGAACGAGCGATATACGGATTAGATCCGGCCGGGTACGACGACGCGGACGACTTCTGATCCGGTTCCTGCGACCCGGACACCAGCTCGGGGCTCCAATGCACCGATTTCTTCGATCCAGACGACGTTCTCGCCGGAGGCTGCGCTTCCGCCTGCGCTGGATCGATCCCTTTCGTCTCGATTTCGACCTCCGACAAGGCGATCTCGGCGTTCGCGTCCTCGCCTCCTCCCTTCTTCGCCGCCGGTCCTTGATCCGGAACGACGCTCGAAGACGGATTCGGATTCTGATCCTTGACGACCTTCGCATCGGAATCTACCTTGGCCGGCTCCATCGTTTTCAAATTTTTTTGGGTATCGTTGCGAGTACGGAGGCGCGTGAGGTTATCGGAGTTTGAAATATCGTTGCCTTCTTCGCCCTTTTTGTTGTCTCTCTCTCTCTCTCGGGTGGAAAAAATAAATCCCCTAGACTATATTTGAGAAGTGATTTTTTCAAAAAAAGGTGACATGGAAGTCCACATGTCGATCAATTAGATTTCTTACCATATAACTAATTTTTTTCATAACATCTTACCATATAATCTTACCAATGTTACCAAAATTTGATTAATACAATCCTACGTGTCTAACCATCCCCTAATAACCGATTCGGTAAACCATTTTCTAATAACCAGTCCCTAATAACCAGTCCCTAATAACCAATTCGGTAAACCTTCCCTAATAACCAATTCAGTAAACCATCAAATACGGTAAACCCTAAACCCTAATTATTCTGACCAAATAGAACTAATAAAATTGTTTATAAGGTTGCATTTGCCTAATCATTATCATTATTTCTTATCATTCTAAACTTCTTCCCTAAGTTCTTCTTCTACCCTATTCCATGAGGTCTTCCAAATATACATGGCCAAGAAATAGAGAGGTATAATGATTCTTTTAGAGATGACATGTCTAGGGTATTATAATTCGGTCATGCGTTTAGTGAGATTGATCGCTTTAAAATCTATTATGTTGTGCAGGATTTAGGCAAATGGAATAATAGGTGGTCAGAATTGTTCTCTCTTGATGTAAGTCGTATGAATCTCATATTATTCACATGATATTCACAATCTTATTATTTCACCATCTTATTATGGGCTCAAATTTTTTCAGGGATCGAAGTGCTATGAATATCATAGTATTGACACCAGGAACGAAAATTATGTCAATATCCTAAATCGTCAAGAAAAATCGAAGATGTTGGAATGGATAGAGAATAACAAGTCAAATGGGACATTATGTGTAAGCAGCTTTGTTTGGGATCCACAATGTGAGAAGTGGATAGCTAAACTTTAAATCAATCGACATATATTCTTCTTAGTTATGAAATGTTTTATTTGTTTTGTTATCAATTCTTCATTGTAATGGATAGATTTTATGTTAAGTTTTAAAAAAAATTGGTTTTGATTGTTTTTATATTAAGTTTAAAATATAGATCCAGAATTATTTTAAGGAATTATTTTCTTCTCAATATATGGTTTTTGGAAATGTGGTTCATTTACAAAAACCGAAATGGTTAGACAATTAACCGAAATGGTTAGACAATTCATGATCATTGACTTGAGTGAACATTTTGTAACAAATCTAAGTCATGATCATTGACTTGAGTGAAGAAAAATCTATATATGGTATTCATAGTAATTAGTAATCAAGTAAAGAAAGTTTAAATTAAGAAAATAAAATATATTTTGCTTGGTCAACAATTTGTTAAATTTTGTATAATGAATACGTAATTATATATATATATATATTATAAACGTGATGGTCAAGAAGATATTTTTTTCATAACTGTACAAATAATAATAGGAAATTTAATTAAAAGATCGAGTATCATATATGAGAAACGTGATGGTCAAGGAGATAATAACCTGTAATGGATTTTTAATGGCATAAATTGATTGAACAAATCGAATTAACTACGTATTCATATATATAGACACATAATAATAGGAAATATAATTAAAAGTTAGATTATGATTAAGAAGATTGACAACTTAATAGTAAGATACTCATCACATTAAAAGTTAGATTATGATTAAAGAGATTGACAACTTAATAATAAGATACTCATCACATTTACCTTGATTAAGAAGTCAAAATGAATACGTAAAGTTTAAATTAGGAAAGTAAAATATATTTGGCTTGGTCAACAATTTGTTAAATTTTGTTTACAAAAAAAAAACAATTTGTTAAATTTATGGAATCACGAATTAATTACATGTCAAATGCTTCATTCAACTAATAAGTATAAGGAAAGAATAAATATTATATGAGAACCAATACGTATGTGATGATATTTTCGTGACAAAATATATTTTCTTATCATATATACATAAGATATTTGATTCTCATATATACATATCTTTCTTGGTGCACTCCGATAAACTATTATAATGTATCAATAAATCATATATCACAAACTAAATAATATATATATATATATATATATATATATATATCTCAAAAACAAAAAAAAAAATATTATATTTAAAACTATTATTTCTGCGCATGGCGCAGGAAAACACCTAGTAAATGGATAAAGAAAATTATATATTTTTTTATTTGGGAGACGGGATTACCGGGGAGATAGGTGACGAACCGTAAGAAGTGACTGCCATTTTTAAGCGGTAAGGAGAATGTTCTGACCGGCTTTAACCGGTGATGGGCTTTCATTTCTTATTACTCAACGTTATATGCGATGATCGTGATTATTATGATTTTATTCGTTGATTATTGTGTCACGTAACTAAAAGTTACTTAGACGATATCGTCAGATAGAAGTTTAAAGGTTGCAATAGATTCTATGGATGGTGTAAGTTTGACATATTAATCATTGTTAAGTTAACTAGTAGAAAGCTTCACAGTATCATTATCACACTATATACGACATACATCAAAAGACATTTAGATGAGTTAGGAGAACAGTCTTCAATCATCTTCCACGAATTTTCATTTCTCAATGGCAAAACTCCTCAGCTAAACCGCGCATCGCCAACCAAGAGTTCTCCTTTCGTCGTAACAACACCCATGCTCGGCTATGACCCTGTGCTGGAAGTGCATTTGCACATGGTCCAATCCATTTTTTTTTATTTTTCAGCTTAAATTAGGGCCCATTTTTTTTTGAAAAAAAAATTTCTATGAAGAAATTGATCTCAAAATTATTATAGCACAGGGTCCATTTTATGTTTAAGACGGGCCTCAACACCTTGTCATCACCGCTTGTGGGATCTTACATGCAGGTTAAGAGGTTTTTTGCGAGCTGTTCTTGGTTGTGCCTCAACTGACTGAAACTGAGAGAGACGAAATTTGTTGGTCGATCGAAACGAAGACGTTTTATTAGATGAATCGAGGTTTGTTTACAAGAAAGTAAGGAGGAAATAGTAACTAAGTCGGTGCTTGTAGAGTTGGCCGAGAAAAAATATAAATCGGCGACAGAAAAGAGATAAAAAACCCTAGTTCTAACCACTAGTAAGTGTAATTTCGATGCTCTCGCCTCCCTCTACCAAACAACGCTCTCGCCTCCCTCTACACCCACCACCACCAGAAAACCCTAACTCTGGTCCGGCTTGCCGGTGCCGGAGGCGTCTCCCCCTCTCTCCTTTCCTCTTTTTCTTTTGCTCTCTCCCTACATACCCTTTCCATGGCCGATATACTTGATGTTCTGGGCATGCAGCGAATCAACCAGAGTCTCGTTTCGAGCCAACAATGTCAAGATCTGACATGTTTTGGAGGAGAAGTGAGGCTTGTTGAAGGATGTGAAGGAGAGAGTAGGATTTTAGGGTTTCAAAGTTGTCAGATATGGTTTTCCCTTTTCATATCTCTGGCGATTTCGAGCTGTCGGCGGCGCGTGACTTGTCGAGACACCCTCCACAGGCTTTATCACACGCTCCCCTGCGACGGTGAGACTAACGGAGGAAGTACCAACACGAAGGCGACAGAGTTTCAACTCCCAGTCTCGGGGTCAACATGAACCAAGAATAAGCCGATGGAGTTCGATTTGAAGAGATTAGTTGTGGTGGTTCATGGTGGAGTCTCTAATCTCAAGCGTCGGAGAAGAGCGGAAGGATGTAACAGACGATATGAGCTCCACATCTCTGAAACTTTGATTTTGTTGTTCAAGTCCGATGTCGTCGCAGAACTCGTCTTTCAGTCCGGATTAGTGTTCGGTTTCTTGGCTGAGGATCGCAACGTTGAACGCCATGATAGAAGTCAACTTCGATAACGCACCGATGGTGAATATGCTATTTGGATATGAAGTACACGCCAATCTTTAGAGTTCAGTAGCTAGTTTTGTTTTGTAATCGTAGTCTGACTTTTGTTGTTGTGTTAGTAGATGTTTGTCGTATCACTGAGGTCGAATCTTAGGTGGTTTAAGAGATGGATTGCTTCGAGTCGTAGAGTATTTCTGTCTCACAGTTGGCTAGGAACCAGGTCATTTAGGTGTCAGTGGTCTTAAGTTGAATCCAAATACGCTTTGGTGTTGATATTGTTAATCGATATTCTTCAAACTAATCTTGTGGTGATTAACAATTGGTACTTAAAAAATAAGCGGATTCAACTTAAGGATTACTTGTGTACTCTATTTGCCCCGGTTCTTTCGTCCAAGTTAGGGTTTAAGAAACGGTTCAGCTCGGGTAGTGAGTTGTTCTCGTTTCGTTGTGGTGAAAAATACAGCGACGTCTCAGATCGGATTGCGTAGGATCCAAGTTATTGTTCCTAGGTGTTATTAGATCTCGTCGTTTGTATGTTGAGTTAAAATCGATTGTGGTTGTAATCCTGTGTTTTTCCTTTGATAAATGAAAGTTGATGTTGAGTCAAAAAAAAGTAAGTGAAATTTTCGATCCTTTCCTCATTGTTCTTTCCTCTTTTTTTATAGGTGACTTCCTTCATTTGTCTTATGAGTAGACTCTGGTGGGCTTTATTTCGATGGGTCGAGTAAACATGTGATTTTTCGAGTCGTTGGCTCTTAGTCGACTCCGAAGTCGACTAAAAGCTGAGTCGACGTATCTTCTCGCTAGCCGAGCCGACGTTTTAGTCTTGTTAGACCAGATTTTGCTATTTGTAGGGTCTTATGGAGTGATGTAATTCACCTCCTATAGTTTTCCATAATTAAAAGTAGATCATCGGGCAAGCCAACTCTATCAGATTATTTTTCTCGTTTTCACTACAAGTCTTCTTCTGTTGCAAGGGTTCAGTTCCAATTAGGATATGTTCTCCGGTTAGCTACTTGCCGGTAGTATCGGTCTCTTCGTTACTTAGATTTGAGTTATGTTTAGCTTTATTTTTGTACTTTGTCTCTTGTAATTTACGTGGTTCTGTACAAAAAATTGAAATGGTAATATATCTTAGAGTATTTGTACTCTATACACTCAACTTACTCCATATTTGCATCCCCTACACAAATTCCCCCCAAATTTCCTCCCCCTCCCAACTCTACCATTTCCCCTCTCCCACCTAATGGTATCTAGCTTTTTCATGTGTTTTGAACAAATTTACTCTATATCTTAATATGTTTACCAAAAAGAAAAGAGCAAATGTTGGTTAACAAAAAAAATGTTAAGGGTGTAACGATCTTTTTTATTCATGTTAGGTAGGTTCGAATAAAAAAAAGTAAACAAAAGTTTGAGTTTCATGATACTATAGGTGAGAATGCGCGTTGGTTGACTGTTTAGTTGTAAGTTTATGTGATGTTGTAATAATTATGGAAACCAGATAATTTGTCACTAGAATATTGGAGAGGAATTTGTATAATACTTCTATTTTTTATTAAATTACCATGATAGAATCATTTAATATACTATATTATTATTTTTATTATATTATTATTTCATTATTTTGCAAAAAGAATTCATCCCTATTTACCAGAAGTAAAAATAAACAATATATATAATTAATTATTAGCAATAAATTTAAAGTAATTTGTGATATATGTTACTTGTGATAGACATTATTTAGATTAACTACAAAAGATACATTATTAAATTAAGTAAAAAATTAATATTTTTTGTAATTAATTAACAAGACTAATATCAACCTATGACAGCTTCTGCCAGCCCCCTGCTCGCATATACCACCAGTCCAGTTAACATATTACAACGAGTATCTATAATACCTCTTCTAACATAAACGATTATAATAATTCCATAAAATAGTTATCAGTTGAAAATCTAAGTAGTTAAATAATATTTTCAGATAACATAGAGTTGCTTATTTACTCATCTCACGTCACATGACATGGAACATTGTTAAAAACTCGTTCTACTTTTAAGCTGGCATTATATAACGCGGTTAAGCAAAAGAAGCAAAATATACTCAGTCAACGAGGCCTAATAACCAATCTAAACACAACAAGAGGGGCATATTAGTGGATCCTTGACTAACACCTCCATAGAGATAAGCACGTGGCAGAGCTTTGTGCATCAGTTTGGTGCTCGTCCATGTAGATGATTCTTCAAGGAAACTTCAGAAATCTAAACACGCCAAGTCAAAAGAAGAAAAAAAAAACATAAACAATTAAAGAAAAACACGCAGTGATTTTCAAACCGCCATTGTCAAGCTAAGCCATGTTGAATTAATGTATGTGGTTTTGAATGATTAGTGTCACAAAGTCACAACAATAAAGAAATAATTAAATCCCAGCCATCGTATATATATAGAACCTCTCTGCTCTCATTATTCCACACCATCAAAACAAAGAACAAGAGGCTAAATATAAAACATAGTTCCGATCTTCAGAGAGAAAAAAAAAACAGTGAATCAACATAAAGATGAGTCCTAAGGCATTACAAGTTGTGATCTTTCTTGGTTTCTTGGCCACTTCATGTCTCTCTCAAGCTCCAGCGCCAGCACCAATCACCACCGTTTCTCCACCGACGTCACTTCCTCCCGTGACAGCACAAACACCTTCTCCCGTTGCTTCACCTCCGGTTCCAGTTAACGAGCCAACTCCAGCTCCAACCACCGCTCCAACCACTTCTCCAACAACATCTCCGGTTGCTTCTCCTCCACAAACCGATGCTCCAGCTCCTGGTCCTTCCACAGGATTAACTCCGACTTCGGCTCCGGCTCCCGGACCAGACACAGTTGCTGATGCGCCTGGAAGCGCTGCATGGGCTAACCAGGCGTTCCTCGTGGGAACATTTGTTGCCGGAGCACTATACGCTGTCGTTTTGGCTTAATGATCGTTTGAGTGCGGTGGAGGATGCCTTGTTCCTCTGCTTTTCGTTTACTGTTTGATTAATTATTTCTTTCGTTATTATCTGTGATTTTTTATTATTATTATTTGTATAATTCTTATTGTCATGAGGATGGACATATATATATTTTTATTCATTTTTATATAAACTATAAGTATTCTTTCAAATGACTTTCATTTTTGTTTTCAATAACAAGATTGTAAGAACGAAGATGGATACGAGATAGTTGTTTGTACCTTAAGGCCAACAAACCAAAGATTTGCTCATGCCACAAAATATAAGTAATCAGATGTTAAAACAAAACAAAAAGTAATCGGTAAGTATACATATATTTCAGAATTGAGTCTTTTAAAGCATATGGACTTTTAGTACGTAGAAGGATAAGATCAATCTCGTTTTAGATCAATGTCCACATTGTTGATGTAGCGCAAAATAAAAACACAGAAGCATCACAGAATATTCCACTAAGAAATGAGAGAAGCGTGTGCATGGTCTTGGAAGCGTTTTAACTCGAGAAATGAGAGAAGCGTGTGCATGGTCTTGGAAAGGAACAACGAAGAAGAAGAGGGATACTCTGTTATGACAAGGCCGTTTTGGAATATCTTTTGTAATGGAAAGAGAGTTGGGAATGCGAGAAATGCCGTCCGTCCAAGGATGGGGGCTTTAACTGCTTTGAGTAAGGTTGTGTCGTCGGAGCTGGAGTCGTGACAGAGAAAGAACTTGGCCAGTCCGAAGATGAGTATCAGTACTTGAGAGCTAGTTTCAGAAGTGTTTGTTGTTGTTTGGAGTAATACGAATCTTTCCATTTGATTGACTCAACAGGGAATATCGGATATGAACTCAGTATCTGCTTCGTCCCATCACCGGTCTGATTCAATCAGAGATATCGCACATACCTGTTCAGTTTTTAAGTTTCTTTCCCTCTTTTTTCTTTGGTCGAGAGAACATTAACTTTTTTTGAGCCGTGTCTATAGCTCTTGGCGTTAGTTTGTGTAATCTACATACCGTTGTAGATTTTCATCGTTTTCTCTCGTTGCATGATCATTTCTTTACTACAAAAACAATGATCTTTCCTTAAAATATTCAAAGACAAAAATTGAGAAAAATCGGTAAAATATACAAATATTGAAAGTGTATTAAATTCGAGTTTCAAAACTAATATTTCACAATAATTATGCCAACAAAATGATGACTGACTCTTGTTATAACCAAAAATCTAATAAAAACAAATGAACTAAATAACACATGTAAAATTCTTTCGGTACAAAAACAAAGAAGAACTCATGTAGAATTTGCAAGAAAAATAAATCACCATTTTTCTGATGATAGTTTAGGCGTCAAAACCACAACTAAGAACATACCGATCACTCGTAGAAGACCAACGTTACCAAAGATTTATAGAGTCACACAATTAGGAGCTGGGACTAATGAGTGGAACCTTACCGGTTATTGATAAACCGTAGCCTTTAAGGCCAACGTAGTGAGCTGGGTTATTCGTCATCACCTTCATCGTTCTAACTCCTAGATCCCTCAGTATCTGCATCAAACCAATCTTTAATTTTCAATTTTTACAAACAGTAATAAGATTATATTTCTGGTTTATTACTTGTGCTCCAATGCCGTATTCTCTTGAAGCGACGGGGAATGCAACACCCTCGGTTTGATCTGAAGTGTTGTCGTACGTACGAGGCTTGTGTGTTAGGTCAATGCCTTTAGCTTCAGGACCACGTAAGTACACAAACACACCTCTCCCAGTTTCTTCAATCTGTCTCATAGCGATCGCTAATTGTTTCCCACCAGAGCTGTTTCCAAATATATCATCTGTGATACATTCCGCATGTACTCTCACCAGAACATCCTTCCCATCCCCAACTTCTCCCTGTGGATTTTTTTATAATCAAAGTTCAGTATAAGATACAAAGGGATGAGTTTCAAAATTAGGGTTTGGTTCTATTACTTTGACCATTGCAATGTGCTCAACTCCATCAAGCAAGGACTTGAAGCAGTATGCTTTAAATGGTCCCCACATTGTCGGTATAGGCGCCACCGCAGTAAACTCGACCAGTCTCTCTCTTTTCCTTCGGTATCTACCAAAACAAAGAGTAAGAAACATCAGTAACTTTAGAACTAAGAGTTGTTAGTAGCTGATCTTGAAGTGTTTGTATTGTACCTGATTAGATCAGCGATTGAGATGATTTTCAAGTTGTTCTCTTGAGCAAACTGCCGAAGTCTTGGTAACCTAGCCATGGAACCATCGTCATCTACAATCTCACACAAAACCGAAACAGGTTCCAAACCAGCTAACACAGTTAAATCAACAGAGGCTTCTGTATGCCCTGCTCTTTTAAGAACGCCGCCTTCTCTGTATCTCAAAGGAAAGATATGACCAGGACGGTTGAAATCCTGAGGCTTTGAATCTTTCGATGCAAGAGCTAATATCGTCTGCGCCCTGTCACGAGCCGAGACACCTGTCGATGTTCCGTTCTTAGCATCCTGACAAACATTCTTCTCATCAGAACAGTCATACGAGTAACACAACAAACAAAGACAAAAAGGTTTGTACTTTACCACAGAGACAGTGAAGGCCGTGCGGAGTTTCTCCTCGTTCTCCTTTCGAGTCACCATTAAAGGAAGCTCTAACCTCTCCAAGTCTTCTCCTTTCATGCTCACACACACGATCCCAGTCCCGTGCTTCACCACAAAAGCCATAGCTTCAGGTGTCACCAACGACGCGGCCATGATCAAATCCCCTTCGTTCTCTCTATCCTCATCATCTACAACAATCACCATCTGCAAAACCCAAAACAATCACTTAAACTCCTCCTTTCCTTCTACTAAGCCGAAACACATTTGTGCTACTACTAATAAACAAACCTTGCCCTGACGAATATCTTCAATAGCTTGTGGAACAGAGGCGAATCCATCAGTAGGACGATCAAGATCAAACTCTTCATCCTCAACTTCGGAGGAAACCATTGTTGTGGGAATCATTTCTGCTGCTAATGTTCCGAAAGAAACCAAATCCGGCTGCAACTCGATCCCCATTGATGATCCATTGGAGGAGGAAGAAGAGAAGACATCTCCTTCCTCAGACATAACTCCCATTATTCTAACATTGTTTAATCTCCTTGGTGTGATCTTAGGACACATCATAGTCTTCCTAAATGGTCTTGTCCTCGTAACATCACTGAAAACAAACAAACTATCAACGCAGAAACGCAAACGCGCACACATCTAAGAAATAGCGATTCAAAATTATCGCGATTCAATTAATCTTACAGCCAAACCTTATCGAGACTATTAAATTCAAATTGACACACTGCACGCACGCACGCAAGCAAGCAACGACTATTACAACACAAAGGAGCAGACAGCTAAGAGATAGCGACTCAAACCAATCAAATTCGAATTGAGATACACACACGCAAGTAGGGTAGGTGAAATTAGAGATAGAGAGAGAGAGAGGTTTAGATTGAGATTACCGCGAGGGAAGAAGAGGGAGATGCGTCGAGTCGCATCGGAGATTGAGGGAGGCCATTCTCATGATTTGGTCCAGAGAGCGAAGCACCGCCACAAAACTACTGTGCTTGCCGGTGGCCTGCTGATGTGGCAGTTTTGTTAAGATATTTTTTTTCTGTTCTTTTTATGGATAAGCACGAGGACAATCTCATCGGTAACGGCGTCGTTTAAGAATTAAATACGATGTCGTGTTAGATGGAAACACTATTTTTCGACTATACATTAAAGTATTGAAAATAGAAAATTTTTAGTTAGTCAATTTGGAAAAGAATGTGAAAGTAATGGATTTTTTTTTATTTGAGATATGTTTTTCAAAAGACTGTAGATTTTCCATAATAACATTTAAATGTAATAAAACAGTGATTGGGCTCCGTCACCTGATGAAAATATACTATTCTTTCAGTTTTTTTATGTATATAAGATTGAGAATTTTTTTTTTTAAATAACATTTGATATATAAATTAGATATAGTCAAACCAATCATAAATAAGTCTAAATTATTTTACTGGTCACACTATACCTAATAAAAATAAAAATTACATTCATTTCATTTTATAAAAAGTATCACTTAGACATTTTTCAAATATGTTACAATTTTTTCTTGGATAGCGTTTCTGTTTTCATTAATATCGTATATTTGACCAATATTATTTTAGATAAATAATTTTATTTATAAAAATGATGTATTTTATAATTATTATAAAGATAAAAGTAAGTGTTAGTTGTATTGGAATAGTAAAACAACATGTTAATGCAACAAAAAAATGTTAAGATAATACTTAACATGGAACAAAAAATAAAATAATGAAAATTACTTATATTTTGAAGCAAACAAATTTCTTGTAAACTATTTATAATATGAAATAGAATGAATATGAAATTATAATAAATAGTTATATTTGAATTTAGTGATGTGTAATGAAGACATGATTGGAAGATAACAAAGAAGTTGTCGATAACCATTTTATTTTATTTTTTTTAACTCGAAATTTTAATAATATTTTATACTGAAAACATTACGGATTACAAAAGTCGGTAAAAACATTGATATCTTTAGAAACAATAACCCAAATAAAAGAGACAAAAGTTAATACGAAAAGTAAACACTATAGAATCATATGTACTAAAGCTAGAACTGGTAGACCGATCATAACTCGCAAACACTTTTGAAAACACATGAGACCGAAGATAACCAAAGAACTAATGACTTAAGCAAATCCAACCTTAAAGGGTACACCACCAAGCAAAACACATACACAACATTGATAAAAGTATGTACGAGGATAAACTTACATCAACATCAGAAATTATTGTAAAACGAAGACAATGCAGAAATAATTTGAAACCAAACTCCAGTTTCAAGTCCTACAAACTAGAAAAGCTAGAAGAAAAAACATCAGCAAAGATTCACAGGTCTTACATCAGGATACCATTTTATTTCTACCAGTCTTTTTTTTCGAAAAACATATAAATTGAGGCAAAGGCCAATATATTATAACAGAACATAAATTAACTTTAGTTATCATTTGTCTAAAGCTTTTTTCAATGTTTTAGAAAAATCTACCGGAAAAGAAATTAAAAAAAAAAACTACGTGTAAAAAATGTAAAGGTGTAAATTTTAAAGCAAATATGAAAAATCACATTTTCAACAAATCATACCCTGAATATTAAATCTTAGTTTCAAATCTGCAATGACTTACAAACTTGCAAATCGAAAGAACGAAAGAAGTAATTTTTTTTTACTGTTGACAAAAAATCATCTTTTAATATATAAAATTGAAAAGTTCCCAAGGATACAATAAGGGTAAGGGTAATTTTTTTGCACGGTAAACAGTTGCTTTCTTGCGCTCCCGAGAAAAAAAGTAGATCTAGGGTTCTTCCGGCGTACGGCCGGCGCGTGAGCGACCGTGCCGTCGCCGGAAGCCTTCTCTCTTCCGTCTACTTGTTCTCTGTTTACGGCTCCGTCTATTCCTTCTCATCACTGCCTTGTCTAAGCTCTGGGCCAAGGTCATCTAGCGTCGGTGACTCGGGGAGTGCTCCGATAGCAGAGGATCTCATCTGGAGTAAGGACGCGGTCATGAGGAAGAGGTGGCGTGGCGGTGTTTGTTTCGTCAGCGCGAGGTTTTCCGGGAGGCGGAAGCTTCTCTAGTTCCGTCGCCGCCGGCTTATGTTACCGGGAGGAGGGAGCAATCGTTAGCTTCTCTTTCGCCGGCTTTTGTCCTCGAGGAGTGAAGGTGTCCAACGCCTTACGCCGTCGGGTTTTAGGTTGTAGTGGTAGGCTCTATCAACGGTTAGGATTTGTGGTCCGATAGTGGATCTGGTTTTTAAGTTTGTTTGTGGTCCGGTTCGTGTTGCCGCGGTAAGGGAGAAGCTCTCGAAGAGTTCGATGAGGCTTCCCCGAGTGAAGAAAAGCGGGTTTGCTAGGTGTTGACGGTGGTTGGAGGCGCGGTGGTTTTGCGAGCTCCGGCGCATCGAGTGGTGAACCGACGGAGCTTCCGAAGACGGGAGAAGTCAAGTTGAGGCAGCCTGGACGCGTGGCGTCCACAGATCGAAGGCTGCATTACGCAGTTGGACCTCCTAGACCTTGGGCCTGCTGGAAGCTCTTGGGTTCGATTGGGTTTGGGCCGTTGTGCCTTGGAGAATGATGACAGTTTGGACCCCAGTGTATGGGTCTAATAGTTGTAATGGGTTTGGGCCTGAGGCCTTGTACTATCTGGGCTTTGTTCCTTTTAATTAAAAATCGTTGGAAAAAAAAATATATAAAATTGAAAAGCAATTAAAAAATTCACTCTTGTTGCTGTCACCGAGGGCCAACAGCTCTTGTCTCCTTTTGCATCGCCACGAAAGTCATCATCCCATAACTTAATTTAATAATTTCTAAAAGGATTAGAGACAAATAAAAACCATATAATATAATTATTACAGCTTTAAAAAGGGATGATTAGATAACCATGCAAATAAGACAGACTGTGTATACAAAGCATTTTTTTTCTTTTGTAACTAGGCTTTCAGTGATCAGTATATAAAGCATTCTTGTTTTTAAGTAATTAACAAACCAAAAACTCTAAGAACTCTGATAAAAAAAAACTTCTACCGTCTATAACGTTCTAATCTGTTGTTCATAGGTATGAATCTTAGAATTGTAAGAATCTATGATAAGTAACTAAAAACCATTTATGCGTCGATTAAACTTTTTTTTTTGTAAATCGTTGATTTTTAGAGTTCTTAAAATTTTTTTTTTTGTAAACTGTTGTGATGTTGTCGTCTAAATATATTCAGTAGCGTGTTGGAAATTCCATTCTACTTGGAGCTTGAGTCGAGCTGAGTCGATTAGAGCAAGCCGAGCCGTCATTCTCCCTTGATTTTTAAATTAGTTTTTTACTCTCTCTCTTTCTCAGTCGAGTTCCAGTGATACCGGAAGAAGCCTCGAGGTAACTGGGTATAGCCGGTGGACCCCTCAATTTGTTGGATTTTTTTTGGTTTAAACATTTCACTTACCGAAAAACCCCAACAATATCTACTCACTCAACCATGGTTACATTCTAACCCAGGCTCAGTTTATTTAATGAGAGAGAAAGTCTGAAACCAAAGCTTGTTCATATGGAAAAACAAAGAACTCAGTCTCTCTCTTTCTTCTCTCTTTGTGAATAGAATCTCCCCTCCCCCCCCCCCCCCATTGTTTTAGTTTCTCTCTTCCTTCAAAGTTTGCTGTTTTCTTGATGGGTTATGAGAGTTACAAGATCATCAAGTACTAGATGCACTAAACCGAGAGTTAAACAAACAAACAAAAAATCATTACTTTGAAGTAATTAAAAAGGTTTTTGAAAAGACCCTTTTGTAGTGTTGTTTGATGATGAAGAGATTAAGCAGTTCAGATTCAGTGGGTGGTCTTATCTCTTTATGTCCCACTACTTCCACAGGTTCTTTAATCTTGTACCAATGTTATAAAGTTAATTTTTCAAAGAAACCCTCAAATTTCATAATATTAACCTCAGATTCCTCAATTTTGGCAAACAGATCAGCAGAGCCCAAGAAGATACGGGAGAGGAGAATTTCAGTCGATGCTCGAAGGCTACGAGGAGGAAGAAGAAGAAGCCATAACTGAGGAAAGAGGACAAACCGGTTCAGCCGAGAAGAAGAGACGGTTAAGCGTTAACCAAGTTAAAGCCTTGGAGAAGAACTTCGAGTTAGAGAACAAACTCGAGCCTGAGAGGAAAGTGAAGTTAGCTCAAGAGCTTGGTCTTCAACCTCGTCAGGTAGCTGTCTGGTTTCAGAACCGCCGCGCACGGTGGAAGACAAAACAGCTTGAGAAAGATTACGGTGTTCTCAAAACCCAGTACGATTCTCTCCGCCATAACTTCGATTCCCTTCGCCGTGACAATGAATCTCTTCTTCAAGAGGTAACAAAAATTTCAGACAAGGGTTAAAGTCTGAGACTTTTTGTTATGTCAAAAAAAACAGACAATGAGATCTACGGTTGCAAAGTCTGAGACTTTTCTTGTTTTGTCTTGATGCAGATCGGTAAACTAAAAGCCAAGCTTAACGGAGAAGAAGAAGAAGATGATGAAGAAGATAACAACGCGGTGACAATGGAGAGTGATGTTTCCGTCAAGGAGGAAGAAGAGAAGATTACAGAACCGCCGTCTTCTCCACCGCAGCTTCTAGAACATTCCGACAGTTTCAATTACCGGAGTTTCACCGACCTCCGTGACCTTCTTCCGTTGAAGGCCGCGGCGGCTTCCTCCGTCGCCGCCGCCGCCGGATCGTCGGACAGTAGCGATTCGAGCGCCGTGCTGAACGAGGAGAGTAGCTCTAACGTGACCGCGGCGGCTCCGGCGACGGTTCCCGGCGGTAGCTTCTTGCAGTTTGTGAAAATGGAGCAGGCGGAGGATCACGACGACTTTCTGAGCGGAGAAGAAGCGTGCGGTTTTTTCTCCGATGAACAGCCGCCGTCTCTGCACTGGTATTCCACCGTTGATCAGTGGACTTGAAGATGAGATTTTGAATTGGATTCAAATTGCTCTGTTTTGTTTTTCCTCTGTGGATTCGCCGGAGAAGATTGAAAAGGTGGAGTGCGAATTGGGAATAATGGTGAAATTGTAAGGGTGAATGGGAAAAATAAGGAGGGTTCATTCTGGGCGGGAAATAAGTAAATTAGGGTGAATCTGTAATTATGCTTTCTCTGGCGTTTCGTGCAGTTCTTGTAATTAAGAGATCATGAGAATTTGAGAGAGGGGTGGAAACGTTCAAAAGGGCGAAAACTAAATATGGGAATCTTTTAGCTTAATAAGTCGACCGCTTTCAATCTGTTTACTCAATGTTCAACCCTTCTTTCAAAAATCATAAAGCATGAAATTAGAGGTGTTTGTTTTGAAAGTATGTGTTCAAAATACTAGACGTTAGTATGGTCTTGCATAAATTTGTTTATGGGTTAAGATATTAAACTTCACATGAATTTGTTTTAATTCCTTACTAGATTTTGACCCGCGCTTTCAAAGCGCGGGTTTAGTTTCCGTTTAAATTTTGTTTAAATCAAATTGTTTTACTAAATATTATATTTTCATGTATTTGTGTTTTATTTTTAATTTTTTTTTCTTTATCATTTTCATTTTAAATGAAATATTTATGTTCACAAATTTATATTTTTTTATGCATCACAATTGTATAACTCTAATAAATTAAAATTTATTATGTTGTTAATATTTTTTTAAAGAGATTTTGTATAATTTAAACAATTAACAATTGTGTTTATTATTTTTTAAGAAATATATATATATATATATATATATATATATATATATATATATATATATATATATATATATATATATTAAATAAAATGAAAATATTTTATAAATGGATTACTTATATTTAGAAAGGAAAAAACAAAATAATTTTAAGTTTATTTTGGTTTATTATACAAAATTATTAAGAACAGTTGATATATACAAAAAAAAAAATTGAACTTGGATAATATACCGACCACATAGAAAATCTTCAGACACGACACATCTATTTTAAAAACACAAAAGAAACAGAAAAGGAAAAAAAAAAATCGGTCGCGTCTTCTTTCCCCTCCCATGGCGATTGACCACCACCTGATCTGAAAATCAAAACAAAAAAAAAAACTATAGCGATGGCTTGAAGATCTTCGATGATGACGGTAGCAAAACGATCGACGCTTCTTTCCCCATCCATGGCAATTGACGGTTCAAGAATCAATTGAAGGTTCAGAGATCAAAATCAAAACCAGTAACACCTGTACCGATGGCTTGAAGATCTTCGACGATGACGGTACCAAATCGGGTTTGGGGCCAAAATCAAACCACAAAGTTGGAAGCTCGTTAGATCCAGGAAAGACTTCTCCTATTCCTCACTCTTAAGATTGCTTTTTCAAAATTTCGTTCTTCAATTGATATAGCTTGTTTACGATGAAGATTTACAGAAATATTTGGTAACTGTTTTGCATGTCAGATCCGAAGGCTTCAGAGAAAAAAACGTTGTGTGATATTTGGGTTTCAATTTGGCGTTTTCAGATATCTTTGGCGGATTTGTTCTCAGAATTGAAAGACAATTAAACGGTAAAAATAATTTATATTTAAAATCATTTGTTAAAAGTTAATCTCGAATTTCTAGTCACCAAATATATTCATGTAAATTGTTTTCTGGTTTTTGTTTCCAGTGATATTGGAATGGTTTCCAAGAATCCGACGAAGAATCCGACGAAGTTCCGAAGCGGAACAGGTCATTCTTCATGTCTTTTAGAGGAACAGGTCATTCTTCATGTCTTTTAGAGGAACAGGTCATTATTTTTGGAAGCCATTAACTAAAATTTGTTACAATTCTTGTTGTCGATGCAGTTAAAAGCTTAAAGACACAGGTTTATGCAGCTGAAGGACCATGGTTTACATCGTCAAAACGCCAAAGCAATACAAAAAAATAAGTAAGTGCATTTTAGAGGTTTGCATTGTTTAGATTAGATTGCGATGTTGCGTGGTAGTTAGGATAAGAGTGATGATTGTTTGATGAATGTTGATTGAAGTGTGGTGTTTTTTTCTCTGTTTGATACTTGATAGACTGTAGGCATAGTTCAAATGTCTTAAAATAACCTTATTGTTAAAAAACTCGTTTGAAACAAATTGTTTTGCGTAATAGTAAACAGAGATCAGTATTAAATAGGAAGTAGTAAAACATAATAGAGAAACAAATGCAAAACGAAAATCAAAGATTATCAAATACTTCTCTGAATACCACATTCATTGTTTGACGTTGAGGCTTCCCTTTTTCGTCAACAATCAAAATCTTCAGTCCTTTCTTAGAAGTCACTCTAGAAATAGCCACATAGAGCTGCCCATGAGAGAAAACAGGTCTCGGTAGAAACAAACCAACCTCTGAAAGTGATTGACCTTGGCTTTTATTGATTGTTATAGCAAATGCCACAGCAATAGGTAGTTGCCTCCTCCTCATCTTGAACGGCATTTTTTTATCTGAAGGTGTTATTGAGAGTCTAGGAAGATAAACAGTGTGACCGACTTTTTCGCCTGTAATGACTTTCGCCTGTATCATGAAGTCATACATTTCTGTTATCTGGAGTCTAGTACCGTTCATTAGTCCCCCTATAGGATCAATGTTTCTAAGCAACATCACAGGACACCCTATCTTCAATCTCAGACTATGGTTAGGTAAACCTGACGCCTTGATTTTGTTCAGAAAATCAGGAGTAAGAGCTTTGTCATTCTTTGAAAACCTGTCTGAAGAGTCTATAGAATCAGAACTCAAATAGAACCTTTCCTCACCTGCAGTGACCAACGAATAACACTACTATTATAACAAACACATAGTTCATTTAGAAGTCAGTAATGTAAAGAAAAACATATCCACAAACGAACCTGGCAGCTTGTCTAACATGTGCTGATTAATCATGTTCACATCTTCGTTAGTAGGACAAAGTATTGCTCTTTCTTGAAAAAACTTTGGTTCTCTATTCTGTAGTAAAGAAACAGCATCCCCATACACTGCTCTGCTTATAGAATCTATTGGATCATCAGCATCAAGAATCAGAAACTCATCTGGAATAGTGATTAGAGCTTCTCCATCGTTTCCACTGCCAATTTTTCCATCTCCAATATCTAAAATCCACTGCGAAAACTCTTGTAATTCTTTTGCAGCTTCCGGTGTGAGATCATTTGACAACAGTCTCATGTTCTTTGTGAGCTCTAAAACTTTAACATGCTTCCAGAGATAAGAAGAATTAAGTGCCTCCATAACTATTTCCGGTCTTCCAGCTCCATGAATAACTGGCAGTACTTGTCTAAAATCTCCACCAAAGACAACTACTTTTCCGGCAAAAGGTAGGTTTTCTTTGTTTCCAATGATATCTGCCATGCTTCTATCCAAAGACTCAAAACAGTGCTTACTCATCATCGGGGCTTCATCCCAGATGATAAGCGAGGCTGCTTTCACCAAGTCCGCCTGATCAGTTCCTGGTACCAGATTGCAATATGAAAACTCATCTGGGTTTATAGGAATTCCGAATCTAGAATGTGCTGTTCTTCCTCCTGGTAGCAATAGAGAAGCAATTCCACTTGAAGCCACATTCAGACAGATTTCACCCCTCATTCTGATAGCAGCAGAAAGCAGCTTCCACAAGAAGGTTTTTCCAGTTCCACCAAACCCATAAACAAAAAACACACCTCCTTTCTTATTAAAAACAGCATCGGTAATCTCATCATAGATTTTCCTTTGCTCATCAGTGAGTTTTGGAAAGTCACGATCATGATCGGCTCTTAACTCCTCCCGGTCGTAACTGAGCTCATCCAAAATCAGCACGTTTTCATTAATGATGTCTGGGATTGGCTGTGGCATAGACCTCCAGTTCGCCAAAGAAGTTCCATTACTTTTTAAAATCTTCTCGATCTCTATAAGTGCTGCTTCTTTTTTTTCTTCATCCGACAGACAAAGATCTGCGTGTGTGACATGTTAATTTCCCGTTAAGTGGTTTAATAGTAATATAATCCACACAATCAGACTCAAATAAATAACATATATTACCTGGTCGATGCAGTTGCTGCCTTCGTTTATATTGAATGTCCTCAGAAAGGAATTCCCAAGTATTCTCCCACACCTCTTCAGGTTTTGACAAAGTACCCGACATTAACATGATCACAAATGCATGGCGCATGTATGATCCCGAACCAGTAAAACTTTTCCTCACAAGCTCATCAATATATTCTTGATCATCTTCAAGTAGCCCTCTTGCAAAACATGTCTCTTTATATGTTTCATAAACAACACTGTTGAAAGTCCTTATGTCCTTATCCTCAAACGGACCTTTAACAATGTTTAGCAAGACACGCATGTAGAAAGCTTCTTCGATCTTACGTGGTGCATAATTGATTCTACCAATACTAAATCCTCTCTTTCTATCATGAAACTTCTTATCCTTTTTATTCCAAGTAAACATTGTTGGAATCTCAGCTAAAGTCAGAGTCCGAGCAACTTCACTAACCTTATTCAATTCGAACCAGCCCATAAACATAGTATTTTCAATGAGTTTTCGGCTGGTCACTTCTTCGAAAGTGTCATCATCCTTAAAAACAATGATCTGTTTTCCTGGTAGGTGAAATTGTATTCTCTCAACTGGAGTTGATCTATAATGTATTGGGAACTGAAAGATCCTCCAGCCACCTTCACTTGCAGATACATATCTGTAAAAACAATTATAGTCAAAGATGTAAACTTTTAAAAAAGAAAAAAATCGAAATATAAGCAATAACAGAGTCGAATAAATTTGCACCTGCAGTTGAAAAAGTCTTTGATCTCATTTTTACTCTCCTCTTTTGAAGCTGCATTTGTCGCAGTCTCAGAATTAGCCGCACTCACATCTGAAAAACATTAAAGCAAATATGTTAGAAGTGAGCAGACTATGTCATACAAAAAAATACATGCCACAACAGTTAAATCTATACTATTAATGCAAGTAGTAACCTGCTGGTACAGAACTATTTTCTTTGGACGAACCATTATCCGGAGGTTCAACAGCAACAGTAACACGATCCTGCCCTTTATTAATATACTTGAATAAGTATTTTACAGCACCATTCTGATTGCACCATTCCACATTAATGTGAGCTCTATAACGAAGAGACAACTCCTTGTTATAAGGTATGACATTGGTGTTGTCACACTTGAATCCTTTTTTCTCTATAAATCCATTCCCCTCTTTCCTTCTTCTATAAACTGGAAATCCTTCCTTGTTCACATATGTTTTTTCAACATGGGGCTTAGGATACTGCTTCGAACATTGCCCATTCTCCATGCACGGAGAGTTCAAATTAACAGCTCCACAAGGACCATGGATCATCATGTCCTTAACCACTTCGTAAAGCTCTGGCTCTTTTTCTTTATCAGGAATTTCTGCGGAGATGATTCTGTCAATGTCATCGTTTGTTCTAATCTTAGAATTAGGATGCATGAATAAAAGAATGTGTGCATGGGGTAGGCCACGTTTCTGAAACTCAATCGTATACATTGCTGCCAAAAAAAAATATTAGAGGGATAAATTACATACCAAAAACATGAATACTCAATTCGTACTGAATAACTCACCTGAAGATGTCTTCCCCAAAAGTTGTCTATCTGTTAAATCTGCCATAAGAGATTCCAATTTGATTTTAAAGATTCTTCCCAGAATCTCTGGCCTATCTTCAGCAGTAAGCTTTCTGGGTTGTAGATGCCTGGTGATCTCCGGCCATTTAGGATTGCAAGTAAATGTTATAAAGTACTCAGGAAACCCAAAATATTTACAGATAGCCATGGCATCTAAATACATATTCTTCATGTATCTTGCTCCTCCGGTAAAGGATGCTGGTAGCAAAAATCGACTTCCTTGCTCATGCATATCTGTTTTGCCCGAGTTTTCAGCTTGTTGAATAGAGTCATAACTGTCTGATCTGAGACTTTTCTGGTTCATTCTAAGATAAAACAGCCTGTTCGCCTCAATTGTAGTATAGCCATCGACCAAAAATTGCTGAAACAATCTTCTCGAATGGAGTAGTGTATGACACTCATTCTCTCTTTCTTGTAAACGAAACGCATACCATTGTCTCATGCTGAGTGCCTTCCTCTTTAGCTTTGCTGTTGCGTCCGTTTCCCTCTTTTGAATACCAAGTCTGAACCCATCTTCACCATATGTAAAGATTAGAGGATATTGAAGAGCCAGATAAGCAGGGTGAATTTCGCTAATCCTCTTAAGCCATCCCGTCTGTTTCTCTTCCAACACAATATCCCTTTTATCCATGTCCAAATTGAAATCTCCAGGAATTAGTGCAGCAACTTCTGAGGCAGTAGGAGTATCATATGTTCTTCCATCTTTCTCTCGACTACTAATGATACGCATGTGAAATGTCTGATCGGGATTAGTGTCAAAACGATCACGTGCTGATCTAAATTGATGGACATAGGGGTTGCACTCATCTAGCATTTCCATTAACGCCTGTATAACCTTTTTCCTAAGTTCATCTTTCCTTGCTTTTTCTGTTGACTTCTTGTATTTCCTGAGAAAATATAAACACGAGCTCATCCAGATTAGTTCAAACTCTTTTAGCTTCGAAAATCATAGCTCAAACTGGTTAACATATGAATAAAAATTACCCGATAATACCAGATCGATTGGCTATCTCATTTTCTGTGTCAACAATATAAAGCTGACCAAACTTGGGTTCTCCCTTTGGTGGCTTTAGACTGCCCATCAAATGGTAGTTCTCTCCTTGAAGCTGAAACATCTGAGGGCCAATACCTTTTTTAGCAGATCGGTCCACTTTCCCACCAAGAGATGTAAATGAGAAAACCATGTTGATGACTCTAATATTCTCACGAAAATATCTACTCATTTCATCATTCTCTGTCAAAAATCTTTTCAATATCGCGGGGGATTCTTTTAACAGTGGCAGCTGAACCTGACCTTGCCCACAACACATTGAAAATATAGGTTTCTTGGCATATCTCTTCCGGTTTAGGCGCTCACCAAACCACATGATAGCCCCACAATGCTCACATTTATGTGTTGCATCACCTTCGTCGATGTATACTGCCTCTGGAAAAAGATATGAACAAAACCTTATGTTAAATTATAGGCAAGCACAGTCGATTTGTTCTTATAAACGTAAAAAAAAAGAAATTTATCGTACTGTTTTTCCCCTTGGAAGAAGTTTTCCTTGTGGAGGGTCCAACTGAGTATGATTCTTTAGACATACTGGCCTCACAAAAATTTGATTCAGTGTCCGTGTCACTTCCTTCACTGCTGCAATCATAATCTTGTTCTCCAGACACTTCATATGCACCTAAAATGATGAAAATTTTCATGAGACATGCTTTCCCTAGTTGCTATATTTTTAACATGAAAGAACAATAAACTATCCATAGGATTAGTGGGTGTTAATTACCCTCGTAATCATGAAATGTAGATTCATCATTTTCTTCACTCGAGTACCCATCACCATGAAGGCCAACTCCTTCTGTTTCTGTTGCTATAAAACAAAGCATCAAGGATATATACATTGCGCAAAACTGTGTCAAAATTGACTGAAAACAACATACCATGAACTGTTTTTGTTTTTTTTTCCCGAGGCAGCAGCTATTCCTTTTCCTTTTTCTGAAAACAAACAAATTTTATAAAATATGTAGATGTTATGATTTAGGTAACTTCCGAATGTTCTCAGAAAAATACACATAACAACACATATAGTAATCACCTTTAGCTGTTAATCTGGACTTCGATGATTGAAATGTAGGAGTTGGAACCTCTTGTTCTGTCTCTGTCCTTAAAGAAGGAAATACATCAGTCGTATCAGATAGAGGTATTGACCTTGTCGGAAAAGAACTTGGTGGTGTGTCCAGGTTAGAACGGGCTGTTACATGAGAATGTAAATGTAAGAACACAATAAGAGCAAGGCAACACGTAGACAGGGACTAATTGAATGTCAGAGGAATTACATGAAAAAGAACTGTTCTTTCTTATCCTCTTAGTAGATGCACGCAGGTTTCCTTTGACTTGGTCATCCGTTTTAGTTTCAGTAGGCGTAGTCGTTGAATGAATTAATGTATTCGCTCTAGTTCTCTCATCACTCGTTGGAGTGAGATCAGATTGTTGTGTCTGTGTGGTTGGAGAAGGAACTTGATTGGTAATATCAGATAACATTATTAGTTCTCCTTCGTTCGAATTGGTTGTTCTCTTCCTCTTGTAATGAGGACGTTGAGCTACTGAGTGTGAACTTAGCGAAATGGGTGGTATCTGTGAGTTAGCTTGAGCTTAAGACAATTAAAAAATATTAGTAATGCCCAACAATACAATCTCAAGCAAACCCAATTTTTCAGGATAAATTAGACTTACATAAAATGTTATCAGTTGTTTTTGACTTCTTAGCTGGTCTCTGTAATCTTGTATTTTCCATAGAAACAGGGCTTGTCACCGTATTGATTGTGCTTGTATCAGAAACGCTGTTTGCTTGTGCTTTGTCAATTCCAAATTTGATTACATGAAAAATAAAAAACGAAACATTTCATTCCTCAGCACCAATCCAATAACCCTATAAACTTAGAGAAATAACAACTTACACAAGATTGCGGAATTCTCCTTGTTATTAATAGTTTCGCTGTTTTTTGTAGTTCGTTTCCTCTTAGTGGTAGATCCAGTTGGTACTGTCTTTTTGGTTGTATCTTTCATCGTTCTCTGCTAGGAAATTTTCTCTGTGTTATTCTTTTCAACAGAATGATATATAATTAGATTCTTATTTTTACTATCTTGTTACTGTATTGTGTTGCGTTATGTTTTTTATATTTTTGGCAATAAAAAAAATCTATAGTATATTGAATTGCCTTTGTGAGTATTTTATGTATATTTTATAAATCAGTCTTATATGGAAAATTGCTAACCATCATCAACTTTGATTTTCCAGGTACGGTTTACTTAAAGTGCAAGAAATGAGTAGATGATTTGGACATATTTGCTCTTAAGAATCTCCCTCATACATACGCCCATATAGAAGTCACCTTGATAAAGTAAGCCCATTCTAAAAACCATATATAATCTAATTTCGTATAGTTATGAAACTGATTGGTAGTTAGGGAACAAAGTGGAATGAAATAGATAGCTATTTTGGAGGTACAGTTAACAAATTTTGGTCTACGGTTAAGCACTTTTAGACTAAATCGTAGATTACACATTAACAAATATAACCATTAACAAATTAAAGAAAAAAAAGCAAAGAAATTTTCTGAAGCATAATTTATTATAATAAGTTTTTCCAAAAACATAACTGAACCTTATAAAAACCAAAACCAAACATTAATAAAAAAAACCAAAAACATGAATTGCTTCAGAAATTAGAAAACAAATAAAACCAAACAAAAAAACTAAAATTTCAGGCTCGCAGATTTAGGTCTTCTTGACACTCATCTTCTCCAAATCACTCATCTTCTCCACTTTGATAGTTTTTAAGCGAAGATTCTTTGAAGTCGAAGTGATATCTGGTGGTGGCTCTGACCATTCTCCCTTTCTCTTCGTGGATGGTGTGGTTGATGGCGTTGCCATTTCCTCACTGTGTTCTTCATTGTCAAGGAGATTGACAGAGTTCTGAAAGTTTAGAAAAATAAACTTTAGCAACTCTCATTGTTAATATGTCAAATGAATTATAATTTATAAGCCTAAAAAAATCAAAATCATAACAGTCATACCTCTTCTCCACTTGTAAGAGCGAGATCTTGATCAGACTCTGAACACTCAACATTGGCTGACTCAGTGAAAACAATCTGACTTTCACGGTAGATTTTCCCAACCTTGTAGATTTCAGATCCATACAAAACATGTTCCTTTTCCACAGATAGTCCAAATGTGAAAGTCTTTCCAACAACAGCAAGGATGGCGTCAGGCAAATCTGTAGGATCCTCAAGCTTGATGACAATAAGAGAAACTTTTATCTATTAGTAACAACTCTAGTATCTCGAAAAGAACTAAAAATAAACACTATCTAATGCATACCTCATCAAATGATCCATTCAAGAGAGTCGCAGCCGACTCGACGATCATTCCCTTGGCAATTTGGTCAAGTAACATCAGTTTTGTTTCTCCTGTGTCATCCTGAACAATCACATGGAGCTTAAACCTACAACAAAAACATCAGTGAGCAGGTTGCGTAATTGAGAGTATAAATAAGAATGATTATAACATACGTTTGAATATAGAAAGTGCAGCAAAAATTCTCACCTTGGTGACACACTTGAAACGTTCTCTTTGCACACCTCACACCACCAGAGATGTGTAGTGACCTCGTTTCCATGAATTGTCTTAACTAAAGTTCCCACTTTCACGACCTTTTTGTTGCATGTGCAGCAACCAAAGTAATACCAACCCCAATCTGAGTCAATAGCAAAGACCTTGCACTCGACCAAGCACTTATCCACCTGTTGAATAAGTCCGTTTTATAAATAACATTGAATCACTATAAGAAACAAACAACTTTACAATAAACTAATGATTACCTGAGTGGACTCAAGGAGTTCCTGGATGGTTCTCTTGGGATAAAGCATCCATTTGTCACGCTTCTCTTGGATACTTTTCACCTCTTCCAAGTCAAGTGTTTCATCACGACCCTCACAAAGGGCGAGGGGTTTAACCTCATCACCAAACCTAACAAACGTTTATAACCACATTATATAAGAGAGTAAAACAACATTTACAGGTACGCAGTAATTATTATATGCATCTGGAAACACTACATTTGTTTGAAAGCAGCAGTCTCAGCTATGTCAGGATTAATCAAGACCAATGATGCCTCAAAAGCATTGGTGATTTGGAGTTCACCTACAGATTTTATAAAAGTACATATTAGACAAATCCAAACCCTTTAATCATATTTTGTAAGATCATTAATAGATAAAAGTAAGCTTATACCTCTAAATCTCCCGATCTTTGCAAACCTTATCAGACAAATGGGCTTCCCTTCCTCGTCTTTTCTACACCCCTCGTAGAGGATCTCCGCAAATTTACCCCATAGACAGCAGGGAACACGAGCATCACTATTTTAAAACATTAAAAATACCACCTTTAGTAAATTAACTTCATATCACAAAAAAAAATGTTTGAAAATAATACATACTTGATGTCGCGAAGGGTAAACTCCAATTTCATTCTTGGTTTTCCTGAGACTTGAATACTTTCAAGATCCCCCAAGTCTTGAACTTGACCAATCACATCTGAAAAATAAAACATCAGTACTTAGACACAGGCCACGAGAATACAAAAACAAAAGCTAAGAGGATTGCGAGT
This sequence comes from Hirschfeldia incana, assembly GCA_026261945.1. Lineage (NCBI taxonomy): Eukaryota > Viridiplantae > Streptophyta > Magnoliopsida > Brassicales > Brassicaceae > Hirschfeldia > Hirschfeldia incana. Next base: position 1,368,637 of record JABCMI010000072.1, read on the forward strand.
TTCCCTTACCAATGAGAAAACATGTTTTCAGTGAACCACCCAAAACAGTCTGAAAGTCCACCAAGCTTAGGTACATGTCTTCATTGTTAAGAGGAGACCTAGTGATTGATGTGCTCTGAATGATGCTCATTTTGTAGGGATGATCGGTTGCTCGGTACATGCCAGTTGAAGGAGTGAGAGTGAAATTCTGAATGTGTCTCCATGCTCCAACAGGAAGAAGGCGGCCTTTACTGTCCATGTAAGTTCTCTTGCAAGAGGCATGTATTTTACACCCCTAGTAAACGTTGAAAAGATAAGAAAGTTAGTGAACAAACTAAAAGCTATATAATACAACAAATGACAAAATACTTTTTACAACACTCACAGATTCATCGGATAGCACCATCTCGAGGGTGTCCCCGTGCACTGGGTTGTACTGCTTCCAAGAGTGGAGAACCTTCACGTGTACCTTCCAACCACTCTTGAAGGGTTTCACATCCTTCAAAGGGGTAACTTTCATTGCCGCAGACATTTTTTTTGCTTTGCTAATATAGTTGAGAGTAAATGTGAGAAAGGTTAGGTATGTTGTAGGTGTTTATATAGCATTAGGTAAACAGATGGTTAGGTATGACGATTAAAAAAATCTCTAGTAGATTTCTAGTTCGGTATAGGAAATCATTAGAGTATTCATCAAGCAAAAATATATTTAGTCGATATCTTTTCAGTTATAATCTAAACATCTTAACAATATGTACAATTCTGTTGGTTTATAATCTTTTTAATATCAACGAATTAAATGAAACAAATATTTGGGTAGTTATTGCATATGCTTCTTCGCCAAGCTAGTATATTCGGAATCAGTTAAGGAAAAATCGCTAGAGTATGTAGCAAGTCGAGATATTTAGTGGTTAATATTGTTAGGGAAACAAATCTACTCTTCCATTTAAACTCGGTAGCTAAAGAAAACGGGCCTTTTTGTTTAGCATTGGGCCATTTCGAGATAGATGGATTTAAGTGATGAAATAATTAACGTAAATACCCTTTAGATGAATGTGAAATGTAAGGAACGATTTTTAAAAAAAGGGTAGGTTTAGTAAAAAATCCAAATGTGCTTGTACTTTAATAGTATAGATAAGAACACATTATCATAGTAATCTTGAGGCATCGCATATAATAATGTAACAGTATTTGTATTATTTTTTTTTATAACATTTTGATTGATATCTCAACAATCTTCTACTCAAACAAAAACATACAGATTTGTATTGCAATTACCACTGACGAATTTATATACATTTTTTACTGGTCTAGTCCCTAATAGAATTCTTCACCTAATCATTTCACCACCATATATCTAATGTTTCAATTCCGGAGAGCATAGAAGTTTCCATATATATAATAAGAGTGGTTTGGTATCGGTTCCATAAACATCCATTCCTAGTCCCTGGTCCAAAAAAAAACTTTTTTCGTTTGGTATCCACACTTCACAATATACTTCCTTGATGTTGTAAAAGGCCAATCATATATGCCTGGTGAGAGCACACACGACTGACCGGAATACTTTGAATGATTTTCTTATCATCAGGATGTATGTCTGCCTCAACTGAATTCACATTTTAATTACGATCCACAAGATTATCAAATTAACAATAAGACTTATTTTGAAGTTTTGGTTATGTTAATCTCGAGCAAGAAGCAGAAATTCATGGATTATTGCACACTAAAATGGAATTCCCAATATATGTTTTTTGAAAAAAGAATTCCCATTATTCAAAAATCACTATGTGATAAACTAGACGATTCGTAGAAAACTAACAGGGTCTGAACCTAAACAAAATATTTATTTATTTATTCGTATTTTACGTTTACATAATATATTTTATTTTTGTTTGAATATATACTTTTATGAATTATATAAAATATCTAAAATAAAATAATTAATTGTGGATTATTTTTATTTTTTAATTAAACAGATTTAGACCAGTTTACATTGATTTATACCAATTCATATCAATTCAAATAATTTAAAACGGTTTAAACTTATATGAGTTGCATAAATTGAATTTTAAGTAAATCATTTCAACTATAACCGATTTGTCACCTAGATTAATTTTTAGAACATCAGAATTTCATGTACCCACTCTTTTAATTAACCTTTAAAAAAACAGAGATCGAACTGATATTATACTCCTATATCCAAAAGTGGCGAATAAGATTTTATTAAATCCAAAGAATCTGAATTTTGATAGTATTTTCCTTTGATATTCTTAGCAGACAAAGATTTCGAGTTCTTAATTAGTTTCTATAATTGTTTTGCTAATAAAGTAATATTAAAAAAACCAGAAATCCTAGTCTTCTGTCTTCCTTATCTCTGCACATTTTATCTCATGACTGTTGATGCATGCTTTTTACATTTCCACTGTTGCTCCATAAAAATATGCAATCACATTGGTTAATCATGTGGTCACTGTCTTAGGTAATCTAAAGCATGATGCTACGCGTATAAGCATAGCCAAGGGAACTGATTTGATCAATACTTCTTTTCCTTCTATTGTAACTGAGTTTTATTTACTAATTTCAAACTTTTTCTTACGTTTCATTTTATTTGCATTGAAAACTAATCTGCATCAGGGATCTATATTAGTTTAAATTCAATATGGATAAATGTGACATAAACGTGTTAAAACTTAAAAGTTATTAGCGCTATATGCCTCTCCATAGGTGCCACTGAAAATAGTAACTGCATTAAGAAATTTTGAAGCGTTACGAATTAGAGTAGCATAAACTTGAGTGTTGCATACTTTTCTAAAGGCTTTTTTAAAACGTAACGTCACATTTTCTTTCACCAGCGTGTTTATTTTGTGTTGTGCGACTCTTTTATGACACTACTTCGTACTACTTTCATGTACCATGCGAGTGATTAATTTCATAAAAATAGTACAATTCGTACTATCATAATAGAAAGATCTCAGAAAGCCGTTTAGGATAGCATTTTAGGTGTTTGTTATAAGTGTCTTTTACATTAGTTGACACTTGAGAGTGTCTAAAAACGGATGGAATAGTGGATAAGCTCATGATATACGTTTGTCTTTTCAGGAGCTGATGAGACCAAACAAGGATAACCTTCGCATGTAGAATATGAGTTTTCTTATGAAGACGATATAATACCCAAATAGGTATGTTCGTTCTATTCAGCGTAGTATATGTGAGAAGTGTAATTGGATTGAGTGAGAAGTCTCCCTTTGCAATCCTTGTCTATGGCATTACTCTTGCAAATTAGATAATCTATATACAATTTTTCGTGAGTAAATCAAGCATGATGAATAATATCAAAAGATTGTACTTTTTTCAATCATCAAAAGATTGTACTTGAATTATATTTTTCAGTAGTTAGATAATGGTATGATAAATAACTATACAACAAACGATGGGATAAAACTAGAAAATAGAAGACATCACTTCCAAATTATTTGATCACTAGGTGATTTTACTGTGCTCATGCACAGATATAAATACTTATAAAGTAAATATATAATATAATAATTGATTGCTATTTAATTTTAGTTTTAAATTAATTTATAATTTATATTAATAATATTGTATTATTTTAATTAGACATGATTTTAGATATATATATATATATCTTAGTTATATTTAGTCGGTTTTGTTGTTTTTACAGCAATTTAGTTATGACTTGGGTATATTAAATTGCATCTATTTTTCTGAATACAGCTATAATATTTGTTATTATAAATATATTAATTTTTTTATTAATTTTCTTATCAACATTTAGGTTGGTTGTTTTTTAAATATGTAAATATATTTTAGTAAGATTATGTATAATTTAAGATATATTGTGCTTAGAATCAAATAAAAAATAAACTAAAGTGTTTGAATTAAAATTATGAAAATAAATATAATGAATATCTCATGCATGTATATAAATTTTACAAAAGAACTAAATTGTTAGGGTTGGTTAATATTTTATTTTCACTTGTTAATGTGTTTTGAGTCATTCTATAATTTATATTTATAGTATAACTTATTATTATAAAATTACAATTTCTTATTATTGTTAAATCTATGATTTTAGATATAAGTTGGATTACTCTAGTCACTCATGTTATGAGTATATTATGTTACATATATTCTTTCAAATTAATGCTGAAGTATAATTTTTTATTATAATTAAATCAAGTCAAATTAATTTATTTATCATTTCAATGTGAATGTATTTTTATAATATATATCAAATTAAATATTAATTTAAAAAATATATTAAAAAAATGATCAATAGAAAGTTACTTCTCATACTTTTTTGGAAGCTCGTGAACACATATCAATATTTACAATAACTAATTTTTTTTATCATAAATTTTAACTAATTACATGTCTTCTTATCATGGTTATATTAAATTACACAAACATAAAAAAAAACATAGAATTTAAAAGGAATTTTTTTGGTCTAATAATAAAATAGAATATATCTACTTCATTAAAGTATATAGTGTAATTTTATAATATTTTATAAGTATTTGATCAAAAGATGTTTATCGTTAACCTTTATTTTTTGTTATTATATCTCTTAAAAATAAGCAGGAAAAAATTATGATTGCATCAGAGAAATCATATTATATAAGTAAAATATAATTTATAGATGTTTTGCTGTAATTGAAAGATATTATAGTAACCAAAATATAGGAAATACAAATAACATTTCAATAATACTAATTATAAATTATTTTAGTCAATGTTTCAGTTTATGTTACTTAATTATTTTATGTAATCATTTAAAAATAGATAGATATATAAAAATTATTTCTATTACATTGAAAATATATAAAAAGTATTTTATTAGTATATTTTATGTTATTCTAAAAATATTTTTAATGCAATATTACTATTTTGTGAACTTTCCTTTTTAATGAAGTCATATTATTTATACATATATTTTCGTTTTTAGATTCACTTTATAACATTTATAAATATTTCCTTTTTATTATATTGGTTATTTGGAAAATTTTACAAAAGAAATTCAAATAAAAAAATCAATTATAGTATTTAAATATTATATTTTGATTCATTAATGGTATCATTGTAATCGATCACTGTGAAAGTTAACGTGAGCGCGACACATAAGAAAATGACTTCTCAAATAATAATAGAGATTTGCATTTTGTAAAATAATTTCAAATGAATGGTGGAAAAGAAATAAAATGTAGTCTACAATGAAATTATATGGTATCAAAAATGTAAGCATATTATTATTTTCTCAAAATGACGATGATATAAAATTAGCAATATTGAAAAAAAATATTTATGTCAGACACTAGATACTGCGTACTCTATGATTTCTACCGCTTGGATTTGTTAATTTTATCGTTGTATTGGTTGGTTAAAAGGCGGCCAGACCCCGTCTGAAACATAATAGACAAACAACAACAAAAACTCAATTTCTTACATTCATATAGTACATAAAAAGCCATTTTTATATTTACTATCGATCTAACATATTATAGAGTGCGGAGCTTTGTCTCAAGTTTGCATCATTATAATTTAAACGCTATCATTAGGTTCGCTTGTTCGGATTTTGATTCTAATTCCAGTTGGGCTCGTTTGGTGACCAACAGTGCATCAGATCATTTCTAACTTTCTTCTCTTATTCACTTTGAAATAGAGTTTACTGTGAAATGATCTAATGTCACTTTATTTTCCATTTTAAAATCGTATAAAAATGAGTTTACTGTATAAAACAAAATTATTTATTTATTTTCTGCTCATCATTCTTTTCTCTACTCTAAAATAGAATATTATTAGAATGTAACTGTATCTATAGTAAAATTACTCTAGCTTAAACTACATAGAATTAACCATTAGAGATGAATTTATAACAAATTAAAGACGAGTATGTTTAAAGATAAACAAGTAAAGTCATAGATCTTGTCCATATTTAATCACTCATCGTAATAATTTATGTATTACAAAATTTAGTCACAATCCTCGATAGATCATTTTATTTTTTTTTCTTTAAAGTTGAGTAATTTGAGATTGGGGTTTCTTCGATAGTATATTATTTACAATGAAAATAGAGGAATAAATAAAAAGTATATCAATTGTTTTATTTATATAGTAAAAATCTTAGTAAATAAAGTTGGATTAAAGTTGGATCATCCTAAACTCTATTTTAAAATAAAAATCAGAATAAGTTTGGAAATGCTTTATGGAGCAAACTTATTTTTACTCTATTATAAAATAAAAATATATTAGGATTAGAGCATTTTTATTTCAAAATAAATTTTAAAATAAAAAAATATAGTGAGATTAAAAATTATCTTACTAGTGAGTTTTTTTAGCATCATTAAAATACCTAACAGACTTCCAACTGCAACCATAACACCAAATTTAGTGTTTTAATATTTTACTTTATTTCTCATCTCTAATCATAGTACCAAATTTCAGACGAATCCGATTTATTATTATTATGATATTATTAAATTTTAATTTAATAAATATTATTTACCTGGATTTTATTAATTAGATTTACATATAAAATAAAAATTATATTTTAAAATAAATTATCGTTTAAAAGATATTATGTTTCAAAAATTAGTTAGCATGTTTAAATACACATTTAAACTATATATATAATAGAATATTTATATCATATTAATAAATAAAAAATTAAAATCATATAGTATATATTTTTATTTACAAATTTAAAATATTTAATAAATAAGAAATTTACTATATTATTAAATAAAAAATAAAAATATGCACTATTTTAATATTAATTTTTGTGAAAGTAAAATAAAAATTAGGGTGAATAGTCTATTCTAAATAAAATTAACTAGTTAATAACACTAACTTAATTATATGATTAAAATTTTTAAGATATTATATAAATATTTTGTGTGATCAATTTGGTAAACTAGTATTCATAAGATACCAAATTCAATATAATAGTATTATTTTAGCGATTTAGAGTGCCATCAGAGTTATCATTAGAGAATCTACATACCTATCATATTTATTATTGGATTACCTGAAAAATATTGGCATTGCATCTTACTGCACTGCCTTAAATTTATCATTTTATAGATGTTTTCATATTTGTTGTATAAATCACCATTTCACTATTCGGTATACTTTTCCGAAATATTCAATGTTTAAAATCGGAAATTAATCCTAGGCTTAGTGGTATCATATTTTAATCACAAAGTCTTTGTGTGGTACCCATCATGCGAGAATACAGTTAGTCGACCTTTATGTTATTACCAGGGGTGGACGCGGATCAAATCGTACTATATTTTCAGTATTTGCAATTTATTTTGTATTTCATAGATATTTGATATAGCAATTTGATTTGTTTCGAAAAAACAAGTGTATCTGATTTTCTGGATATTCAAAATATTTATGGATATTTGTAAATATTTACGGATACATTTATCCACTTTGTTCAATACAAGTAAATCTACAAAACATTATCTATACTAGTTTTTTTCTGTTTTTCTTTAAATGATATAAAATAAAAGATAAACTAAATTAATGAAACTATCTGTTTTATGAATTGTTTTTAAATTAATAACTTTTTTCTTATAGCACAAATATTTTTAGAAAATTGTAATTTTCTATAACAAATTTCTATTTTATAAGTAATTTTATTAATAAAATTGGTAAAATTATATGGTATAATAATAACTATATAAGATTATACATTAAAAACTCTATATTTACTTATCGTTATACATCTATATCTATATAACTCAAAGCGGATCGGATATCCACCTCTATTTTTTAGTATATGTGATTTGCTTCGTTTTTAACAGATATTGATTTTTAATATTTTTACTTCAAAAACTTACGAATATCTGCAAATCGAATCAAAATGAATAACAGAACGAATCAAATTTAATGGATAAAATATTTAGTCTTAGGTTACTACCATGGATGGGTTGGGATTGGCCTGAAGAAATTATTATTTTTTATTTGAGAAGAAATTGCATGTGGTGGCATGTTTTCCTCTATAAATTCAAACAAATTATGTTGTAGCATCGTTTTCTTTATACATTCCAACCATATACATATGTCTTTCTAATGTCAGCACAGCGCATACGATAGGGAACAGAGTCTACGGGATGTAAATAACAAAGAGAGAATCAAATTGGACTGTAACTTAATGTGGAGCAACCGAGCAATATTCTGAAAATTTGAAGTAGCTAATTGCTGAAATTTAAAATAAATATATCAAAAATATATTGGCGAGTACATGGGTCTTGAAATACTAAATTAACAAAAACAACATTTTTTCTATTTTTCAGATGACTTTTCTCTCATTAGTAAAAAACATTAAAAACCATCGATAAAATATATGTAATTAATATGAACATATATACATCTCAATCCATGTAAAAAAAACAAAGAGCACTCTTCATAAAATGAAAAGAATATTAAAAAATGTGTGATCAGTGATTTGGATACTTTGCATGTTCGGCAATATATAACCATGAATATATCTAGTTTAATCTGGGCCAGCAAATAAACAAGATATGTTCATGGTTATATATTGAGATATGTTTGAATGTGAAAAAAAACATTTATTAGATTCCAAGAAATGCTTGAATCTCTCCCAAATGTCAGATACGGCCATGCAGATTATTCAAATGTGAGATATGTTATCTCCCTAATCTTTAAGCACACAACGTATGGAAGTGTTTGTGCCTAATCCTAACGTGTGTTAGATTTTGCGATAGCCTAGATTTTGCGGCTAAATGTGAAATTGTTAAAGTGGGGGTAGAAATTAGGTCTTTTACAAAACAAGAGGGATAAAAGTAATAGGACAAAAGAAGGAAGAAGAGAAAAGAAGCACGAGATTGGACATCAAAGACATCTTTACTTTCATAATCCCCCGACCGCGACATACCTCTTTTATATTTTATTTAATGTTCTGGAAAGCATCGAAAGTAATTGTTGAATAGTAAGGTCGATATAGTATTTTACGAATAGATTAGGAACTAAGCAAAATCTGTTTTCCATTTCAAGTAAATTTGAAACAAAAATAGATTATAAATGCAAGGTGATCGAATTGAACTAGCAATACAACAAATACTATTAAAGTTGGTAAGTTTTATTTCTCTAAAATATATCTATAGGAGTTCTATCGTGAAAAAATGGTATTTCGCTCTGTCGACGCAGCTTCTTTTATATAGCCACAGGATAGTCTAAATCAACCAATTCAATTACAAGAAAAAGAAACAAAACAATAAAAAAGTAAGAATCAGAAATCAAGTTAGAGGAAAAAGAGAATGAATTTAGTCACTTGATCTTACTAAACAAAACTCACTCATTTTCAAACGGTAAAAAAAATACGTGATCTTTTGGCAAAAGAAACCATTCAAACACTTGATTTTCTAACCACAATTCTCGCCTATTTTCAACCCAAAATTGTATCAACAAAGTTGTAAAATTGACAAACCAATATATATTTTGGTCATTTTTTTCCTTGGTGTTTCTTACGATAAAATTTTGAAAAATATCTATTTAGAAGAATTGATGGATAAATTAAGGGAATATAATATAACTCGACGTGAAGGATAAATCATGAAGGTGCTTTATAGAAGAAGAAAAAGTCGTCAGTCGTCAGTCGTGATTGTGCGCGTACGTGAAGTGGAAGCATGAGGCATCACTGTTAGTGAATCTATCGAAGAACTATAAAAATTATAAAGATGATGCAAATAGTCTGACACGTTCAGAAGCTTTACTACCGTCATGAATAGCATCTGAAAATGAGGCAATCAGATCTTAACAACACCACTATATATATATATATTAGTTAACAATATTTTTATTATCCGAATTATTTATATTTCATATTTATAGATTAATACAAGGATCAGTGTTTTATTTCGGACAACTAACTTCTATCCATGTTACTATTTTCTATATTAGCGTAAATACTCGTTTATTGTTGTTATATTAACGTAAATCTGAATTTATATATTGTACATATGCTCTGCATCCTAAATCAGATAAAAAATCTTTATGTTTTTCTATAAAGCTAACATTTATTTATTTCTCTGTTTTAGGAATTTTTTTTTCTATTTTCCTTTGTACCATTTCTAAATCTTTTTAAAAGAATGGAGTAGATGTTCGCTTTTGTTTTCTTAGTTGTTTGAACGGAGTTCGTAATCCAATCCGGATGTAGTCCAGTGGTATCCCTTCGACTTCGGTTAGAGGAAGACGCGGATTCGAAACTTGGACGAAAAATATGACTTAGGCCTTTTGGTGGGTACAGACACAGGCTAACGTCGGATCCACATGGTGGACCAAAAGCCAACATCTGACAAATCAAAAAAGAAAAAAAAAAACAAAACAAAACGGAATTCGTAATCAGTTTCCTAAAATTGTTTTGGTATTGTTTGCTGATATCCAAATACATTTAACAAGATTTTGTTTTGTTTCAATCCAAATCGAAAGTTAATCTTCATTCATCTTTTCTATCGTTATTTTTGAATTAATACATATATATATATATATCAGATTTCATAGTGGCTTTCTAAAATTAATCCTTTGGATTTTTTGAGTATGTTTCATATCTGATACAATTTTTCAAATTAAACTATGTTTTCGCATCTATATTTTGAAGATGTTTAGAAACAAGTATAATATTCTAAATGAAAATTGTTTGAAAACATGAATAGTAGTATTACATTAACTGTATTTCTATATTTCAGTTAGCTTAATAATTTTATTAATTATATTACCTTAACGATAATACACATCATTAATTATATAAACATAATAATAATAGTGCAGATTTTTATTTATTAGTTAATCAATCTAGATTTTGTGCCAATTATAAAATCAAAAATGAAAATAATTAAGTTTTATATATGGTTAAATGTTTGATTTCGTAAAAAAAATTATTTTAGTTTCAACCGGTGGAAACGTAACCAAAAATATTATTCAAAGACATGTTTTTATGAATAAAATAATAACTTAAATAATGTGATACATTTATTGTCACTTAATTTTTTATTTAATACAATTATTTTACTAAATAAACACACTTTTTATCAGTTTATAAAATCAGTTATGCATGAACATCTATATTATTAAAGCAGAATACTTCTTATGTATATGGCTTTGACTTTTCCAATTAATTACAAATATTGTTTGTACATTTTTGTCTGCAGTATTTTCAACCAATAAAAAGTTATTATTTTGCAATTACATTAAAGAATATTTAATCGTTCAGTTCTTAGCCTTTTTAAACATTTTTTAACAGGGATGTTCCGCATCCATAGGTCCGTTAGTCACTTCTGTAGCTTTCCGCAACCCTTAGGTCGGTAGTCACCTTTGGCCCGGAACCAGCCATCATTAATACCTATTACCCAAGGATCCAGCACCAACGTCGCACTTAAATTTTAACTCGGGGAGGGCGTAAACCATTCCGTGGCCACATGGGTTTTCGAACCCAGGTCCTTATCGACGTTGAAACTGTCTCAAGACCACTAGCCCACCACCCCGTGGTTTTTTAACATTTTGTTTCTTAAATATTTGCATAATATCTTTCTAAAAAATATTTCACATTATTTAATGAAACCTCAAAATAAAATCAAATTAAAATAAAAAATGATTAAATCAACAAAATCATAATACAGATTTAAATTATCTCAACTTCTTAACAAATAATTTCATTTAAATAAAAATTAAACCACATAAAGTAAATTTAATAAAATTATAAAAAGTGTTTTGAAATGCACAAATAAATTTTTCAATACAGAGAGTGTTGAAGATATAAAATATTTTATTTAAATTAACAAAAATTAGTGTAAAATAAGTTTAACTTCGGGTTCGATAAATAAAATCATATATTACAGATTATAATTATCTAAAGTCTTCAAAAATTTAGTCATATTTAAAATAAAAAAAATAAGTCATATAAGTAAATTTGAAATAAATTTCATAAAAAAGTTAAAATATATAATTTATCAGAAATCATAATTTTTATTATGTAGAATATTTTTTTCAACAAAAAATATAGACATCCTAAAAACGGAGAGAGATGTAATTCCGGGTATTGTGAAATCTCTTTTGAAAATATTTTTTTTTAGTATACTGACAAGTGTGTAAAATTGGGCCCATACTATAGCTTATTTCTTTATGTGAAACTAATGTGAAAAACTAGAGGGCCCACCAACCCATGTGACGTGGGACCCGAAACGCATCAAGAAGGTGTCGTTTTCTTCGTAGCCAATTGTCACAATCACTTTGTAGATTTAATAATTAATTATTATTATTTATTATTTAATAAGAGAAATAAATAAACCTCGCAGGAAGGCTAAAGGAGGATAATAGGCACGTGTACGGTCCCCTCTTGCTACCGCTCTGATCGTTGACAGCTCAACCAATCCTATTGTTCGCAGCCGTCCATTTCACCACTTTATATATCCAGTCATCGCTCGACACGTCACACAGATGGAAAGAAGGCAGAAACAGATTACAACTGTTGACGTACATATACACATTATCGACACTTTTGTATGTATACTAAAAGTCTTTTTTTTTTTTTTTTTTTTGAACAACTAAAAGTCTAGAATTAAGTTATTCTGCACCCGGTAAATAACTAATAATTTGTACTTTCATCTGTTCCTTGTTCTAGAAAAAATTTTGTTTCAAAAAGATAGTCTTTTTATTTTTTCAATGTATAGTTTTATGAAAAATTATAAGTTTCAAAAAAATTAATGGTGTTTATTAAATTTACATTAGTTAAAAATTATTGAAAATTGTTTTTTTTTTGTCGGCAGTTGAAAATTATTATTCACAAAAAACAATACATTACAATCAAAATTAATAAATTTTCTTAATATATATGAAAAATCTAGAACTACTAGCTTTTAAAAACAGAGGGAGTATCAAATAAAAAGAATACAATTTAATATTAATACCAAATTGACGAAACATAGCTAATCACGACACAAACTCAAATTTAAATGTTTTAAATTTTTTTGCTTAATATAAGTAATATGTTTATGTGTTTGTATGATCATATTTTTGTAAAGTATATTTTAGCATCTTTATTCAATCGCGGTTTAGTATTTGATTAATTAAAAAAATATATTGATGCATTTATTAGGTTTGTGGTAGTTACATATAAAATGTATGTATTGTGGTTGCATTTATATAAAAAAAGTATTTATTATCGGAATAATAGTTCGACATAATTTTTTATTATCGAAATAATAGTTGGACAATCAACAAATCATGTGTTTTAATATATTAGATTTAAACATTCTTATATCATACGTTAACGGATGAACATTCGATAAATTACTTAAATTTAATATTTTCGGTCTCACCTATTTTAAGTCCAAATGGTAAAAGTGAATTTAATAATATAAACAAAGAAAACTAAAGTGATATGGTACAATAGCAGTTTATACGATTTAATGGGATAAATGCAATTTTAATTAAAAATAGTCGGTTTCTTATAAAAATAGTAATGCAGTTTGACAGAAGATAATATAATTAAATATATTAATATATTTAAAAAAATAATGTTTAGTGATTATGTTATAATATTTTTATAATTTTAAATATTAAAATTTATTTGAAATAAAAATTTATTTTAAATATTTTCTTTATTATTTTAAATACTAATTTTTGAAACAAAAATGAATTTAAATAAATATACCTCGAATAAAATAAAAGATACTAAAAAATAAAAAAAGACTATCAAGTACTTTATTTTTCCTATAAAATATATCTATATTACTTTTTATTAGCTTTATAAAATATATTACTATTAAAATACTTTGGTATAAATATATTTATATTTTTTATATAAATAAGAGTAAATTAAAGTAATTTATAATATGTTGTATTTAAATAAGAGAAAGATTAAATATTTGAATAAATACATTTGATTTATTTAAACAATATATGTAAATTTTAAAATTAAATATCAGTTCCAGAGTTAAATAATAATAACATCAGTCGTAAAATTTAATGGCAGAATTCTTTACATTTTACTGTATAATTGACTAACTATATTCTAATGTAAATCACTAGAATATATATAATGATATGGTAGAATTATTTTATTTTAGAATGAAATATAGAGAAAATTATGGAAATGTCTTTGCCAATGACAACTTTAATAACCACTTGGACACTATACTGTATATTGTTTTGAACTAACCTGGTCATCAATTAACTTCAAAACAATCGAAGATTTCTTGGAGAGTTTTATTCTTGTCATTTTGTAACTAGCAGATCGTTACTTAAAATTTGGTTTGGTAACCTATTTCCAGTGCTTGCTGCTTCCCACATACACATGTCTCATTTATTATATTTTTAGAATGACAGTAGTTAAGCAAGTTCCTCAAGTCATCCGGATGGAAGAGTTTTTGAGAGACCTATTAATTAAAGTTTTGATATTACTTATGAGAGACTCACGTTGAGAAATTTCAATATGCAAAAGCCCTCAGAGATTTTCTTAGTTTTAGTTTTTTTTTTCTCAAACCATAGACAAAGAATCCGTTGCTAAAATGTTTTCTAGTTGTCAAGATTTGAATTTGATATTTCTATTTTCAGACTAGAAAGCTTTATCAGTAGAGTGTTTTTTTTGTTCAAACTCTTATCAGTAGAGTTAACATCTCAGGGTATTGACTTTACCACGACGCTTAATTTCTTTAAAACGTGAATATTTATTATAGACTTATATTTATTATACTTAAAATATATATTGTATCGGTTCAGGTCGGTGACAACTATGGTATCATTTTGAGTAATAGATTGGCTGTTTGACATAAAAAAAAAGAAGACAACTATGATATCATTTTTTCACCAACAAAAAACTATGGTATCATACATAGTTTTTAAGTTATACATTCGTATGATATAATTAATATGAATATATTACATTTTTTTGTCAAAAAAAGAATAGGAAAGATAACTGCCAAATAAAAGGTACGAGATGAAAAAAAGTGGTACAAGATGATAATAAAAATATAGTTCCGATTGGTAACACTATAGTAATAGGAATACAAGATGATGGTAAAAACATGTGCGTATAAATTATTGAATCCAATAC
Source organism: Hirschfeldia incana (assembly GCA_026261945.1). NCBI lineage: Eukaryota > Viridiplantae > Streptophyta > Magnoliopsida > Brassicales > Brassicaceae > Hirschfeldia > Hirschfeldia incana. The sequence continues at coordinate 1,383,710 of JABCMI010000072.1, forward strand.
GGTTTTGTTGAGTATCATGTGTTGGATGTACTACACGATATTAGAGCGCTCATGTTGGAAACGATTCAAATATTCATGGGAGATTCAGTAACAGCACAGAACTCACGAGATTTGAAGTTCACAGGTGACGTGCAACGGTGTAAGGTGATTGATCTTGATCAATACCAATCGAGGTCAAACTAATTACAGGCAGTCTTCATGATCTTTAACTCTTTAAACCATAGATAATTTTAAAATCTCTTTATTGTACCTGCGATGTTCCTCGTTCTTGTGATTTCTTGCTTGTTTTGTTACATTTTTTCTTTATATTAGGTGAACGAGAAAACATGATAGTAAGCAAGGATGGATCCAATATGGTAAGTGGTTATGTAAAACAATATATTCTTTTGTTTCGCAAAAAAAATATCATTTTAACATTTATCAGACAAACTAAAAAAATATGTTAAAAGTCATTTTTTATCTCTAATTGTTAAATTTGTGGTTGTCTATAGTACAGCCAACTGTTATTGTGATAATAAAATGTAGTTCTAATTTCTAAATTCAAAACGTTTCTACATTTTATATTTAAAGTTAAAATATGTGTAGTTATAATAAAATTGTGTAACAAAAAATATATGAAATAACACTCTTATAAAACAGCAAAAAAACATAAAGAGTGTGACTGTAAAGTATAACTAGCGTAATAAATAATGGAGTAAAAATATTTACTCTCAGTTTCACTTAAATTCAACCAGTCAGGATGAAAAGAGATGAAAACGTTTTACTCTGACTTACGCTGAAAAATGAATCTTTTCTATGTCTTTTCTTCTTTTATCCCTTTTTCGATAGTGAATATAACCCAGCGCAACACAAAAAATAATACTCTCTTGAAAGATAATATTTCTAATGGTTTTACACATATTAAGAAAATGCATTAAATCACTATAGTAAACTTATTGTTTCCTGTAATTTTTAATTTTCAACAACTTTTGACCAATAGTAATCCATTAAAACAATTAATTTTTTTTAAAATTTATAATTTTTTCATAGAAAACATAAAACAACCATCTTCTAGAACATTTGTTTTCAGAACAATCATCTTTTAAAAATAGAGAAAATATATCTTTATCTCCTTTTTTTTTCTATTTACTCTATACTACGCTATTTATTTTCCAGTCAAAGCCAAAAATATGTATACTAGAGTTTAACGATATTCTATAAATAAACATTTAACTGTCTTATACAAAGTTATAAACTTTATCGGTATTGCAATGGTGATTGGTTGTTGGTACAATGTTTTAATTAGAGCAAAATAATTATAACAAATAAATCACCAATTTAAATGTCACACTAAAAAATAATATTTTTTTGTAGAAGTCTTTTTGATCCAGTGATTTTACTAAAAAAATTACTAATGCTTCTACATCAGAATATGTGAATTTTGATTCTAAGAAAAACAGAATTATATGTATTAGTAGATAAATGACTTGCAAAATATTTGCAACAATTTAAAGAATATCATCAAACATATATCTAATAGAACAATTCATATGATACAGTCAAACATAAATCTTTATAATATATATATATATAATTGCTGACTGTAGAATTGTTTGTAATATTTTTCAAAAATTATAACAGTGTTATATATCCAGCGTCAACAAATAAATTACACATCATTCTAATCAGTAATCACCCTTGAATCATTCGACACCTTTGCTTTCGCCCCACTTATAGAAAATAAAATGTTCATTTAGAAATATCTTATAATAAGGATCTGCTTAGATTCAAATATTATTGTATACTTTATTTAAAGATAAACATATAAAGCCTTGAATTTTTTTTTGTCAAAAAAACATATAAAGCCTTGAAGTCACATTTATTCGTCAATAAGAAAATAAAAGATGTGATCGTTCAGAATGGTCCCTTTCAAGTTTCAAGGCTTTATTAGTTCTGAAACAATCAATATTCTGATTTAGGTTTGCTGTAAATTTTCTCTGAATAGTTTGTATTTGTAGTTCAGTTCGAACTACAAAAGAAAATTACGATGAATTACAAATACTGTATTGTGTTTTAACACAATTACAAATATTATGTAAGTAGTAAAAGATGTAAATACAATCCCTAAATACCCGTTGAAGGAGACAGCTTATACGGCTTACATCGGCTTAAAAGAAAGCTGGTATATTCTTTTGTCTTGCTTCGAACGAAAAGACACGTGTCCGTTTTGCAAGTGGTCCTGAAGAATAGTTCGAGTCAGCAGCTGTAGGACCTATCTCTTTTGCAGATATTCAAAGTCAAAAAATTCGGCCTTTTAATTAAAAAACATTTTCACCAAAAGGAAAACTTTATTGCTGGCTGAAAAAAGAAAAAACTTTATCATATGCATCTGTCTTCGCATATGCACACAAGAAGTTATGTGTAGACTTTTAATCCAACTGAAAAAAGAGTTATTAATATCAAATACAGATATTTTTAAAGATATGATATATTTTTTAAAAAAATTGTTATGGCATTTTCAAATGTAATGGTATACTTTAACTAAAACCGGTGTTAGCAAAAAACTGATGGTCCAAACTTGTGACTATTTAATGCTGTTATAACATGTAAAATATATGTACAAACTATATCAAAGATTTGTATTAATATCCAGTTTTCAAAATAGTTGATTTATAAAATAACGATCCATGCAAAGATAATTCAGTGATATATGTTACATCGAAATCTGAAATGATATATTGTTGAATTTCAAGTTAAAGGTAACTAATCTTCAAAAAAAGTTCTTCTAAATCCAACTTTTGTATATTGAGGGAAAGTTAGCATGTATACTCTGATACATGGAATGATAAAAAATAAACATAGTTTCAAGGGGAAAAAACGTAATGTTGACAAACTAGAAAGAAAACAAAAGAAAAAGAGGATGAAAGGAGAGTCGCTTTCGCTCCGGTGAGGTTTGTCTCTGAACGGCGACGTCTCCTGCTTTGTAATGTAGTTGCTGTCTTCAGCAATAGTGTCCGCTTCCCACACGCTACACCAAGATCGCTATTTCGTAGCCGTCGATTAGCTAGAGTTTTGACTTTTCGAACTCATTTTATTATCACGTTCTTTAAACATTAAAAGCTTGCAAGAAAATAAATACATTAAAGTATAAAATTATAAAAAATGCATAATTAGCAATTTATTTTATTTTTCGACAAATCTCCCAAAAAATTCTAAAAATATTTTTAACCAAAAACAACATATAAGAAACAAAATAATCAAACATATTTTATAAAAGAAATAAACGAAAGCTATACTATTACTCTATATATATGTAAATCTAAATATTTTTTTTTAAGAAAATCAAAAATTCTATTCAATTAAAAAAAGTTATTCTTTTCAAACTTAAAAAAAATATTTTGTAATTCCAATTTCTTTTTGTAAATATTTTAAATCTTAAATACTTAATTATATATATATATATATATATATATATATATATATACATTTTTAGTTATAAATCCCACCTCGTTTTTAAACATCATCCTCAAATCAAAATCCCAAGTTTAGATCAGTTAATTTTAGTCGTGTAAGTGTTTTAAATTTTTTAGTAAAACAGATTTTGGTCATTTTGATATTTGTGCGTAATGATTGTGATAGAAACTTTTTATTGCAATGCTAAGAAATTTTTCTTTAGTTTTTTTTTCGATACATTGCTTTTTCACGGACAATGTGTATTATGTGAAATTTATTTTTTAGTTTTAGTTGGTATATATAATATATCTTCTCGTTTGAATATGCTTTTTGGCTTCTACGTTGCAGAGTATATACTTTTATTCCCGCTTCCATTGTTCATCCAAATTTTCTCACGGAAGTTACGATTGGCAGATAAATATATTCACCAATTTTGGCAAAAAGAATATATATTCGTCAACCCCAAAAGGTGCGCTTTGATGGTCCATGTCTCAATGAAGAAAGAAAGCATAATAGAAAACGATGATTAGTTGAGGTACTACATTAGAGTCAGATAAGTAAACGTGCCTTCTGATTTGCTTATATAGAGCCGAAGCAGTATATGAACATGCTGCATAAACCTGGCCGTAAAGAGTCTTCTTGGCTTTGGTGTTTTGATTTTGCGGACTCCCTTTTATCTCTCTTACACCAGTAACTCTAAACTAGGAAATGCTCTTTCTTTTTACCGGGCTGTGATATTGCAATTGGGCTCTTAGCTTAACAGTGTGGCCTGATTATACTGGGTTTGTCGCGAGAGAGTGTGGTAGATGATCCTGCGCGTTCTATTGGTCATCCCAGTCGTATATGACCTGTGAATTTATGGGGAAGTATAATCCTTTTGCCTTCTCTCCTCCACTATTACGAGTCTAAATCCTAAAAATGGCGAATCTTGGCAGGAAGTAGATAATTTTGGCCAGTGGTTGAACCATGACAAGAAAAAAAAAGAATTATGGTGGTGCATAGAGATGGCTTTAAAAAGACGCCAAGGAGGTGCGTGAATTGGGGGAGAGTCAAATGAGTCCATCTTGTATTCAAAAACCATGGAAACTACCCCTACGATTGAGCATTGTCGAAACTGTTAACAGTCTGATGATCTTGTTGCAGATGAAATATCTCATGTTTACATCTGACTGTTTAAGCAGCTCAAGTTAAAGAAGCAGAGTGTCTTAAGAGTGGTAATAACTTGTTCTTCTCCTACGCACTCTTTTAGCCTTTGATGAGTAGAGTGGTCAAGCTCAGATTCTGAGGTTTCAAAGATCAGTTAGAAGCCAGACACACTGTTTCTACTCGGACAACACATATGTCAGCATTGGTTTATGCAATTTATCAGACAACAATCTCTGATGAATGTCTGACATTTATCAGTTATGTTACAAGCCTAAACCGAAAGTTTCTAACTCATTCATCACTCAATGTTACCACAAATCATACAAAATCAAATTCCATTGACGAAAACAACTTAAATATTAAAAAAAGTTAATCCATTTAAAAAAAAACAGAAATGCATTTTCATTAATCCGCAGCCGAGAGCGAGAGAGAGAGAAGAGATTCGTCAGACCTATTTCTTGGAGAATTTCTTCTTGGAACCAGCACCGGCGACGACTTGAGGTTTGGGATGCTTCTCGGCTTCGCTCGGATCCAACCATTTGAGAGGATGGTGATTGTAGAACGGCCAATCAGGTACGGTGATCAGCGTCGCAAGAACGACACCACCTGCGTAGATCAGCATCATCGTCCTGAACGACTCCGTTGCGTAGCCAGCGACCACCGCGACGACGCCGGAGATCACCAGTAAGATCTGCATCAGCTGCTCCACCACTTTCTGCCCTTGCCAATCCATCTCTTAGATCCTTTTGAGAAGCGAAGAAACCCTAATTTCACACCACCAGGATCTGATCTGATCTCACTGAGCAACGAAGAAGAAAGACCTTTGATAAAAAAAATATCAATTTATGACCTCGAAATCGGTTTAACATTAAACCGGAAAGATATGATGATTTAGATTCGGTCAGGTGTATCCAAGAACCGGGTTATCAATTAATTGGGCCTTTATATGATATGTTTACTTTGCCCATTAGAGAATCTCCCAAACTGTTCCCACCTAGTACACTGCGACTCTACTAGTAATCGTCTTTCTTTGTTACAAGGTTCATGCCATTGAGTATTTGTTTTTTTTTCCCAAATTGAAATTCATTCATAATAAAGATACCAATATTCATACAAACGCTGACAGCAACACGAAATAGCTCCAGAACCAAAAACCCATAGAAAGCGGCAACTAAAACCCAACAACACGAAATAGCTCCAGAACCAAAAGCCCATAGAAAGCGGCAACTAAAATCCATACATGGACGACTTAAACCCACACCGGGGTGCCTTAAGGAACATAATAAAATCTACACCACGACGAGAACCAAACAAATGGTTCACAACTATGCAGGAGGAACATCAAATGAGTTCACAGGAGAGAACATCAAATGTTTTTGTTTGCTTCTAACACCTTGCTTTTTCTTTCAAAATAGGACACTCAGAAAAAAACTATGAAAACTTGACTCTTTAAGACTTTAACATTTTCAAAAGAATCAAATTCTCTCTTTCTTGAGAAACATTAATTGTAATACTTGGCGTGAGATGTTAACTTTGTCAGCAATACAGTTATTGGGTAGTAGTATATATTGTAGTATATCAATACTATTAAATCGGGATCATTCTTAAATTATACTCTTAATGAAATGTTGAAATCTTCCAAAAATATCCTTAATGATATGACTAACTAACAAAATTCTTAATGGTATTGTTGTCTTTTGGTTTTGTGGGCTTATTTCAATCGGGTCTAACTATATGAATTATGCTTTTATATAATCAATTTCATATCTCATAAACTATTTAATACATAAATTAAAGTCTGCAATATTTTTAAAAAGTTGATATTAGAAATTGAAATTTTATAAATTCGCGGGAATTTAACTTAAATAAAAATATTATTGACCATTTTATATGTTTGACAATATTTTATACCATTTATAATTATTTAAAATAATATAATATCCCATATAAGAATTTTGGATACAACTAGAGTTGAGAATTTGAGTTTTTACCCGCAGGTCCAGCACCGTTTGATCTGATGGGGCAGATGCGGGTCGGCAAATTTGAAAAATTTAATATGCGGGTGCGGGTCGAGTGAATTTTAAGCAGGGCGGATGCGGGTCGGCCGAATTTGAATCGCGGATACCCGCTAACTCGCAAAAAATAATAATTCACTTTTATTTTTCAAAAGAAACATATTTTTGTAATACATATATAAAATATAATAAATTATAAAATTTTAATTATAAATATATAATTTTAATTATTTTATTACAAAAAATTATTAAAATATAATTAAAATATCATTAAAAAATATTTTATTAAAATTTATATTACCTGCGGATTATCCGCAAATATGGGGGGGGGTGCGGGTTTTTTATCTATCTTTGCGGGTCATGCGGTCGTAATTTTGAGTCAAAAAAAAATTAGTCAACCCGCGGGTTGGCGGGGCGGGTGAGACGGATTGACCCGCGAACCCAGCTCTAGATACAATCATTGTTTAATTTATTTACAAACGTAAAACGGTTGTGTGATGTATTTTAATTTTCGTCATAATGTACACATTATAACAAACCGCATAATTGCAACTTGATCATGTCACACTTAACATAATTAAAATAAAAAATTATCAATTTTTATATTGAAAAACAACAGAAAAACCCGCCCTTTCGGAGCGGATCAGAATCTAGTATAACTAGTATAGTTTCACCAAATTTCATCACAAATTAAACCTTTATCTTTTGCCACAATAAAAGGGACAAAATTCTGAAGTCTTGAAAAATCCATGAGTGATTCTCTTCAGTTTTTTAATGGTTTGATCCACTCGATAGTTATGAATCTTCCAATATTTTTATATGTATATAGTTTTGAGTCATGAAGCCTGGAAAAATTCACCTAGGTTGGATAGGAGTTTGTCCTAGCACTTGTTCAACACGGCCTAGACGTAGTATACTGTAAAGACGGTGTTTGTACACAACAAAGTTAGAAGTTCCTTGTCTAGGCACGCTATATTCTTTTAAATGTCGATGCCTGTACCTTAAACTTGATTTTCTCAAGAATTAAAAATTTTGGAAAACGAGATGTCTAGGAAATTGAAGTGTTGACGTTGAAAAAACTACTTTAAAAAAAGTTTATTGTGCTCTTTTTTATTAAACGAAAACTATTTTCGTAATGATAATTAAAATTGGAGTATATTGTGTTCTGTTTTAGGAAACAACTGTTCTAGGCTCTGTATATACAAACACAAAAGTTACAGTGTCTCTAACCGTGTTAGTGGAGAAAAGAGACATGAGATGATGATAGTGATGTTAAAAAAAATAGCTTGACGATTCCTTTTGAGCAACAGCTTGACGATTCCAGCAACGCGTTATCTTTTGTTCTAACATGAAACCTGGAGAAAGGGAAAAGTTACGAAAGTTTTGTTGAAGAGATTGGTAATGGTACCTCTATGACTTGTTGGTAGGCTGAGATTTTGCAGTGTCTCACGTATTGTTAATACACATGTCATTGGACATCTCCATTGGGTCACTCCGCATTCAAATAGCTCAAATATTGTGAGTGTGATTTTTTTGGGCAGTGTCAGCCAGTTGCAGGGAACAATCTCATATTCGTAGTCACTTGGTTGTTCATGATCACTAGACGACAGATTGGTCATGATCATTAAAGCAGCAAGACCAGCATGTATTGTAATTCCCTCATCCATAAGCCAGCAAGAAACCAATACTCATTCACTTTTGGCAAGATGTGCAGAATAATTAGTATAACCAACAATCCATACCACCAAACTGTATATTCCCAAACTGAGTGAATCAGATTTGTTGGTTATGATAAATCGAAAACACCATCACATAATCTCCAAAAGCTTATAATCGTTTATATGTATGCACATCATTTTAATATTTAATTCTATTAATTTGGTAGAAATCTCAAGTATATGGATTACTGAAGTTAAACCATCTCACCTTGTACAATAGCGAGCATTATTGTCGTAAAACGTTCATGCCGTGGGGAATGGAATATTAATGTATTCATAATTTACTTGTTCAGTATATGTTTTGGTTTAGATGTTTATATGTTTTCACTGATTTAGACATTTTCTCCAGTACTACAGATCTAAAGTTTTGCAAATGCGGCATCATGAGTCTGAAAGATCTATTTAAAATTCATAATATCTCTCTTTTATGTCTCACTTCTAATTTCAAGAGTCACGCAATGATACATCACTATGCCTTGTATTAACAACCCTACAGTTAACCCTAACCTCACCAGGTCTCCCAGACTGCAAATCACCCAACTTCACCATCCCTTCTTGAAAAGCTCTAAAGAACTCACCTTGATCCTCACTAAACCTCTTCACATACCCTCTCGTCTCTCTACTCGTGTACAGAGTCTGATCAGAGTTGAGAAACCCTCTCCCCGAAACCAAGTCTTTGAAATACTGATTATCAAAAACCCGAGGCGTCGCGTCTAGATCCCCCGTCACGTTCTCGTCTCCACCCAAGGGACAAAGCTTGTTGAGCTTCTTCTTGTAAACCGGTTCGAGAGCCGGATCCGGTTTACCAGAACCGGATTGGTTATAAAGCCTGAACATAATCGAAAAACACCGACCTTTACCAATCGAGTGCGATCCAGACAAAGCCACCATGTCTCTAACCGAAAGATCGAATCTTTTGAAGAGATCGATCAAGAACGTCGCGTTCGCTCTCGGGCTCGGCATTATATCGTCTGAATCTTTCTGACTCGCTGTTAAGCTGTCTTTCCTCCCTAGCTTCACTTCCCAGTCCGGTCCTCCTGTCTGGTTTACCCACAAGAAGAACCGAAATTACTAAACCACTAAACCGGGAAAGTTTTCGGGATTTTTTTGAGTTTTTTTTTCTTACGAGAGCAACGGCGTCACGAGAAGCCATGATGACGATGTCGGCGCAGGAGACAGTAGCGGGACAAGCTTTCTCTAGAGCTTCTTTGATGTCGTCGACGACTTCGAAAGATCTCAGTGAATTGATGTTGGAGAGTGATAGTTTTTCACCGAGCATGTCTGGTGTGTCGTCAAGCAGCACGGAACCGTCACATCCCTTGAAGATAAAAAAAAAACAGAGAAGATTTCAGATTTAAAGAATCAAGAAGAGAGTAGAGAGATTGAGATTATTGGTTTGTGTTTTTTACATTAACGAAGCAGTCGTGAAACTGGAGACGCATAACGGAGGCGACGCTTCTGGCTTCTCTGATCATGGCTTTCTTCATTTCGTTTCTCACGATGGATTCGGCTTCAGGGCATGTTTCGCTGTAGAATCTTGGTCGGAGGATTTCACCGGTGGCTACCGTCAAGAGAAGTAGGTAGATGATGAGATGGGGAAGCTGAAGATGAGACATACTTTTCTTTTCTTTTCTTTTTTTTTGCAATTAAATGTTTTCTTTTTATACTTGATTTTTGTTTGGTTCTTGGAAGAAAGAAGAGATTTATAGAGAGTTTTTTGGTGGTTTTCGAGAATGATTGCTTTGAATGGTTTTGTGCAAGTGTGGTAGTGAGCTTCCAATTTCCAAATCCCATTTTCTGATTTTTAATGAAATAATCTATCCAATAGAATCATTATCTTTATTAATGTTTGACAAATCATATTAAAACCATTAATTAATTACTTAATAAGATATACTTAATAATTTACATTAATCAATTACATATATCATATTTTTAGAAAATCTTAATAAACAATAAAATATTAATAATAAATCAATTTAACTATAAATTTAAACTTTAGTTTTAGTACTAACAAAATTTGTTGAGTGATATCAAACAATATTGTTATAAATTAATGTTAGTTAGAGTTTTATTATATAAAAAATTATGCTATTTTTATAATTAAGATTTATAGTATACTAAAAAGAAGTATTATATGCAATAAATATGAAAAATTATATTAAATTGGTACATAAATCCTTTTAAAAATCTTTTATTTAAATAACTATTTATCATTCAATGTTAAAACAGAATAAAATTTGTAAATTATGTAATATTTTTATAGATTTTTTAATATATACTAAAATTATATTTCTTCAACTATATATTATATTTATTTGTTTTGAAACTCACAACGATACACTACCTAAAATGATTATATACAAAATATAATAGTATGTAACTTAGTTTATGTATCATTTATGAAAAATTCTATTAGAAAACTTTGAAATTCCATTCATTAAATATATTAATGACTAATTAATTTTAATTATTAATTAATATATCTATTTAAACTATAACAAAATCTGCTGAAAATATAAAAAAAAATTAAAAAAAATCAAATATACTTAAAACAATGAATTAATTTAGTAAAACAATCATATAATCTTCCAAAATCAAAATAGTTGTGTAATTTTTAAAATTTCCAAATATTGTTTCAACATTAATCCTGGTCAGTGTTCATAGATAGAGGTTTTTTTATCAAATAGCGAAAACACATTTATAACATTCAAATACATCTTTTGACTCTTTAAAATGCTACTATGTAGATATTTATTAAAATAATAAAAATAAATTTATATTATTTAAACAGAAAATGTATTTACCTGTAGTTTCCAAATATTTTTTGAACATTAATCCTACTTAATGTTCATAGATGGAGGTTGTTAATCAAATATTGAAAACACATTTATAACATTCAACGCCATCTTTTGACTTTTTAGAATGCTACTATGTATATAGTACTCCCTCCGTCCCATTTTAAGTGGTGTTTAAAGATTTTCATTTTATCCCAAAATAATTGATATTTTCACTTTTCTAGACAAAATTTAATGTTGATTAAAATTTATAGCCAATTATAAAATGTTGTATTTTTTTCTATTGGTTAAACTGTTTTATTTAATGCTATTTGTATAAAACCAAAATAAATTACATAGAATTTTGTGTTTTTTTAATCTTTGTGAAAAACTCTAAAAACTCACTTAAAATAGGACAGAGGGAGTATTTACTATAATAATAAAGTTATATTATTTAAATGGAACAATTTATTTAGAGAGTGTTACTGTAACATTAATCCTGGTCAATGTTCATAGATAGAGATTTTTGATCAAATAGTAAAAACACATTTATGAGATTCAAATCCAAATTTTGACTTTGTAGAAGGCCACTCTTTATAGAATTTACTAAAATAATAGTTATATTATTTAAACAGAAAATGTATTTACAGAATGTTACTGTAGTTTTCAAATATTTTTTCAACATTAATCTTGGTCAATGTTCATAGATAGAGGTTGCTAATCAAATAGTAAAAACATATTACATTCAAAGCCAACTTTTGACTTTGTAGAATGGGAATATAAATCTTATCTTCACTGTTAAGTTGGCTTGGTACAAAATTACTCAAATATACAGTATACACGATAACGAAGGGAACAAATATTAGTAAATGATAAAACTGAAATATTAAGATAAATGCAGCATAAAAATTATTCAGCCATAAGTATCTTTTTTAAGTTTCAATCTTAACTAAGTTCCTACTTAATTATAAACGCTGAATACAACATTTATAGTTGTGCTAGATGCGTTGAAACATACCCAATATGATACCCTGTTAGGAAAGACATTAGGCGCTAGTCTGGTGGTTGGGTCATGTCTAGCGCCTAGAAAGAAAATCATAGATTAGGAAGAATTATACATGGCAATATTTTAGATTGTTGTGCAGATCATAAATATGTTCATTTTTTAATAAAATTAATACACGCACAAATATAAAAATATTAACTTAATCCGGTATAATCAAAATTATCAAGTTGTACTAATAATATTTTAAATAAATAAAAATTATTAATTTTAAAAAATTAAGAAAAAATAAGACTGCTAAACGGTCATCTGGGTTGCGTAGACAGAATAAAATCGAATGTCTTAATTAACCGATTTGGCATAAATCAAATCAGACGAATGACGTCTAGCGCCTAGGTGGCTAGGTGCCCGATTTTAAAACAGGGCATAGCAATATGCTGAAGTAAATATCCATTAAAATGATATATAAAAAAAGGAAGAATTCATATTCCGTTTATTGACAGTTTTTTATCAACGATTATAAAATTTATTTACAAATTTAAATGTACATATAGCAGGAAATGCTACTACTACTAATGATAACACTGCAAATATTGATCAATTAATATGGTTAATCTATACATTAAATAAAAACTACAAAATGATACCAGTAATTTGTTTTGTTCCTAGAGAGTACTATATGAATTTTCTTTTGGTCACAAAGAGTACTATATGTTTAAACCTTATTAATTCTTAAAACTAATTTGTGGGAGCTGAATGTTAATCATTCAGGTAACTGGACTTGAAAACGTGTATATCTAAGCTAGGGCTTTTAGTTGAATTGTTTGTGGCTTTCTGAAATCGGATTTGATATCTCAACCAGCTTCTGGTGCAATAATTGAATAGTTCTGGAGTCGTTGACTGGGTAAACAAGATAAAGTGGACCAATGAGAGACTTTGGGTTTACCAATCAAATCAATAGTGGCATATGGTACTAGAGACGACATGTGGTGGATAACGTCTTCCAAAAGCAGAAACCCTATCTTAAACAATGTTTATCTAATCCATATGACATGTTAAGCTTGAATATTGATGACATTTTAGACGTTCCCTATATTAGAGACTTGGAGTTCCATTCACCACGATGATATTGAAGTCTCCTGGCATAAAGCGGTATGGTGCAAATGTATAGTACCAAAACATAACTTTGTAAATCGTGTTACAGTCAGTGACAGCTTGCATATTGGAGACATATTGAGAAGATACGGTCTTCAGATTCTTCCGATTTATCTTTTTTTTTTTTTTTTTTTGGACAACATTCTTCCGATTTATCTTGTTTACAGAAATTTGGCAATGTGTGAATTCACTTTTTCTTCAATTATTTTTCGAGAAATCGAGACGGAGGTATAATTTTTTTTCTTCTACAAAGCTCATTTTCGGCTACTATTTGTATTTGAAGATGATTTTAAACATATAAAAAAGACTGTACCAGATATAGGAGTTGCTCTGGTTTTGGAATGTGCTCATCAAACTTCTATACAGTATACACCCACTATGTACGGAATAAATTCGAGATTACATTCATGAACCTCTTAGACAAAAATTAGTAGTCATAATGAATGTTCAAATTATTACTAGTTTATAGCAAGTTGTTGTCATAATGGCGTAGTGGTAGTGCACGCGCGGGGTTAGTTCCCTTGTATCTAGATTTGAACCATCCTAATTATGAATGGTTATTTTAAAAATCAAAAACTATAACTGCTGATTCTGGCTTTTGCAAAGTGTGTGTGTGTGTTTTTTTTTTGACAATAAATAAAAACTATTAAACTACGATATATGCTCGTTCGACTCGGAGAACCAAACCGGAGGCATAAAGTCGACATAGAACACAGCTGAAGGAGAACGTCTAGCACCTCGTGCTAGCTTGTCTGCCACTAGATTACGCGTTCTTGAAATATGTCGAATCTTGAAAGAAAGAAAGAACATCTTACTGCGCTGAAATTTCAATGGTAAAGGAAAATGTTTCGTTAATTAACCAATGGTTATGATAAATTGTTTTTATAACTTTTTAAACGAATATTTTTATAACTTTTCAAATATATGTAGTTTGAAATAATCGCCGAAAGAAAAGAAAAATTCCAGAGAGAAGCGAGAGAGAACTGTCGGTGGCCCCGACGTCCGGTGGCGCGTCCGCGCGCATGCCGGCGTCGGTGGCTCACCTCTGTCCGTTAAAATAAAGCCCCTCCGCTGTAGGCTTCGATCTATTGCCTCCTCCGATATATTGTTGGCTCTGGGGAAGGGTTTTGCGCCGAGAAGACGCGGCCGTTCGGTTATCTCTTCGGAGCCAAGACGGCTTCCGCTGGATACACGGTGAGGATGATGGTCGGTGAATCAAAGCGACAGTCGGCTTGTGAGTCCAGTTGGTGTTTCCGGGGGGTAGAGGCTCCCTCAGCTCTGCGACCGCCAGCTCTGTTTTTGGGAGACGGTGGCTCCTCTAGCACCGTCATCGCCGGCCACTGCTCCCCGGAGACGATAGCTCCAATAGTATCGTTCTCTCCGGTTTTGTTTTATTTCTTTGGTTTTTGCGGTTTCAAGTTCGGTTTCCTCTATGAAGTCCGCTCCTCAAGCTTCAAAGCATCTCCGCCCTTTGATCTATCACATGTAACCGCGTCGAGAGTGACGGTGGTGGTAGATCCTTAGTTGACGGTTTCTTTAGTGGCTTCATAGTTCGTTTGGTTTGTGATGTATCTGTCGGCTTGGGTTACGGATGAGATCTCGATGGTTTGGAAGATGCTCTCCGGTGAAGGTTCCCAGGCGGAGAAGATGACGCAGTGACGAATTTGAGGTGTGCGGCGGTGGGTCGCGGAGCGGTTAGTTCGATTAGGGTTTCTGACCTTTGTGTGTTTGGGGTTGGGGGTGTTGTGGCCCAATTATGTTTGGTCTTTTCTTGTTTGGGTTCCGATTTGGACCTTTATTTGTATGATCTTTCGGTTTGGGCTTGACCCTTTAATATATTATCCAGACGGAAAAAAATATATGTAGTTCTTCGTAGATGTATTTTGGTTTTGTCCAGACCAGCAATAGTATGATCGTGATCAAAAGCATGTAAAGGATTATTGGTGGGATTTTAACTATGGTTTTGTATATGCGTAAAAAGCATTGCAAAGAAGAGAGGAGAAGAAAACAAATGACTTTGATCAAAGAAATTAATTTCAACGAGATCTTACCTCGCAACCTGGTTCCCCCTGTCGTGAAAGTAAAAAACAGATCACATGTTAAATGTGAGCTTCTTGCTCTCGAATCTCAAAGAATAGTTGAAACCGTTCCCTTATTTAATGAAACATAAATTAAAAAGTTTGCGAGTAAATCAATATATATTAAAATATATATATATGTATGTATGTGTGTGTGTTTTAAAACATTTTAAAATATATTTATACATTTTATTGTATTTTTATTAGATACTACAGATAAATTGTAAATTTTAAATAAATATATTTATTATATTTTAAATAGTTAAAAATATAAGAAATAATTGATTATAAAAATAAATGTTTATAATACATTTTAACGTGTAAAACTCTAAAATATCAATTTTAGAAACATGAGATACTTAATAGTCGGAGACGTGAATGATCGGGTGTCGTGAGATAAGAGGATTGTTATAACATGAGGAGGCAAACAATTTGAGCCATTGGTTCATATTTTCTGCAACCGAACAAATTGTCATTTTATAGCATTTTCTTTATTTATTTCTGTTTATCTGAAACTTTTTAAAGTGACCGAACTGATTCTAAAGTATCGTCATCATCATCACGACTTCGCGTTCGTGGACTTTGATACGTTGCCGCTTGGAGATATTATGCTGTCCCCATCTTTAGTTGTCAGTTTTTATTTTATACTACTACATTTACTTTGGACAAACATCGTAAACTACTGTTGATAAGCTTGCAATGGTTTGTTGAAAAACATAAAATCTGATGTGGTAAAATCAGTGTTGAAACTTATCAACACTGTTGTAAAATAAAAATGGGTCCATTTTCAATGACGTGGCAAATATTAATTGGACTAAATTATTAGGTTTCTCTTTCATATTTTAATTCCAACAAAAGTAGATAAATAAAGACAGGTGTGAAAAACTGATTAGATGCTCATATATTCTAGTTTTTTTTTTTCATCTCAATTATATAACAACGATTCTTTTATAAAATTGTAATTATAAATATAAAAATTTTATATCAAAAGTCATCATTTTTCGTACTCTATAAATAGAGACTTGTTTCATTTCATTTGGATACGAAAAAAAAACTCATCTTTTACTATATTTTTGTTATTAGCTCCTTTTAAATATATAAAATAAGAACGAAAATAGAAATGTTTTATAAATTTATTTAGTTTTTGATTACTCAATTTAATTTGAAATGGAATGTTTAATTAATAATATTTTATCACAAATGAAAACATAAAATAGAATAAAACTATAAATAAAATTAGTGGGGTAGGGTGTTGTAATTTTTTTAAAACAAAACCATTGTAGAGAATATAAATTAAATGGATGTTGAATTATGATGTGGAAAAAAAAGAAGATGATGTGTAAGAGAAAGAAAGTGTTGTAAACATGCAACCAATGTACATAGTCTAATTGATAAATATGACACGGAGTTACCTACATATGACTAGTTTCCCGAAACCCCTACAGAATTCAAGATTCAGGTAAGGGAACTCGCATGAAAGGTGAAAGGCCATTGAACTAAAACCATACCGAAAAATAAATCACTAAATGTTAAATTCATTAAAGACGGATCATTATATTCGAAATTAAAGCATAAAATTTGTAATAATCAACGCGCTCTCTTTAAAAATAGAAATAGTTGTTGTCGCCAACGTGCTCTGTTTCAAAACATTATATAATGTTCACAACACTATAATTCAATACTGGCCATCACATAATATAAATATTTACAAACAGTATACATTGAAAATAACTATAGTATCTCTTGTATATTAAAAGAGAATCATTTTGCAAAATGTGTTCACACACATCGACATGAAAATATTTATGTGTCAGTGTCACATTCATTTATCAATAAACGTGTTTACAAACTAATTTCTTAATTATATCACAGGTAATTTAATGTGTTCACACACTAATTATTTTTAATTAACTCTTTTTTAGTTTCATATTATTAATTTTTGTATTAGTGAATTCAAATTCTTTCAATACAAGTACTAAATAACATCGTTGTTGAAAGAAATAAACTACAAAATCATTAAGATTCACATCAACTAAAATGTCAGAATGAAAATGTTCTTAGAAATTGAAAGTTCTGTATTTTGCCGAACTTAGGCCATGGTTGAGGTTTATGCATACAAAATAAACAAATAATTATGACTACTATGAATTAAAAAAAAATTAGGTGAAAAACACCACACAAAGTTAGATCTTAGTTTAGCGAAAAAATGTTTTCTTTACAGAATTTTCATATCAAACCAAGAGTTAGAAACATAATCGGAGTGTAGAAAAAAAACAGAAATCAGAAAAGCCTTAAAAAAAGAAAATTCGCGAAATCGATTGAAAACATAATTCATGTATCGAGTGAAGAGATCAAGTTATTTACGAGGCAGCTCTAACCCATTTCATTCGATTATATTGTGTTTTTGTTATATTTACCAAAAAATTAGAAAATTACACGTTAATAGTTATAGACAGCATCTTGCCGAACACTATTGACACCACACCCAACCATTTTATTGGTATTCTTAAAGTGTGGTCCAATAATTGTATATGTAAAATAAGCCCAAGATATTAGTTTTACATTTATTTATTTTTCTTTATATTAGTAGAAGAAAATAAGTCAGGATAAAATATTTGGATCCGAAGAACCGAACCGAACTTTATTTGAAAATAATGCTAAACACAAATAAAAACATATAAAGTACTCAAATGGATCTAAAGTTTAATATCCGGATAACCAGATCCTAATCCAATCCAAACTAAAATATTTTGGATACCGAAAATATCTAAAACACAATTATACACTTAAATATATTAGTTCTTTTAAAATTTATATCTATTAGATACTAATTTGTATGAAAATACCTAAAATAATAAAATATGTTCAAAATACTGAAACTATATTATTTTCTCCATTAAAAATTTAATTTAAACTATTTTTATGTAAATTTAATTATTTACTCTTATATTATTTAAAATTTTATATTTTATATTATTTTAATTTTTTGGATTTTGACGATTAAGTATATTTGGATTTTTTTTTTAAAAAGTTACATAATTAAAAAGGTACCCAAACTCGAACATGAACTAAAAATGCAATGCTATTCAAACAAAAAATTGTAAATATCTTAATCATATTTAAATTTTTAACTCTAAACATAAAAAACTGAAATTTGAATATATCAACTAAATCTGAACAGATATGTGAATGCTCATTCCTTGAAAAAAATATACGACATTTCTCTTATTACAACTTAAAATAAAAGATCTAATCAGTTATCTCACTCCGCGCATGACGCAGATTATTACCTAGTACCAGAAATATAATTACAAAAATATTTATGAAAATGTTCAGAATATATATTATCTGAAGATAAATACTTTACACTATTTATAAACAAACTCAAACTGATTATAACATAAACCAAATTATTAGCAAGATAGATTACAGAAAACAATTATAATAATTAAGGCACAATAATAAATATTATACAACTAAAATCTTGGTTAACACTAAACAACATCCAATTAATTTATAAAATTTGTTTAATCAAATTAAAATAAAATCTGCATCATGATCCAGTTAACTATTAAACTTAAATTCTTGTTTAGTGGCGTATACCTAAAAAATACAACTTCTCGTTATTCCTTTCTTCAATAGATTGCTGAGTAAATAAATCACAATAGATTGATTGCACTATTTAATTCACGAGGCATATAAGACTGTAATAAGAAAAATAAGTTTGCTGGAATGCCTTGAATTGCAAGAAAAATAAGTTTCCTGGAATGTGCCTTGAATTGCAAGAACATCTGCTGATTTATTTGATTCTCCGTTTTGAATCCATTTGAAACTTTACCTTCTCAAACTCCTTACTCTACTGCCATACTTCTCGTATTGAGTTGTAGCCAGTGCCAGGCTTTGGTGCCTTTACACCATGAGTTTTGCATTGCTGGTGTAAGAGCTTAAAAAACAAAATTAAAGAGTAAACGGGCTTTACAGATATAATATATCCTCAAAACCAAAAACCCTAAGGCCCGTTAACAAAGCCCTAAGTAGAAAACGAAGAAGAGTCGTCATCATCACTTTGCTTCACTCTTTCTTTCCCCAGAGAGATTTTTCCGAGTCCCGGCGGCGGAAAATACAATCTTTCTTTTTTACGACAAGAGCTGCCACAATGGGAAGAGGAAGACGCAGAGGTCGTTCTCAGCGGAAAGACTTCAGAGAAAGCAGAGAGAATGTCTGGAAACGCCCCAAGACCGATCCCACCGTCGACGCTTCCGACAACGCCGTCGCTGACAGACCTAACTGGCAACCTATTCCGACAGATAACCCTAACTTTGAGGAGTATTACAAGGTAACACCACTCGTGGGTTCTGTCTCGAAATCGAGACAGCTTTCCTTTTTCTAGTCTCTTTAACTCGAGGATATGAGCTATCTTAGGGTTTAGGGTTTAGGGTTTTTATTTGATAAATGGATGTGATTTAATAGTTGATTGGAACTCTTGTGTAGGAACAAGGGATAGTAAAAGAAGAAGAGTGGGATGTGTTCATGGAGATTCTTCGTAAACCTTTGCCTGCTGCCTTTAGGGTTAACTCCAAGTAAAGCTTCTCTCTTTATTTCTCTCTCAATGTGGAAAAAAACATAAAGGTTGCAATAAGTAACCGAGCAGATGGTGTTTTTTTTGCTTCTTTTAATGATTTGCAGTAGCCAGTTTTGCGATGATATTATATCGATATTGGAGAATGACTTCGTTAAATCTCTTCAGGCTGAGGTAAAAACTACAATGTCTGTTATGTTATTGGTAACGTCTTGTATCAATCAGTGATCCTCACGTTGTATTTTTTTTGCTCTCTAGGCCATAGAAGGTGGTGAGTTGGAGGCTATTAAGCCACTGCCTTGGTATCCGAAGAACCTCGCTTGGCATTCTAATTTTTCTCGAAAGCAGATTAGAAAATATAAGACGCTTGAGAGGTACCCTTTTTCACTAAAACTGAACGTTTCTCGTTACTCTGGTGATTTTAGTGTATGGTACTATGGTTGAATTGGTAGCTGAGTTACACATGATGGTTTCTTCTTTGTTTGTTTTTCAGGTTCCATGAATTTCTGAAATTAGAAAACGAAGTTGGAAACATAACCAGGCAGGAAGCTGTTAGCATGGTGAGATAGCTTACAATTATTCTCTTCTACTGTTAATGTTGTTTTGTTCTTCGTTACTAACATTTATATAACCCTTGTTGAATTTAACCATGCAGGTACCTCCTCTATTCCTAGACGTTCATCCAGATCATTTTGTGCTTGACAGTGAGTTAATTTTCATTTGATATTGTTTCTGAGACATAAAAGGGTTCAAAGAAGTATCCGTCTTGCGAAAGGAAGAGATGTCATTGACCATAAGACTTTATCCACTGATGGTTACTGATCACTTATCTTCTGTTTGTGTCTGAGCAGTGTGTGCTGCACCTGGTTCCAAAACATTTCAGCTGCTCGAGATTATACATGGAGCATCAGAACCAGGGACTCTACCTAATGGAATGGTTTGTATTTCTTTTTCATAGTTTTGATTTACGAAATCTGGATGTAGGTAGATGGATGGTTAATTGTTTTCTACCTTAATAATCAGGTGGTGGCTAACGATGTTGATTTCCAAAGATCTAACCTTCTTATTCACCAAACTAAGAGAATGTGCACATCAAACTTGATAGTGACTAACCACGAAGGGCAACAGTTTCCCGGTTGCCGCTTGAACAAGTCCCGAGCTTCCGAGAAAGGAATAAGTGAAGATATGCCCATTAACCAACTTTCCTTTGACCGTGTCCTCTGCGATGTTCCGTGCAGTGGTGATGGTACACTGCGCAAGGCTCCGGACATCTGGCGGAAATGGTGTGTTTCACCTTTGCTTTTTCTGGTTTCTCCTATTGGTCGTTTTATGAGGCATTTGTAGTTGAGATTCTGATTTATTTTGGCTTCTGTACAGGAACTCTGGAATGGGCAATGGACTTCATAGCCTACAGGTTATTCTTGCTATGAGAGGTAAGCTTTTCTTCTATGTCCCAACTAGTTTTCGCTCTTAGAATGACCTGCCTGTCTTAATGTATGCTTGGTGTTGTCCAGGTTTGTCACTTTTGAAAGTCGGCGGGAAAATGATATACTCAACCTGCTCAATGAACCCGGTTGAGGATGAAGCTGTTGTTGCTGAGGTAACTTTCAAGCAACACTTTTCATTATGAAATTTCTTACTGGCGTTGTGTGGATGCGTATAAACTCTTTGCTTGAATTCAGATTCTAAGGAGGTGTGGAGACTCTGTTGAACTTTTAGATGTTTCCGACAAGCTTCCTGAACTTATACGAAGACCAGGTCTTAAGACATGGAAGGTCAGTTCCTACCACAGTTCAACCTTATTGAATAAAACCCTCTTCTATTCTATAAAATCCAATGGGATTTTACTCATATAGTTGTCCTTGCCTCTGTTAAATGATCCAGGTGCGTGATAAAGGTGGGTGGTTTACTTCTTACAAAGACGTTCCACAAAATCGAAGAGGCGGAGTTCTTGTGAGCATCTTTCCTTCTGGGAAAAACCTCACGGACTCAGCTCAGAATAATGAGAATGGTGGTGTTAACGGCAGCGAAGATGGATGCAAAGAGACAGATAAATCTGTGGTGGATGCTATTCCTGATGAACCAGTTGTTGAAGTCTCTGATCTTCCACTTGAACGATGCATGAGAATAATACCTCACGATCAAAACACCGGAGCCTTTTTCATCGCTGTCCTTCACAAAGTTTCACCCTTGCCAGGTGATTGCTTGGTTTCTTTTTTTTTTTTTTTGGCAAGAACACTGTTTCTTGAACTGATGATAATCACTTCTGGTTCTGAAGAACTTATCGTTATTATTTTCACAGAGTTTCAGGAGAAACCTAATCCGAGAAAGAACTCATCTACTAAAAACGCTGACTCGACAGAGAAGTCTCCGGCTGAAGAAGCGGTTGTTACTGCTGATGCTGAACCAGTAGAGTGTCCAGTGGAAGAAGTCATAGAAGCAGATGCAAACAATGAGAAAGATGAGAGCTCTGTGGAGCCTGAGAAGAAAAAAAACACAGAGGGAGAAGAAATCATCACAGAAGAGAAAGAAGAAGCCAACAGTACGGTTCACGCAGGAGACAAGAGAAAAGTACCAATGCAAGGGAAGTGGAAAGGCTTTGACCCTGTTGTCTTCCTCAAGGACGAGACGTTAATCGACAGCATCAAGGAGTTCTACGGCATCAGAGACGAATCATTCCCATTGCATGGTCACCTCGTGGCAAGAAACACCGACACAAGCAGCGTGAAGAGGATTTACTACGTTTCTAAATCGGTGAAGGAGGTTCTCCAGCTGAATTTCGCAGTCGGACAGCAGCTTAAGATTGCTTCCGTTGGCCTCAAGATGTTTGTAAGTAACTAAAATCTCTCTATTCACTCATCTCTGGTTTTGTTATATTAGTTGTATAACCGTTTGTGAAAAACGCAGGAGAGACAAACGGCTAAAGAAGGTGGAAGCAAGCCTTGCTCGTTCCGTATATCATCAGAGGGGCTACCAGTGATCCTTCCGTACATCACCAAACAAGTTCTCTACAGTCCAATGGCAGACTTCAAACACCTTCTGGAGTACAAATCAATCAAGTTTCCAGATTTTGTCAATAAACAGCTGGGACAGAAAGCGGTTGACCTTGTCCTTGGATGCTGCGTGGTGATTCTCAGCGATGGTGCGTACTGTTTTGGTTGAAGTGTTAGATGTGATTTGTGCATGTGGTTTTTTTCTTACAGTTTTACTGGTATTATCTCAGGTGAAGAACCGGTGAAGGTGGATGCATCAACAATAGCTATCAGTTGCTGGAGAGGGAAGAACAGTTTGGGAGTTATGGTCACTTCTGCTGATTGCCAGGAGCTGCTAGAGAGACTTGCCGAGAGAACACCCAAAACTGAAGGTGGCTCCGTTAATGGAAGCAATGGCGACTCGTGTGGTCCTGAAGCTATGGAGACAGCTTAAAAGCCCTTCTTTTCAACATATAGAACTCTATAAGATTGTAAACTGTTGTGTTATTCACTTTTCGAGTTCCTTTACATTTAAGCAATCATTATTAGAGTATCATATGATTACTTTTGATGAATGGATAAACAAGAAAATTTTATGTTTCCAAAATTTGAAAACCACTTGACCAGAACGTTTTAATCAAATCGGTATTTACAACAAATCGAAGGATTCACGTTTTGTCATGTCATCAGGGGCTTGTAACAGCTCTGTAAATGCGTAGAACAAAAGAACCATAATGTCACTGATCGAAGAAGCCACATTGCTATGATCTTCTCCTGGCCAACTGATGAAGTACTAATCAGTGGGACTCATGAGGAGGACAATTAGTTGTGAGAAAAGGGACGTCAATAATGGCGTCCTCACACGTGTATTGATATGTGATTGTTCCACTTTGTATCAAAACGATTAGTGACGATTGTAGTATTGGTAGGCAACCGAAAAAGAAAGGTACAAAAAATAATATTGGCCTATACAGGTTTCGAACCTGTGACCTTCGCGTTATTAGCACGACGCTCTAACCAACTGAGCTAATAGGCCATCTTGTTTGTAAGATTTAGAAAGGCATCTTAGTTCCATAAATATAGAGTTAGCCACAACTGCAAAAGTTTACTTGTCTTATTACTGATCAAATCATTGTTATGGTAAGTTTACTTGTATTATTACTGATCAAATCATTGTTATGGTAACTTATATCTTATTGCTGATCAAATCATTGTTATGGTAACTTATATTGCTGATTGGTAGGGCGTAGGTTTGAAACAACCATCCAAGTAACAACCACCAATCTTTATAGTAACAGCAATCTTATATCTTGGATGGTGCTTGTAGTAAAAAAAATTATTTATGACAAGATGAGGAGATAATACAAGAAACAACAATGTGAATATGGAATAGGTGACACAAATTTTCACCTCTGTATGTGGAATTAAAGCCTTGATTTACACCATGTAGTACACGAAGGTTTTTTTTTTTTGAATAATATGTAAAATTTATTCAGAAAAAGTATTTGTTACAGTCAAAGCTACTTTAAGTCGAAAAGTTTTACTTCAAAAAAACAAATTTCCTATCTTGTTGAAAGCCAGAGTTGGAGAGCACCCATGGTGTCTGATCCTCTTGGAGTGCATTATTAGGCATTGATTTCGAATATGCCTGTCTATTGTTTTTGTCAGTTGTCCTGCAGAAAGCGGATGAGTCCCATGGCGACGATTGTTTCTTTCCCTCCAAATGGAGTGCAGTGCAACTTGGAAGCTATAGCGAGTCAGATAGAGCTTCAGCGTCGGTAGGTTCTTATCTGCAAGAATTGCCACAAAATAGTATATGAAGGTTTACCAACAACTGATGTGGAGTTTACAACAGTTTATTTTGATTTAGTGAAAATGGTGTTTACATTATCATATAGGTTCTCGACCCACCTAGAAAAATTCAAACTACGATTCAATAATTTCGTTTTCAAATTTATATCACGTACAAAAAAGGCGGAAAAATTAGCATGTAGTGTTTGGAGTGTTCATACATCAATATTTTATATGAATCCAGTTCTATTAGTATGGCTAATTGAACCATTTTATATAATGTAATTATTAAAAAATGAGATGTTAATTAGATAACAAAAGGTTTAAATATTTAAAATCACCATTTTGTAATGTTTATTTTTACCTTTGTTATTTAAAATTTTTGGAATATTACCTCGGTTAAACTAGTCTTTACTTATAATATCTTATATCCAGTGAGAACACACCATAGCAATAGCAGTGGTATAGTTAGTGAAATAGGCTGAAACAGAAAGCATAGTACACTTGAGCTTCAAAGAAACTAAGCCATAAATGTAGAAGCTAGAGCAATTAGTTCATTAGAATCTCTAATTCTGGGTGACCATGACATCCAAGGCACAATTTCGTTTCTCTTCACTTAATTTTTATCTTTTGCTCGATGATTCCTAACCAGCAATTTGTAATTTTAGTAACGTATAGAAAAGCTTTCAAACTCCTTAATATCACGACTTGGTTTAGTAGAGTTTCTTCTAAAATTTTCTATACGTTTGAGATTCAAGAGTTATAAGAAAAAAATTAGCTACATGGTGCATAAACTTACTTAAGAAGAAGATGGTTCACTGATCTGGAAGCTTTCCATTTCGTCCACCTTGGTCAGGGAAGAAGGTCCTACTCAAAGCATGAATACATTTTTTTATTTCTTTTTTAAAATTTATGATGAAATGGAGTTTTCAACTCCTCACACTTAGTCATACCAAAAAAGACAAAACTCCTAACACTTAGAATATGGAAATAAAGGAAAGTCAAAACAAAACATGGAAATAAAGGAAACTTAGGGTTTGTCCTATACAAGAGGACCAAATCACCACTCTGCATTCAATCAAATTGCTTTCCTATTACCTTTGTTCTTGAAACTTTCCCAAAGAACCCGCTGTACGTCGTCGTCTTTATCCGAGGGAGGTCTAGTGGATGAAGATGAACCATTATTTATCCTTTCATTTTCATCGTATAGCAAAGCATTTGCAATCTGCTCATCTTTTTCTAACTCTCTTGCGCGCATTCTAGCCACTTGTTCCTCTTGTTGGCGAAGATAAATAGATTCTTGAATAGCCTGAATCATTGACAGCTCTTCCATGTTTAGACTCTCTTGAATAGCTGCAGCAACCTGCTCATGCTCCTGAAGTTGCTTCCCTTTCCCTTTATCCTCTCTGAAACTCTCCAAAATAACCTGCTGCTCTTGTTGGCGGCGACCAAAAGTAGATTTTTGACGAGCCGAATGATCAAGCCCTTGCATGTTTCGACTCGCCTGAAGAGCTGCAGCAAGTTGTTCATCCTCCTGATCCTGAACTTGCTTTCCTTTGCCTTCATCTCTAGTGAAAATATTGTGTTCAACTCGAGGAGGAGACTGTTCCATTTTTAGTGAAAGGACCGTAACATGTCCCTATAATGAATAAGCGGCAAGTAAATCTGACAGAACTTGAGAATATCTCCATTGACTCCCTTTATTTTTTCTGTATACGAACTTTTCTTGAGTACATCGTATTCCCGTACGCGTGAACACTTGCGAACCATGTTTTCAGCTCTTCGCAGGGTTTTAGTAAGAGAGTCTAATAAATCTTTATTACCTGGGCACTCCACTCTTTCTTGCAACATGTCGATATCTTGAATGATTGGAACCAGTGTCTGCATGGTCGAGACCAATTCCTTGAACAAGGGTTTGAAGTCCTTCACTTTCTTGGCCCTCGAGATCACCAGCTTCAGTAACTCCGTAATTGGAATCGATGAAACTATTTCTGCGACCGGCATGATTTGACCACTCTCTCTCTTGGAAAAAAAAACAAGAACTCGAAACTTTAATGAGTCAGATATCTGCGAGTGAGTACGAGGTTTCTGCTTCTAACAGTCTCCATGTATATATAGTATGGTAGGGACGAAGAGGGAAAGATTATCTTTAACGTAAGATCGAGACGTGTGGACCAACGCGTGAACAAAAAAAAAAAGGATTTAGAAGAAAAAGGTTTTATTTAAGAAATACCGTCTTTGTTACCCCTTAATGTAGAGACTCCTTTTGACTTCACTCATGTTCATTATACCTCAACTTCACGGAAGTCACACACTGCCTTGAATAAATGAACAAAGAGGTGCTATCCGATCATGTTCGTTTTCTTAAAGGAAATTGAACTAACAGTTGGTGTACTTTACTTATTATGGTGACCAGAAAAGAAACCCACAACAACAACAAAGTAAGGGAAATTATTTTATAAGACAACCCAAAAACATTTTAATCCGACGAAGATACACTTGCCTTGTAAAGAAGTAACAGTTTACTCTTACAAACATCAACATAACAGTTTCATATTTTCTCAACATATTTTGTTATAAACTAAATATAAAGCTCAGATTTATAATTAAGATTGATTTATTAGTAATATCCTTATTAATTATTAAGAAATTTTAGAAATTTTATATATTTAATTGATTAACGTAGATAATCAAATATGACAGTTAAGTACTTAAAATTTTAATATTGCTATGACTTGTCAACAATTAGATAAAACTAAATTCTGTTACACAATGGCGTATTTGATATTTTTCTGCATAGATGAAATAATATTGTTACAAAAATTAATTAAAAAATATTGTTTTTATTGATAAGGTGAGTCAACGTAGGATCTCGTTCTATGATATTAGTAATTTAATTAGATGGTCTTACATTACGTTATGAAGGTACCAAAAATATATCGTTCTATGATATTTTTATGATATATCAATCGGTCGAACATTGCTTGTTTGTTCCCATAGTTGGTCCATTTGAGATCAGTTTAAAGGGAATCAAAATTTTTAACCAAACCAGAACATCTATTATATTAAAATAGAAGTCACCATTTCACTTCAGGTATGATTTTAGGTTGGACTATTCATTAGAAAATTTATTAAATATATTTCACTAAAAATAATAATATATATTATCTTTAAAATATTTAAATCATAATATCTTTTGATATATTTTTATTTTAAATATAAATAAATATATTTTAAATATCCTGACAAATCTTTTAAAAAGATTCTAACAAGATCTTAGTTTTCCAAAAAATATATGTAAATGACTTTAACTAATTTCGTAATTATTTCTGATTAAATAATCTTACCAAAAAGTTCAAATATTTTTATAAAATAATAAATTAATTAATTTCGTGATTAGCAATATAATATTATTATAAATTAATGTTAATTAAAAAATATTTCACATAATTAAATATTCCAAATTTTACAAAAGAAAAAAATAAGTCCTAAAGTATAACGTTTTGAAATGCAATACGAAAAACAAAATATTCTGAAAAATTAAAAAAGTTAATATTTTGAAATCTTAGTTTAGTAAAAAAACCAGATAAATTAATACCATAACATAAAAAACATATATCCTACATTGATAAAAAATTATAAAAATAATATCATAGATGATGACTTTGCATAAAATATACTAAAATATTAGAACTGAACAACTTAACACAATAATGTATTTACTTATTAATTATGCAATATACTAAAATGATAGATGATAAATTCTATTTTAAATATAATATGAAAACATAAATTATTCTAAATAAATATTATTTCAATAGTATAACTAAAAAAAATAAAATATATATAGGCAAACTGTCCAAATTAAAAAAGACATATTTTGTATGTGATTGTATGTTAATTATCTTAGATTATGAATTTATTTTACTTAACTCAAAAATATATTAGTATTTAATATATATTAACAAAAAGGTTTAATGTGTATAATAAATCATTATATATAAATAGTGTCGAATAAAAAATCAAAACAATAAGATTATAAGGTTATAAAATATAAAACACTAAAATATAAACTATATATTTAAAATGTTTAGTTATACATTTATAAAATGAAAGCAAATACCCGCACGTTTGTGCGGATCGAGATCTAGTACATATATAAAATACAAACAAAAACACAATATTCTTTTAATTATTTTTTAATGAAATGGAGTTTCCAACTCCTACAAACATGGAACTATGGAAAGATAACATGGTAATAAAGGAAGCCAAGGGTTTTTTCCTAAACAGATAGGAACCACTCTCTTATTTTAAGAACTGAATAATAAAAACAAAATAAAAAAGAGACTCAGGCTTATGATACTTTGGTTTGGGCAACCGAATCTTCTTGATTGCTGGTCAATATAAGCTTCATGGCAACTCTTCTTACTCATAGTGATCTCCTTGGCTTTTTTGTCAAACTCTCAAAAAGAACCCTCTGCATGTCGTCTTCATCAAACGAATGAGCTCTAGTGAATGAAGATGAACCATTATTTATCCTTTCCTGAAGATCTCTAGCAAATATTTCATCCTCCTGAGCTTGCTTTCTTTTTCCATTATCTTTGAAATTGCTTAGACTCTCCTGAATAGCTACGGCAACTAGTTCATCCTCCTGAACTTGCTTTCTTCTTTTCTTATCTTTGAAACTGTGTAGACTCTCCTGAATAGCTACAGCAACTAGTTCATCCTCCTGGACTTGCTTTCTTTTTCCTTTTTCCTTGAAACTGTTTAGACTCTCCTGAAGAGCTGCAGCAACTAGTTCATCCTCCTGAACTTGCTTTCTTTTTCCATTACCCTCTTGTTGGCGACGAAGAAAAAGAGATTCTTGAATAGCCGAGTTAAGCTCTTTAACTTCAGGCGATGAAAGCAGATCTTCCATTTTGAGACTCTCCTGGAGACCTAAAGGAAGCTGTCCTCCACCCACCTGGACTTGCTTTCGACGTTCACCTTGAAAAGCAGGAGGAGGAGACTCTTGAATTTTTAGGCTTGTTTGTGAACGAGACCGTAACCGGTCCCTAAGCCCAATAAGCTGCAAGTCAACCTGACAGAACTTGACAAAATCATCATTGATTTTGTTTATTTGCTTGGTATACGAATTTATCTTGACTAAATTGTATACCCGGACGCGTGAACACTTGTGAACCATTTTTTTAGCGCTTAGCATCAGTTTGGTAAGAACAATTAATTCTTTATTACCTGGGTCCATTTTATCGTGCAACAAATCGATCTCTTCAAAAATTGGTACTAATCTCTCGATGGTCGACGCCAATTCCTTGAACAAAGGTTTGAAGTCCTTCACTTTGTTGGCCTGTGAAATCACCAGCTTCATAATCTCGGCAAATGGAACCACGTCCATGATTTCACCTTTTTGACTTTTTCTCTTCTTACTTAGACAAAAAAAAAACAGAACTATCAAGTCAAAAACAAGTAGTAGATACATTGTGTTTCTAATAGCACCCATATATATGTATAAAAGTTAGGGGGATAATTTGACGTAGAAGATGACAAAGTAGTGAACAAAAATAAATAATAAAGTCTTAAAATTATTTCACTCATGTTCACTCTACCTTCTTGCTCCATGTGAAACTCCTAAACTAGTTTGTTCACTATAACATCTTGACTCGCAATTTACGGAAGTCGCGCTGTGCCTTAAAGGAAAAAAAGAAAAGAAAAGAAAGAGAGATCTTGTTTATGAGTTAAAGTCTAATCTCTAATTTAATACGTTATCAAAACCAAGTTGTAATATGTTGAAGACGTTAATCGGCAGCTTTTTCCGTGTAGAAACTTCATTTTTAACAAAGAAGGATGAAACTCAAGAATGTATTTGACATTGATAAGAAAACATCTTCCACAAATAGTTATACGAACAGTCCAGAAATTAAACTAAGAAAAAAATCGACTTGACAAAAAAAAAAAAAAAAAAAAAAAAAAAAAATCGACTTGACAACATGAGTGTTCCAGTTACACCAAAAAAACATGAGTGTTCCAAAAAACTCCTAAAATTTACAAGAAAAACTCACCGTAATATTAAGAGAAACAGAGATAAACAAAATTTGAGAATTTCTAAACTTAGAAATAAAAATTGTGAAAACTCCGACCTTAAAACTATTATAACAAATCACTCAATCTTGCACATAAAGCATATCGAATTAAACAAACCCCAAAAACGTTAAACAAATTAAGACCAAGATACACAAGAGATAGAAAATTAAAACCATCCCCCATTGACTTTATGAACACATCATGTGCAAGGTCGTGCTTTTTATATTAGTAGTGAGTCTAGTGGCTAATGAATGTAATATACTAGTAGTGACACTGAGTAGGATGGGTAAAATATTGTAAAATTTGATCTAATTTGTTATCTGTTTCGATTTAACCTGAAAAATTTAGATATTCATAACTTTATGAATCAAAGAAAATATTAAAATATTCAATATCTTTCAAAAATGAAGGAGTCACAAATACTTATATATGTTTTAAAATGGATATACGATCCGATTATGAATATATATATATATATATATATATATATATATACAGATATATAAGATTATACATATAAATTATATAATTTTCATATTTCTATATAAGTTTTATATTTTTTCAGTAAATTAATTATTTATTTATTAAAAATTTTAAAAGTATAAAATTTTATAATAAATTATTATTATATGATATTAAATATTTATTTTATATTTTATATATTTTTATTTTTATTTTTACATATCGAACCAGATATCCGGTAAAAACACTGATTCTCCGGATTTACGAAAACACATATATACACATAAGGTTACATATCAAATCAACTTGAAAAATCAATTATTCATTTGAAGTAGAGCAAATCGAATCACATATATCCTTAAAACTCTAGATATTCGCTCCGTGTCCACCTCTAGTATTTGAGTGTAATTTTCTCAAAAATCATTACATATAGATTCAAAATATGTTTTACATAGGAAGACACATTGGAAGGAGGAGAGCACCACTTTAGATAGATGTATGTAAAAAAAAAATAGAAGAACTTTATTCATATGCAAACAAAACCCACCACAAGTTTATTTTTTGATTTTTTGTAAGAAAAAGAATACTATTGTATTCTTCTATAAAATAGAAGAACTTTATTCATATGCAAGCAAAATCCACCTCTATGATATAGTTTGGTAACTTGGGTTGGAGATGCTTTTATAATTTTTATATATGCTTCTACCTGAGGTTAATAATATTGCTCGATCCGCCATTGAAAAAAAAACGTGTAGACATGAAAGGGTAATTGCCACGGCCGAATAAGCAAGTTGCGTTGTTATTTCCCGTTTTTGAAGACTTGTCAAAATAGCGCATTCCCTCGTGAAGATCATTTATCCTCCATGTATATAAAGTCAAGATATCGACTTCTTCTCTTGTACGGAAGTGTAGTGGGTTTTTCCGAGAAAAATCTCAGCAAGAACGAACAACAGCCCTATGAGGTTCCGTCTCCCATTAGCTGCTTGTTTGGTCCTTTTTGAGATCATCTGCATATGTTTGTGGACAAATTTCTTTACCAAGTCAGGACATTTATCTATAAGCTTGAGATCCAAGAAAAACTAGCAACATATCACATACACATATATCGCACAAATTTCTTAGCCAAGTCAAGACATTAGACATATACATCTTTACATTTTTTTTATAATGAAATGAAGTTTTTCAACTCATAGAGAAACTATGGAAAGAGGACATGAAAAGAAAGGAAACATAGGGTTTTTCCTAAACAATAGAAATATAACACTAATCTGTTATTTCCACAATTAGAATATCAAAGAAAAGAGACTTAGTCTTGATGATACTTTGGTTTGTGATACAGAATCGTCTTGATTACTACCCCAAATCAGCTGATCACTACACTTCTTATTCATTTTTCTTTTTTTTTTGCCTTTATTTTTTAAAACTCTCCCAAATCATCCGATGTATGTCCTCTTCATTCAACGTAGCTCTAGTAGATGAAGATGAACCATTAATCCTTTGATCAGTTTCATCGTATAACAAAGCATTAGCTATCTGCTCATCCTTTTCTAACTCTTGCACGCGCCTTTTGGCCGCTTGTTCATCTTCCATGTTTAGACTCTCCTGAAGAGCTGCAGCAAGTTGTTCATCCTCCTGATCCTGAAGTTTCTTGTCTTTGCCTTTATCCTTGAAACTCGCCAAAATAACTCGCTGTTCATCTTCATCAAACGAGTCTCTTCTTCCAGTGTAAACGTTGCTATTTTCTTGGCTTATTCGTGACTGAGAACGTAACTGGTTCAAAAGCAGAATATGCGGCATGTAAAGCCTAGAGAATTTTGCAAAATCGTCATTAATTGCTTGTATTTGTTTGGAATACGAAAGTTTCTTGAATATATCGTATTTCCGGACGTGTGAACACTCGCGAACCATTTCTTGAGCTCTTGATATCGTTTTGCGAAGAAAAATTAGACTTTTATGGCATGAGTCCAATCTTTCTTGCAACTTATCGATCTCTTCTGTAATAGGAACTAATATCTCTATTGTCGAGACCAAATCCTCGAACAAGTGGTCGAAGTCCCTCAGTTTCTTGACCTCTGTAATGAGAAGCACCAACATCACCGAAAGTGGACTGAAAGGAATATCCATGATTTGACCTTTGTTCTTTTTTTTTTTTTGTGAAACAAGGGTTTGCACTATTCAAACAAGAGTACGGCATATATATCCATGATGCAAAGTCTTTGCTTGTTGCCTCCATGGAGGCTGCCTTGCAACCTCAGGCAACCTCGCAATTTCAAGGAAAAGAGAGAAGGAAAATATCTGGAAATTGATCAAGTTATGTTCCTTTCTAGCTAAGAAATTTGAAAAAAAAAAAAAATCTTATAAACGAGTTGTTTAGGACAAGTGGTCGACAGTAACTTTGTAACATCCTTGATTCATTCCAGGTATATATACATAAGAATTTTATCTAAGATTTTTTTTTTTTTTGATTAAGTATGGTTACAGTGAAATAGTAAATGAATGCTGAGTGATTTTTGATATCATAAAAAGTGAAAAAAACACCAAAAGAAATGATTGCATAGTTATTAAATAAGTGTTTGGAACTTTCCAACAACTAATGCATTGACTGTCACAGAGACAGAAAAAGAAAAGAGATGTGGGGTTTATTAGAGCAACATTATCAGAAAAAGTCATTTTGGGTTCTAAAAGAAACAAAAATCAATATTATAACAAAATGAATAATTTTTTATTTTCTTAAATTAATTAAAACAACAGTTGATTAAGAGGTTCTAAAAGATAACCCTTCTGATTTTTATGTAAGTAGCTTCAGTGTAATGCACAAAGACTAAAAAATATATTATTTATTATAAAATAACATTTGATATATAAATTAGATATAGTTAAATCAATCATAAATAACACTATGTATTATTCAAATGGTCACACTATACCCAATAAAATTAGAAGTTATATAAAAATAGTGAAAATTACTTATATTTTGAAACAAACAAATTTTTCATGAACTATTTATACTATGAAACAGATGAAATATCATTTAAGAATTTTTATCACTATTTCCATGTTTTTAATCTTTTCTAATTTTTAATAATTATAATCTCTTCTAACCCCATTGATGGAGCTGCTCTTAGTCGTTGATTGATATGCGTTGTAATGAAATTGACTATTTCACAACTAAAGTTTAATTATATTGACCACAATATTAATATAATATATGTAAAATATTTTCAGTGGTATTATGCTCTCAAATGATTTCATTACAAAATTTAAATAGGGTATATAAACAAATAATAAAATAAATTGTAAATTATTTCTATTTTATGATTTGTTTAAATATTCCATGAAAACTTTGGGGTGGAACTCCTCTAAAAAGCTCCCACGTTACTACGTTAGAACCTCTGTTCTAAAACTCGGACAACGCGGGCGAGTCCTCGGTGCGGAGGCGCTTGGCGGCCCTTCACCGCCGCGATTTGTGGTTGTTCGGTCAAAAATTCGGACTGGCAAAAAAAAACATATTCGCGTTCATTTTAATGTAATTATTTGATAGATCTGATATTATTTGGTATATATAATACATAGAATGAGGCAAAACGAATGAAATTTCAAAAGAAAAGTGAAGAAACAAGTAAATTAGGGTTGCATCACATTTTGTTCAAAGGAAGAAGACATGGGCATATTAGTCATTTGCCACTCATTAATGTTATAAAAGAAAAAAAAAACGAAAAAGAGTACTGCTACCTTCGAATCCGGGTCTCTAGCATTAATTAGAGAGACTAACGCTACACAAAGTAACTTTTAATGCCTTTATTTACAAATATACCGTATATAACCAAAAATAAATCGCCGATTAAATTCCGCTTAATTCCCGATTTTTTCAAAAATTATTAGGCCCGTGATCACCGCCCGACTAACGCCTAGCACAGTTCTGAAGAGGGGTTAGAACTGAATAACACTTTTGTCAAAATGATTTTACGCTTCTGAGTTCTAATGTATTTTTTTTTCGTTTGTTATCGACTTACTTTCTTTTGTCTTTACTTTGTTTGATAAGTGATATAAGTTTGCCGATCTAAAAAAAAAAAAAAAAAAGTTTGCCGATCTTTCTTTGCTACGAAACTTGATATAACGCTGTTAGCTTGTAGTTTTGCTTGCGATTAAATAACCCATACTTAAAATGTAACCAAGAATGGTATTTATGGCCTTATGGGTATAACGACTGTTATTTAGTCACAATTTAAATTGAAAAAAAAAAGGAATTGGCTAAGGATAGGATAGCAAAAATTATGTTGGTATAAAGGATAGGCTAGCAAAAATAGCTAGGCATAATGGTTTGGTTTATGTAATAAGTTGGTCGCAACTTTCTTGAATCTAATAATAAAATTAAAAGCTACGGAAAAGACTAAAAAGAAATTGGCCTATACAGGTTTCGAACCTGTGACCTTCGCGTTATTAGCACGACACTCTAACCAACTGAGCTAATAGGCCATTTTGCTCAATGTATATCACAGGTATTTAACAACACTAAATGATTCTTTGTACTTGTGTTGTGGTGTGTTAAGGATACTTGTTCTTGTTTCAGTGGATAAGTGTTAATGTGTGTTGTTGTGCATAAGGTTTTGTAAGAACTGAAGAAGACAACCCAATGGAGTGTGTAGTTCAAGGAATCATCGAGACGCAGGTCCGTCTTATCACATATTCATACAGTCCAAAAGTTCATAAAGAAACCTTAAGCTTTTTGTGACCATATGGATTTGATGTTTTCTCTCAGCATGTTGAAGCGCTTGAGATCCTTCTTCAAGGTCTTTGTGGTGTTCAACGCGAACGCTTGAGAGTTCGTGAGCTTACCTTGAAAAGCCTCCCAAATCTTGGTAACCCTATTTTTAGATTTTCCATCTCATTCATAATCCATAATCCACATTTCACCTTTAACTCTTTAGGTGTTGTACATTCCGAAGTTAGGCTCTCATGTGATCTTGATCAACCAGAGCCTACATGGTACCCACCTTCGTCTTGTATGTTATTGCTTTTATCAATGGAATCTTCTAAATAAAGAATCTTGATCACAGGACTGTTAAACATGTTGGAGGTGCGATGAGAGGTGCAGGAGCTGAACAAGTCTCTGTTATGGTAAGAACCATGATTCAAAGTAGAGTCAGCAAGAACGGTCTGCGTATGTTCTACTCCATTGGTTACAAACTATCAGAGTTGGGTTTGCTTTTCATTTCCAAAGGACAGCACAGATAAGTGTCTCAGTGAGTAAAATGCGTAAGATTCATGCTATAGATGAGGCTGTTCCTGTGACTCCAGGGATGCAGATTGTTGATGTAACGGCTCCAGTGAATTACAGTGAAGTTGCTGCTGCTGTTTCATCCTTCTGTGAATTTCTATCTCCGTAAGATTTGTTACCCATCTTGTTTATTTTGATTACGCTCATGAAAGTCTTGTGTCTTTGATA
Organism: Hirschfeldia incana; assembly: GCA_026261945.1. Lineage (NCBI taxonomy): Eukaryota > Viridiplantae > Streptophyta > Magnoliopsida > Brassicales > Brassicaceae > Hirschfeldia > Hirschfeldia incana. The sequence continues at coordinate 1,420,365 of JABCMI010000072.1, forward strand.
CAAAATCTATCTTTCAGGCTTGTGCACCTGTCGAAACCGTTTATCTCTATGGGAGTTGTGCCGACAGCTGCTGCGACTGCTGCATCTTTTATGTCGGATGGAGGTGGTACTACATTGTAAGAACATGGAAGCAAAAAAAGTTATATTTTTTGTATGAATGTAGGTACGCAATGGCTGTGAAAACTTTTAATTCGCTAGAGTTGGGTATTTAATGAAAGCTCTTCAAAAATTACAACTTGCATAATGTTTTTTATCTTCACTCTCATTAACCTTTTGGTGATATATATAGTGCTTTAAGTTTCTTAGTAGTAGATTCAATGATTTGGAAGCTTTCATTTAAGAGCATTATATGTTAACAGTTGAAGAATAATCTTATTGACAAAAGCTTGGAACATGATTAAAAAGCAATGTCTTTTCAGTAACTTGAGACCAAAGAGTTGTGTATAAACAGAAGTTATATTGTAAACAATGTTCCTAATTATGTGCTACTGTGAAAAGTCAAACAGGGGTGGTGGCGCAGTTGGCTAGCGCGTAGGTCTCATAGCTACTGAGTGATCCTGAGGTCGAGAGTTCGAGCCTCTCTCACCCCACTTTCTTTTTTCCACCCTTTTCAAAAAATAATAATCGGTTGTGATCCAAGCTGAGGCAGATACTGTTTTAACTAAAGTTTGTATGCAACTTGGAACCAAGAAAAATAACTCCGAAAGTTTTTCCATTTTCCCTTGACCACAAAAACAATTCTCTCTTGCTTCTTTAAAGCTGTTCATATTTTCAGGAACCATTCCAGCAAAGAAACTAAGGAGAATGTATTCAAATTAACATTTGAGGTAATTTGATTTTTAATGGAGTTTTAAATGATTTTAATAAGTTGCAAAGATTTATGTGATTTTTGTTAAACCACTCTAGAATATCAATTAAAACAATGAGATTTGTGTTTCAATTTTTTTAACTAAGAAACTCAATCCAAACACTCTAAAATCACTTAATAACTTTAAAACTCCACAACTTAAAATATTTTCAATAACAGTGGATTTCAGAGTACTTCACGAAATATCAAGTTCAATAACAGTGGATTGTAAATGAGTTTTTAAAATTCTTGTTTCAATAACAGTAAATTTGTCATTTTAATACAAATCACCTAAAACTCTTAGTTGAATACACCCCTTTAAAGAGAGGATAAAACAATCAATGTGTACATATATATATATATATATAAACAATCACATTTCCAAATGTCAGATCTTTCTTCTTTCTAATATCATCTACTACTGCTATTAGCAGTCTTGTTCTTGCTCATATCAGCAAGCTCCTCAATAAGTTTCTTCTCCTCTTTGCTCAATCTCTTTGGTATCCACTTGCACTCTCAGTCTCTCACCAACTAATCCCCTTTCATGATACTCCTGTTCTTGTTCATGTTCATTTAAGGGTATTGATGGCCCATAATTGTTTTTTGTAATTGTTAATATTTTCTATGCAAAATACAAATTATGCTTCGCAAGCTATATCCATTAAACTTCAAACCACTTAATTTTCAGTTTTACATAAATTAAATTTTGATTATCAATATGCGATTTTTGTGTTTAATGATTTTTGATAACTTTAAACCAATGATAGTTTGTTTAATAACTAAATTATTTTAAAATTTTACAATTAAAATACGACTAAGCTTTCCAAAGTTATCTTTTAAAAATATTTTATGAAAAAAATATCTTTTGAAAACATTATAAAAGTATGATTTTATTACATTGCTAAAAAATGGCGGTTGGGTTAGGACATTCGTATCTCATCATTTATGTTAATGTTTAATTAAAGAATCTTTCATAAGAGGTGAAAATTCATGTGAAAGTTTTTCGTACGTGGATGGCTTCAGAAGAGAAGTAGAGAACTACACATTTTCAGCAAACGAAGTCATGTAAACTTAATTGAGTTGACAAAAAAAAACGTCATGTTAACTTGGGTATGGATATTTCTCCTGCAAAAGCATGACATCAAGAGAGCTGAGAGACTGAAATTCGGTTTGCTGTATATATTTATATATCATGTTAACTTGGATTTCAACATGATTAGTAAGTGTCGTGCAGATATTGGTTGAAGTGAGATTGATTTTCGATTTAAATATTTGTGAAATGATCACAAACTAATTAGTAGTAATGTGTAATTAAACACGACATTTTGAAATGTATGCATGGCACAACAATTTGTAACGCGTGATAACAACGTATTGATACATACAGACGTCATGCATGCACATGGTGTGTCGTAATAGTGAACATCTGAGTCGAGATTCTCGTGAATTTATATGATCACACAACACTTTTTTTCTGTTCTTTAGTCTGAAAGATGGAGCGTGAAGTGAGACTTTTCTCCATCTATGCTCCTAGGAAAAGAATGAGACGTGAATGATTTCTTAACATTTAGACCAAAAAATGATTTGGAAGTTTTAGGGGTGAGGATTTATCCAAAAAATAATTATGGGCGACATTCTATTTCTCTCTCGGAATTATATCATCTGATCATATTCACATAATTAAACCAAAAACTAAACCATGTGTGTGTTTTAAATGGATTCTAACTTATTAACCGAAATTAAACCATGTTTGTGTGTGTTTTGGATTCTAACTTCGAATATATAGTGAAATAAAATTCAAATTTATATTTGAGGGGGAAACTGGATTTAAACATTGGCTTAACTATGTGTAGATGTGGTGATCCGCTGATATATGATCATTTTGAAGGGGAATAGAACGTCACCCGAGAAGTTTTATATACTCCAATAAATATACTGTAGTATCGTTAGTTTTGTTTTTGGTCTTTATTTACTCTGAGAAAATAGTTATATATGTATAATAAATAAACCACTTAATGAAGAACCTTTTTTGACCAAAAAAAGAAGAACCTTCATTATAGCTGGCCATGTGATTTATGGGGGTTTGAAAAAATCTACTCAAGAAAAAGTTTATAGATTATTTTTTGTTATACAATTTTTCTAGATTATTTTTAATTGATTAAGTATCATTGATTGATAGTTATTGTAAATTATATATTAAAGGTAAATAATAAATTTAACTGTAAACATTTTCTTAACTGTAAACATTAATTTTATTCTTAATATAAGCAAATATTTTTTTTTGAAAAATATTCAGGAAATGGAGAGAGTATGAGATTATAAAGGTGGGACGGATCGAATATACGAGGTATTTTTGGATATCCCGATCCCGATTCGCATCCGTAAAATTGTCATCCGGATCCGGATTTGGACATTCTGGATATCCGGGATCAGAATATCCAGACTAAAATCGGGATACCCGCGGATATCCGGATCAGAACGGTATTTAAAAAAAAATCAAAATTTTTAATATTAAATTAAAAACTAACTAATCAATCATTTCTTTAGTTTATTTACAACATTTGTTAAAAAATAAAAATGAAAAATTATTGAAATTTAATAAAACTAAAATTTTAATTATTTTATATAAAAATTATATATAATATGCATATATAAATATAATTATATTTTAAATATATAAAAAGTTCAGATCCGGATATCCAGACCAAAAATTTTACTATCCGGATCCGTAAAGTCACTACCCGGATCCGGATCCGGACCCTCTGGATACCCGTTTTTTCGGACTAGATCGGTCGGATCACGGATCCGGATATTAAGTACCAGGCCTATGAGATTATGTGTATTTAAATTTATTCAATTGATCAAAATCGAATGTAGATACTTACAATACATAGAACTCCTAAGAAAGCGAAGACAAAAGAAAATGAAGAACGTAGCTGAACAAAAAGTTATCAAGAAAATGTGTTAATAACTTAAGCTGCTTGAGGTGAACAATGACATGTGAAATATATTGTTCAATCAATTTTCCTATTGAAGCTTCAGTGTCACAATTAACAGCTTGTTTAGCCTCTGCTCCATGGAAAACTCTATAATCGTCGTCTGTATGATCTTCTTCTTCAGAAGAATAATCATCTGCAAGCAAATGAGGCGGAACGACGGATTCTTGAAACTCCCATTCGTCAATACTAAGTCCCCATTCTTGATAATCCTCTCCTGCCATCGCTAAAGCCTCCATCGAAACCATCACCAAGTACTAATTTAGCAGAAAAATAATAGTAAGAATGTAGTGTGCTTTGTTTGGAATCTTTTGAGTTCGTCTTTTGTTGATGAGTAGGTGTGGCTAACGGCGTTATATATATATATAGAGGCATGTTCGGACGTGAGGTTTCTCTCCTGAAGCCAATACCAAAAGAGCACGTGAAGAAATGGTTTACAAATCAAACCGTTGAATTGAATTTGAATTTCTAAAATGTCAAATGCTTTGAACGAAACATATGAACAAGAACAAAAACAACATTCTCGTGATTTTCTTAAGAAGTTGAAGAAGACTGACTACTTGCTGATAGATTGAAACAGGAACGAATACAAGTTTCTCATGTTAAACCAAAATAAATAGAATTTGCAATGTTGTCATGAGCATGAGTAATGTGAAACATGTTCATATCCACCCTGAGTCCCTGACACTATTTTACATAACAGATTACATCAACATATATATAGTTTTAATGCGAAGAACAGCCACAACAGAAAGAATAATTAAACAACTTACCTTAATTGCAATCCAAAAATGTCTAGGGACAGACAAGATATGACTTCCAAAAGGACAAGATTGCGATAAGTGTGAGTTGGACGGTCGGTCCAGATTTAGCGAATTGAAGAAACTAGAGATTATTTTCCGATAAATAAAAAATTAATTTTGAAGACTGTTTTTCAATTTTCTGATTAGTGTATATATTATTAGATGATTTATATGAAAGACATCAATTGTTGACGCTGCCTAGTGGAAGTTTCTTTAGCACCAATACTCACCAAGTATAGCATAATGGGCATCAATCAGTGTTTACAGCATCTTTATCGCAAGGACTTATAAAAGTCCTTTGATTTTTAATTTTCTTTTTTTTTGCTTTTTTGATCTAAAAAAAAATAGATCAATTGTAGGCCGCCACATTTCAGTAAGGTCTGCAAACAGTGAAAGATAATACCTGAGACTTATTTATTTAGCGATAAAAGGAAGAAGTTTGGGACATTTATCGGTGAGACCCACGCCAAAGCATTTAAGGACTAAGTGTAGGACGTGCCGATATTCATGCTCTGAGAGCCTCTTGGCAGATGCATCAATATTAGTGTCTCATTGATCATTGTGGTGTTGTCTGTGCCGTTAGTAAATTTTTGTTTTGGAATGAATGCCGTTAGTAATTTTACTCCCCCTAGCAGTGAATTTTTTTAAGAAAATCAGGATATCTTTATCCTACAGATCCTCACTAATATACTGTGAATTAACTGCATCAACCATGCATACTGCAAAGCAAAACAAATACACTCACACGTAAAGTCACAGTAACAACTCGGATTCACACACAGATATGTTAAAAGTGGAAACTGACATCTCACAGCGTCTTAATAGCATTTAGAAACGATAACCGAGAGGTAAGCCGAACGATCTAAGTCTCTTGTTCGAAAGAAATTACTCTCTTCTCTGTTCTTACTTTTGATATCATCATCAACAAGAACAGCCTCCTCCTTGTTGGTCGCCTTGGGATGAATTCGAAGTAGCTTTTAGGTTAACATCAACCATATCCTCAGTTTTCATGTTTGAATACGAGTCCATCCCTGGTAACGCCGCAGCGATTTTGCGAAACAAAGGCTTGATATTGAACCCTGCTTTTGCACTAGTCTCGATGAATATAACTCCATATTCACGACCTTTGCTGTCTCCTTCTTCGATCGAGACTTGCCTTTACCGTTTTCACACAAAGACACATTTTCAAATCAATCTTATTAATTAGCACAAATGAGAAAAAAAAAAAAAAAGAAATGTCGTAATAGTTTTACCTTTTATCGACAAGATCGGTCTTGTTTCCGACAAGAACAATGATAACATCACCAGCTCTTTCGGTGCGGACTTCTTCGATCCATTTAGATGTGTTGAGAAAGGAAAGCCTATTGGATACATCATAAACAACTACAGCAACAGAAGAGTCTCGTATGTAACTTGGAATCAAACTCCTGAATCTTTCTTGTCCAGCCGTATCCCTTCAAGGCAAAAACCATTCCATGTTCAAGAAGCATATAAGTCATAACCAGTTGTTAGAAACGGATCCTTAGAAAAATCGTACTAATGACCAAACATGACTTAAAACTTTTATGGGCATGACAAAAAAATATAATGTCTTACCAAAGCTGGAGACGAACAGTTCGATCTTCAAGGTACATTGTTTTCGATAAGAAATCAATTCCAATAGTAGCCTGCGAAAACAACCAAAAGTTTTACGTAAATTTGGTAGAGATTTTTGCAATCCAATGAAAATTTAGCATTCAAAAATGTATCTAAACACGATCAATGTGGTAGAGAAACAAAAAATAAAATTCGATAAAACAAATTATATAAAATCCCTTATGGACTTGTGATGAACAGATGGTAATGTGATTATAGGATTTAGGATTTGACTCGAATCAAACAGATCGATTGATGGAATCATTAGATCAAGGCAAGTAATATATATTAGCAACGTTGAGCATCTCAAAATGTAGCGGTTAGAAAAGAATGATCGGTGGAGGAGTTGATTATATATATTTACCTGGTAGGTTGTGTCGAACTTATCATACATGAAACGTGTGATGATGCTTGTTTTCCCTACAGATTGATCTCCTAAGAAAACCAGTTTATACTTAGCCAGTGGTGACACCGAAGCCATTTCCAATACTCAAAGAGGGATGTTTTGAATACAAAGTTCTTCTTCGTCTTGTTGTTTCTTGATGCAATCCAAAAACGCATGCGATGTTGAGAGAGCAGCTGAAAAGAAAGAATCTCCTATTTTTGGAAAGCGAAAGAAACCGCCTAGCACGACGACTATGATGGCTACGGAGAAGTCTAATTTACCCTTTATCTATTTCTGTTCGCTGAAATAGTATAACGGCGTCAGTTAGGTTTGATACTTCGTTTCCTTTCTGAGAATCAAAAGAGACTCCATGGCCCAATGGATAAGGCGCTGGTCTACGAAACCAGAGACTCTGGGTTCGATCCCCAGTGGAGTCGTATTCTTTTTGTTTTTCAATAAAAGCACTACTGCTGACATCAGAGTTCCTTGGTGCAGACTCCTCCATATTCTTGTGTTTTGTTGCAGATAGTAGAAGATAACCATTATCATTCATGATAACTAGGTGTTTTCCTGCGCCATGCGCAGAAATAATAGTTTTAAATTTAATATTTATTTTTTGTTTTTGACATATATATATATATTATTTAGTTAGTGATATATGATTTATTGATACATTATAATAGTATATTGGAGTGCACCAAGAAAGATATGTATATATGAGAATCAAATATCTTATGCATAGTTAAGAATTGGTTCTCATATATAAATTATTCTTTCCTTATTATTATTATTACATCTCTTAATGTGTATATATTTATCATATTAAATGTGCATATCCCTTATAGTATATCTTACAGTTATTAATATGAATATCCCTTATTGTATATCTTACAGTTATTAATATATATCTTACTAAACTAAAATTTAATAATAAATGATATGCACATTTAATAAACGTAATGTGCATATCCCTTATTGTATATCTTACAGTTATTAATATAGATCTTACTAAACTAAAATTTAGTTGAATGAAACATTTGACATGTAATTAATTCGAGATTCCATAAATTTAACAAATTGTTTTTTTTTGTAAACAAAATTTAACAAATTGTTGACCAAGCAAAATATATTTTACTTTCTTAATTTAAACTTTACGTATTCATTTTGACTTCTTAATCAAGGTAAATGTGATGAGTATCTTACTATTAAGTTGTCAATCTCCTTAATCATAATCTAACTTTTAATGTGATTCATATCTTACTATTAAGTTGTCAATCTCCTTAATCATAATCTAACTTTTAAAACTATTTTCTATTATTATATTTAACATATATATGAATCCATAGTTAATTCGATTTGTTCAATCAATTTATGCCATTAAAAATCCATTACAGGTTATTATCTCCTTGACCATCACGTTTCTCATATATGATATTCGATCTTTTAATTAAATTTCCTATTATTATGTGTACATTTATGAAAAATATCTACTTGACCATCACGTTTATAATATATATATATATATATATATATATATATATATATATATATAATTACATATTCATTATACAAAATTTAACAAAATGAATATAATTACGTATTATATTATTTTAACAAAATGAATATAATTATGTATAATGAATATACAAAATTTATAATATATATATAATTACCGTATTTGATGGTTTAACGAATTGGTTATTAGGGAAGGTTTACCGAATTGGTTATTAGGGAATGTTTATTAGGGAATGGTTTACCGAATTGGTTATTAGGGGATGGTTAGACACGTAGGATTGTATTAATTAAATTATGGTAACATTGGTAAGATTATATGGTAAGAACTTATGAAAAAAATTAATTATATGGTAAGTTGTGTGATTGATCGACATGTGGACTTCCATGTCACCTTTTTTTGAAAAATCACTTCTCAAATATAGTCTAGGGGATATGCCCTTAACAATTCTTCCTGTACGAAACAATGAAAAGGACTCAGCCACTCTTCCTTATTAATCTTGTCACGTTAAGATTAGTAATTAGCTTCTTAAAATGTCTACACCAACTTGTGTTTATATATCTCATCATGTCAAAGAAGTAAGATGAGAAAAGCCTAGTCAATCAATGTGACTGGAGATCATCATGAATCAAGATCGATCTAAGCTTTGTCTACGATGATGCTTTGGTTTACAAAACAAGCCTGAAGGTGAGGTTGATACGAGTGCCCTCTGCCTTTGCACGCTTTGGCACAGAATGAATCCAGTCCCTTTGCGTGTATCCCCTCATCACCAGCAGCGATCCATGCTTCATTGTGAAACTCTGTTGATCCTCCTCTCTCTTTAACCTCTTCTTTGCTGGTCCACCATCTCCTCTCTTATCTGCAGATTCTCATACGTTAGTCCCTCACTGGGTCTAGCAATTAGTGGCATGAATAATCAAAAGTCCCCCTCCATACCATGGGAAGAGTCGTCGTCTTGAAGTTTCTTTTTCTTGAGCACAAAGTCACGTTCGCATCCAAAAGAGAGGGAAGCAATTTCAGGGGTAGGACCGTAAAGCTTCTCATCATCAGCATGCCAACCAACATAGTCATTGGCACCTTTGTACCTATTCAAAAGCAAGCTGTTGAATCTGCTTCCAGGAAGCGCCTCGCAAATCTGACAAAAGACAAAACAAGAGGAAAAAAAAACGTTAGTTCCAACAAACACTAAGAACACAGAGAGTAAAAAAAGGGGTTTATTGTAATCTTACAGCATCAAGGATCTCCTTGAGAGGTGGAAAATCATCCCAAGAATAGGCATCAGGTCGATATCCACTGTACATGAGCGGAGTCAATCCTCTACTCGCAACATAACATGTATCTCTCGGCTAAATAGATAGCAAAGGCAAATATGATTAGAGGGAAGAGTTAAAGCTTTCAAATGGGTAAGGAAGAACCTGGAGGCAAGAACGACCAAAGACACGGATGGTGGGCCTGGTCCAAGGAATATGTTTGTCGAGATAATCAAAGAAAGTCCATGACTGTTGAAAAGGAAGAAACCTCTGAAAGTAGATGAGGTCGCTTCCATGGCCAAGATCAATGATGGTTCTCCTAGTAGTGGGAGACTCGTCAGAGGAGGAGGGAGGCTTCACGGACACGAGAGATGTCAAACTCATCCTCCGCTACACAACACACAATTTTGCTTTGGTTCTTCAAAAGTTGCGTATAGGGGGAGAAAGTAGGAAGGAAACGTAATAATATAATCTTAATAAAGTAGAATGGATGAGAGAACAGGGAGTAAGAAGACCTGGTCCTGATGACAATGGAGTCCTGTCTTATCATTTGAATCATCTTTACAATTTTCAGGGACTATTATGTCACTACCACCAGCCATTTCTTTTAGTTTTGAACACTTGTTGTTGTTCCTGTAACGAAAACACTGAAAAGAACTTAAACCATTTACTTTTTTTTTGAAACGGAAAAAAAAAGATGAAAATTGTTATTACTTGTTGTTGTTATGCGGTTCATCTTCCTCGTTGGTAATTTGACCGCAACTAAGCACCGTGCTGAATCCATCAGACGGCTGAAATGAAAGATTGCTTAATCGTCAACCAAAAACTGAATAACTAGAAACGATTGATTTCTCGCCGGAATACGTACCTGATGAGATCGACTAGCGGTAGTAGCGTCTGAGGAAGAGTCGGGAAGAACATTGTAGGTGGGATTCGTCATCGCTATGTTGCGTTCCTCCACACCGGAGCACCGATTCCACTTCCAAATATAGCGAGCAAAAAAGCTTCGAAGAAGTGGAATCTGTACCAAACCGAGCCGCTAAACTGCTAAACCGAATCGAGCCGGTAGTAAAACCCGGTTTTAGTGTATCCAAAACCCGAATTAAGTAAAATTTACTAAAACTCGATATTTACTTTGTTTCTGAATAAGTGTCACTTCAGCTCTTTTTTTTGTTTCACAAAAATTGTTATTCTACAATTCCAATATAATTTTTATTAACTTTCAGCTCAAAACTAATTGAAAAATATATTATTCTTATAAATAAATATATTTATCTAGAACATTATTGATCAGTGAGATGTAATTAATGACAACTTACATATATTTCAACGCTTTCTTAATCTGTGTGATTTCTCGCTGGAATTTGATAAGAACATTATCAAGTGAAATTTACTAAAACTTGATATGTTTTTAACCTTTTAGGTTGTGATAACGTTCCTTGATTAGTTATGGTTTTAGGTGTTGTGAAGAATGTGAGAAAAAAATAGACAAAGAGACCGATAAGCAATGAGAAAAATTTACGGAAATTTAACATGACAAATGATTATGATTCTTTTTTTTTTCTGATCCATGTATCTTATACAAAAGAAACAAGGGAAAATTGTTTTTTTAGGCCAAAAAAATGATCCTCATGTCCCATTAGACTAATCTTATCTTTGTGTCATTTTTTCCTATAATACCCTTTTGTAATTCACAACATAAATGGAATAAATTGTTTTAAAAACAGAAAAAAAAATTAAAATAGTAACTAGTGATGAAAAACCAATATCAACTTCATGGTATTTTTTTTGAATTCTAAAAATGTTTAAATAATAGTTTCATATTTTGTTCTAATAAAAGTAGAATTGACATTCTACATATTAGAAAATATGTTCTACTTTTTTCATTGAATCTACTACATTTATAATACGTGTTCTACATAAATAATAGTAATCTAAAAATATTTAGAAATCACATTCTACACTTAACTCATGTTTCTAAAATCCGTAGAAATCGAAATCTACACATAACTAGATTTCTAAAACCAGTAGAAATCAGATTCTACAGAATACTATAAATCTAAAACAATTAGAAATCGATTTCTAACATGTTTAAAGTATTCTACATATAGTAGAATACATATTTTATAGATAAGGACACATTCCAAAAATATAGGAATCAGATATTTGAAATATTTTATTACCTTATTTAATATTTCGTTTTTAAAAAAAATAAAAAAAGGAAATCATGTTTTAACTAATTTTTAAGTTAAAAACTAAAAAAAAAAAAAAAAAAAAAATCGACGTCAACTTCTTCTTTCTTCTCCAGATGCCACCTTCTATTGATTCACAAAATTTCTCAAAATTATCCCATTGATCCTGCTATGATTCATATCTATGCTTCATGTGGTGTTTGGGAATTGGTTGTAGATTCAGGTTGGAATTTCTCTGCTGATAAAAAGATAGGAGGAAGGTTGCTTGCTTTTGAGTTGAGCTATTCTATTGAAGAGTTTAAGAAAATTGTTATAGAGGATTTTAGTTTCAAAGAAACAGATGTTGATTTGGAGTTGAGTTATCTACCTATTGGATTGGTCAGTTCATCAGAATGTCCACCGGTAATCATTGCAAACTCACGCCAAGTTCAAAATTTTCTAGGGTTTTGTAAGAAGCATCCGTCAACTCGATTGTGTGTTACCTATAAAGCCAAGCAAGGAAATCCATATAAGATCGACATTGATCTTAACAAGATGGCAACTGATTCACGTAATGGTGAAGAAGAGGAGCAAAATCCTTTTGACAATGGAGGTGTCTCAAATAATGTTAAGGGGGCTAAGAATAACGAGAACAAGAAAGGGAAGATGAAGCAATGCGAAGTTGATGGAGATGATTGTGATGCTGACAATTATAGCAAGAAGAAGAAAGGAAAGATGAAGAAAGACGAGGTTAATGGAGATGATTATGATGCTGAAAACATCATCACTGAAAAAGAAAACATGGAAAATTTGGCAAACAGTTCTTTGGTCGATTTGGTTAAGAAAGGAGATCTTTTCCTCAACAAAAGAGTGTTAAAGGCAAGGTTTGAGTTATCTGCAATGAAGCATAACTTTCATTACACAGTTACCAGATCCAATAAATCTGTTTGGTGTATTAACTGCGATGATAAGATGTGCTTTTGGGGTGCCCGAGCAGAGGGTTTGAAGGGCTCAACATATTTTATTATTAACAAGTATGTCGGTGAACATTCATGTGCACCTTCAAGCAAAACCAGTGCCGGTAAGACAGCTTCAGCGAAAACTATAGGCGGTCTCATCATGCATAAATATGAAGGTGTCAAAGAAGGGCCTAAAGCGAAAGATATTGTTCAGATTATGCGCGATGATTATGGATGTGAGATCTCTGATTCTTTAGCATGGGATTCCCGTGAATATGCAGTCTATGCTGTCAGAGGTATTCCAGAGGAAAGCTATGGGAAAATACCAAAATATTTGCACATGCTGCGAGATGCCAATCCAGGAACACATTCCTCTTACAAGACTGACGTTGATGGTAGATTTAAATATCTGTTTTTAGCGTTTGGGCAATCGATTAGAGGTTTCAACAAAGTCATGAGGCGTGTCATTGTCATCGATGGAACGTTCTTGAAGAGTAAATTCAAAGGGGTGTTACTGGTTGCTACTGCTTTAGATGGAAATTCAAATTTGTATCCTATTGCGTTTGGGATAGTAGACTCTGAGAATGATCAGGCTTGGGAATGGTTTATGAGACAATTAAAAGTTGTTGTTGATGATGATAATGATTTGGCTTTTATTTCGGTCAGACAAGGGTCTATAGCGAAGGCAGTAGAGAACGTGTATCCGCTAGCAATACATGGTATCTGTATTCATCATTTGTTGAATAATGTGGTAACATATTTCAAGGGAAAGGGATTAGCTGGGTTGGTTTCTAAGGCTTCAAAGGCTTACAGAGTTGCTGATTTTAAGAGGACGTTTGGTCATGTTTGCAACATCAGTCCAGCAATTGGAGACTATCTTAAGCAAGCAGATGTGAAAAAGTGGGCTAGATGTCAATTTATTGGATTCAGGTATGACATTAGGACAAATAATCCTGCTGAGTCTATAAATTCTGCATTGCGTTCGTCGAGAGAGTTTCCTGTGATTCCTTTGTTGGACAGTATTAGAGAAATGCTGACACGGTGGTTTTTTAAGCGTAAGAGATTGATTTCAAAGCATAGGCATCCTCTAACCATAGAAGTGGAGAAAAAGATTGATAGGAGAATCGATAAGGGAAAAACTTTTGTAGTTCAACCCGTAAACGATAATCAGATGCTTGTTAAAGGTGATACAATTGACTGTTTTGTTGATCTGAAGAGACGGATCTGTTCTTGTGGAAAGTTCAACCTCTTGAAGATTCCTTGTAGACACGCAATAAAAGCCGGTTTCTCTATTGGCAGAAAACCACACACATTGACTGATTTTATGTACACCACGGAAGCTTGGAGAGAAGCTTATCAAGAAAACATAAATCCTATTGCTGTACCTGAAGATGCTTGGTCTATCCCAGAAGATGTTGACAACTCTGAAGTGCAACCGCCAGAGACAAGAAAGTCTCTTGGAAGAAAAAGAAAACGTAGATATGAAACTGTTGAGGACAAAATCCGATCATCACAAGGATCACATGGGAGTAAGAGTCGCAAGTGCAGTAGATGTGGTTTTGGTGGCCACAACAGAGCAACTTGCAAGAAGCCAATATAGTCCACTTACTTGTTTTTAATCTTTGCTACTTTGTCGTGGTTTTGAATTTTATATTTGTTTGATTTCTAGTAACTTTGTTTCAGTTTGGTGCAATTGTTTTATTTATTTTGTTTGGAGTTCTTGAAATTATTAGAATATTTTCTCGTTATTATGTTTTACGTATTTTTGTTTAAGTTTCATGTTGATAGTGGCAGAGTATATCAGATTAAGTAAGAGTTCCAGGCTAAATACATAACTTTATCAAGCACAGATCGATCGATCTATGGTGTCCTGGTCGATCTCATTGGTCGATCGAAATATGTTTAACATGGCGAGACATAGCGGTGCAAGTTTTGATCGACCGGTGCCAAATAAGTCGATCTATAATGCTCGATCTCAGTGCGATCGATCGATCCCGTTTTGAAGAACGGTCGATCCGTAGTTCAGGATGTTCTCCCTCGTCGTTTTCCTGGTTTTAGTCAGTCAAACTCTAAAAATAAATTGTTTGATAACATTATTTAACTAATAAAGAAAACATAGTTATATAATCATTAAAACTTAGAATAATAGCGTAACAACCAGTACAAGCTAGCACAGTCAAAACATGAAAATAATCCTGAATACAACATGCAGAAAATATAAAAAAATGATATAACACAATGAATAGAATGAAGCGATACTGATCAGTGGTGGTCGCCAGGACTGTAACTCCTACTCTCTCCAGGTGCTCGTCTGCTCCTATGGAGACGTGAATTTCGCTCGGTATCTGCTGCTTCACTGGATGGTTCATCTGCTGTGTCATCTGCATCCACAGTATCAGTCTCTGTGCGTCCAGGAACATCAAGAATGTCGTCAGTCATAACAGCTGTGTCTGAAGTGTGTGGAACACGGCAGCAAGAAGGAGGAGGTGGACATCGAATCTTTGCAAGTGCACCCCACACAGTTTGCATCATCGTCGAAAGCTTGACCAATGTATCTGCAGTCCAGGCAAACTGCTGCTGCGGTGTTCCATCCAATGGTGGTGCTCCAGAGTCATACTGACCAGTATATGCATGCAACAAATACTCAATAGAAGGATCTGGAGTATGATCCACTGGGATATCATGAATGCTATCATCCTCACGCTGCCTCTGAGCAGGACCCGAAGAAGAGGAACCACCACGACGGCGTTTTGTAGCAAGAGGAGGCGTGTAAAGAACCTCAGCAGGAGGCATGAAACGCAAGTTCTCTTCAGACGTCAAAGACGTAATGGCCGGCTGTGGGAGCTTGCAGTGAAGGATAGGCCCATCAGGAATGGTAAAACGGTAAATTTTACCAGGGCAAAGAGTCTTCGTGTTGATGAAGAACTGCTCATCAAATCTATCAATCGTATCCACACAAGGAGTCTCTGAAAGATCTATATTATGGTACTTGAAAATCCGAGTAAGTAAACTACCAATAGACTCCTCCAAAGGTTTCTTGTTCAAAGAACGAAGACCCCTAAACTTCTTTTCAAACAACATTTGAGCGAACACTGCTCCCATGTTTACCGAAAGCTCTTCTGGAGGTTCATCTGTAACTCCATACTTAGGCCTGATAGCTAATGGAAGCCCGTAGTGAATAAGCAGCGCTTCATACTCAGTAAGTGATCCTGCTTCCTCCTTTCCCAATAGAAGATGACCCAAATATTTTGCTACCACTCGCAAAACCGGGTTTCTGACCATTGCAAGTTTAGCCTCCCGAGAAACATAACCGCGCTCTGCAATCTCTTTCCACAACAATGTAGCACAAGGGAACTTGGGCAAAGAGCATACCTCATGTGTAGACTCAAATAATGTACACAGCTCTTGTATAGACATCTCATAAAGCAATCCACCGGATAGGAATGTAAGTTTGCCTTCGCTAGCAACCTTGTGAAGCTCCGACCTGTAGTGCAACTCAACTGAAGAGAGAAACTGTATTACCAATTCTGGATACAATGGTTCAGGATTGTAGCCAAGAGTACCAAGTCCCATGTTTTTCCACATCTTCTTGACATCACGCACAAGTCCCAACTCTTTTGTTGTAAAATCACAGATGAACTTTGTTGGTTTGAATGTCATCCGCTGCAGACCATTGTAGAGAATGCAGTGGTAATTACTCCAAGCCGCATTGTAGTCGCGGTTTTTGTAGACTGAAAGTTCTTTTAGCATCTTCTTACTATCAATAGGTTGTCCATGATATGTAATGAGATCATTGAATGAAGTCAATGGATCCCGAGGCCAAGGTGCTGCTTCCCGAGGTGCATTACTTTCTGGTTGATCTGAGGACGAGGCTGTTGCCGCTGCCGCTGGTGGTGCTTCCTGGTTCTTTTTCTTTGCTCCTTTTCTAACCATTTTCCTGCAAAGTCATTAAAAAATGCATCTCAACAAGTAGCATCAAAGAATCAGAATTGTAGCTACATATCCCAAATTTCGTTTTTTTTTTCTTAAGAGCAAAGCCTAAAATTTTCAATCAAACGTAAAACTATGAATTAAGGCATGGGCTATGTGCGAAATCATCTCTAAACATCACCATAACACACGATTTTAGCCAAAACATCTTAACAAACTCAAAAATCCACCTTTTACAATATTATTTTCGAACTCTAAAAATGGAGATAGAGTTTCATACCTTGGGAAATCGAACAAAATAGTCAAAGATAAAGAAAGAGCTCAAGAAATCGTGTGGTTTAGGCTCAAGAATCGTCCAAATCAGATAAAAATTGAGTAAGTTAGGGTTTGTTAAGAAGAGATTTTGATTTCTCCCCCTTTCTAATTTTGAAGGAGAAGAAGAATGGGTGTTTTGATCTGTTTCGATCGAGTGGTAAGGGTTATAGAGTGTTCGTCCGGTTCAAATTAAGTGCGAAACAAACCGGATTTAACCAGCCAGAACCAGAAAATCGATTTGGAAAACTTAAATGGGTACGGGATTGATCGATCTAGTAAACGGATCGATCGATCCCTTTAGGATCGATCTATTCCGATCGATGGACCTGGGAATGGTCGATCGAATTTTCGTCCGCAAATTTTCGTTGTTCTGATGTATTAATAAAGATCGACCATGAAGATCGATCGCTGCATCCCGGATCGATCGATCCATCTTGAGTATGTTTGTCCAATTCATATCGATTGATCCAATTAAGATAAAAAACTAAGAACTTCTGAATTTTGTAATCATTTTTTTCTTATTACTTACTTAAAGTAACATCCCAAAGTTTGATAATGGTTTTGTAAATGTACTTTCGAATTTTTAATTAAAATTTGACCTTAAACAAAATTGCGAATAAAAAAATATAAAGTAACTAGAAATTATAATTGTAGTATGAAAAAATGAAAGAAAAACAGTAAAACAAAGTTGCACCAAACTAAAACCAAATTACTAGCGAACAAACGTTCAAAGTGACTTCTAAAGTTCTAGCAGAACAATCTCACTGCTTTCAACCGGTTTAGGAGGCTCATACTTTGACATCCTCTCAATAAATTCTGGATTATTAGCTGCTTCCCATAGATCCCACATAGTCTTCATCCGAGCTCCCCGCATATTATTATCATGCACCAATGATATGTCTAACCCACGCACATGACATTCGATGTGTTTTAGAGTGTACACACCACAATGACTCTTAAGTCGGTTAAGCCCACTCATAGGTACATAGGAAACAGTGTACGGAGGAGTGACATTGAGATGTTTCTGTACTGTCAATGATTGAACGGTTTTGACAATCCTAGGAATAAGATGTGCGAAAGCGTCAACTTCTTTGATTTTTTGCCTACCTCCGCAATCAAACACTTCAATATTTCTGGTCACAAAGCTGATGCATAAAGCGATCCAATGGTTGCAGTCGACCCAAACAGGAACGTACAACCGATCTACATCTCTATACCACAACTTCCGTGTTCTTCCATGAACAGGCAGTTCACCTTTAGCGTATTCCAGTAACAAAGGATTCATATTGTACTGCTTAACACCGTTAGAGTAACTCTTGTAATCTCCAGCGATGAGGCTGCTGAAAACGCAAGTCATGAACGCAACACGATCCACTTTCCATCGTTGCAGTGTTGTTCTTTCCCGGAACACGTACATTACAGCATCAATCTCCTACAAAAACAAAGACAATACTGTAAAGTCAACTTTTGAAGTAAAATCTAACTTGTAATAGAAATTAGGAATTGAATGCATACATCGTTTTTAAGCCACTTGCTTGGAGACATAATACGGAAAGCTAGTTCCTCATCTAACATTGTAGGACCAATCCGTATAGCTCTGTAACAAAAATTCAATGGTATAGTTTTCAAATACAAATAACTTCATCCAAATGATATATACAAAAGAGTAACTTACGTTCGCGTATTTTGCCATTCGGTCATCTTATCAAAATCTTCAGGACGCACATGCACCAAGCAGCTATCAATGTCATCTCTGCCAAGTAGCTCTATCCTTTCGTCATGTAATAGTCGTTGTGACATTCTCAGTGATGTTGGAGGTTCCAACCAATCCAATGAATCTTCAGATTTAGCTTGAGAAGGATCAAAACCTTTAACAAATGTATCTTGTGAAAGGTTCTTAATGCAACTTTCCAAAAACTCTTGTGTATCCATACGAAGATCAATAGCTGATGACTGAGTCAAGTTTACACTAGGTAAATTGATATTCAAATCATCAGTCTTTAACTCTTTTTTTTTCAGAGCCTGTTGACGAACAAAAAAAAACATCAAATTCAAACAAAGCGTATCAAAATTCCAACAACTCCTAACATTTTCTCCTACGGATTACCTTTTTCTTTGATGGAGCTGTGTCTTTTTTGCTTGTGCTAGGAATTGAGTCGACTTTTTTCTTCAATGGAGCAATGTCTTTTTTGCTTTTGCTAGGAATAGGGTCGATTTTGATCTTGCTAGGACCGCTTGGTTGATCACTCTTACCCGCCAATTCGGTAATCAGTAAAGATGTTCTGACCTGTGTAACCTCACTCTCAATCTTCACCAACCTGTCAGTTACAACTGTCTAACACTGCTCTGTTCTATCCAAAGCTGTCTTGAGCTGTGTAACCTCAGTCTCAATCTTTCCCAACCTGCCGGTTACCACTGTCTCAAACTTGTCAAATGTATCCGAGAACTGCTTACTCATTTTCTGCTCAAAAATCGTAAAACAAGCTTGTACCAGACCCTCCATAAACTTTTTCATATCTGTATCAGAGTTCCCTTTCGATGAAGCAGCTAGCTGACACAAAACCTTTTTTTTCTTGATTCTGCTCCTTGATCTGCATGCTTTCTCTTGTTTCTTCCTGAAACATCACTACTCTCGCCAATCTCTGTATCGGCTGTTTGTTTATCTCCTTCCTCTCCTTCCTCTCCTTCCTCTCCTTCTTCTCCTTCTTCTCCTTCTTCTCCTTCTTCTCCTTCTTCTCCTTCCTCTTTGTCAGGTTCCTCAAATGCAGAGCTTGTAGCTTCTTGTACTCCCCAAACATGATTGCTCCAATCATGTTTTCTTTGAATCATATCCAGAATACTATCCACTCTTTCATCTTTTTTCTCATCCTTCCTTGCAAAATCAGCTTCCAAAAGAACCATTCTATCTCGTTGAAATTCCAAAAATGAATGCATAATCCCCTACAAAAAAAATGAAATATTTAGTAAACTCAACAAGACTATGAAAACATATTCTTACAAAATATATACATACATTTTTTGGAAATAAAGTCTCAACGCTGATAATATCTTCATAAGAACATTTTGCACATCCGCTCCAGTTACCACACAGAGGACCTGTGAAATTGTGGCTAACTTTTCTACCACAAATGTCTCCTAAAGCAGGAATAGCTTCCATAATCCAAATCTGAAAACCAAACAAGAATCCTTCCATCAAGTACCCTTCTTTCTGATCTAATTTTGCCTTTTCTTATCAATCTGCTTCAACAGAAAATCAAACGAGTACAGACCCCATGGATAGTTCCGAAACTTCTCCAAATTCATCACCAATTTCATGTAGAGCTGTGGAAATTTCACCTTTTCATCCCTCCCCATCACCACACCCATAAGAACACACAGATAAACTAGTCTTACCCTATCAACCCAAGTCCAGGAACTGCTCTCTTCCAAATAATCATTTTTTATCATCTGCAAGTTGATTTTTCCTTTTGTCTTTATCTGCGTGCTCCAAAAACCATCATCATCATCATCTTTCCATTTCACAAACCTACTGTTCTTCTCGTGCTTTACTTTGAGACCAGTGACAGCATGATACTCTTGCAATCCAAAACGCAGCGGTCTCCTAGCAAAGATGAACCACTTCTCATGTCTCTTGCTTGTCATCAGCTCTTTACACAAAAAAGAGTGTACCAGTCTCGCAGAAAACTTCAGATTATTTTTTTCGATATCCATAATATGCGAGAAAAGGGGATCTTCCATCACTTCATCATATTCCGGCCTCATGTTTTCCTTCAGTATCTCGAGAAGTCCTAATCTGCAGCTGTTATTAATCTTCTTAATCTGAAGTTCTAAACCCTCACCATATAGACGACTAGGCAACTCCAACTTCATACCTGGAAATTAAACCAATAATACAGTAGCTATTAACAACTAATATGAATCACTAAAATATGTATTTCATACTCTATCAATAACCAATGTCATAACAAATAAGTTTCTAGACTTTGTGATTTGTCTGGCATATTTTTAGTGTTGTATTTTCGAACTTTCAAAATGGAGATAAAATTTCATACCTCTGCGAATCAAACGAAATAGTGATAGATTCAAGATAAGCTCACAAAATCATGTTGGTTAGACTCAAGAATCGCCCAAATCAGAGTGAAACTGAGTGAATTAGGGTTTATGAACTCGGGAAGATGATTTTCTCCCCTCTGTTCTTTAAGGAAAAGAGAAAAATAGGTTAGATTGATTAGCAATCGAGTTTAAAGAATCTAGGTCGTGTTTGTTTGGTTCAAATCAAGTGTGAATCAAACCGGATTTAACCGATGAAAATCCGGTAACAAACATTGGATTTCATCGGGATCGATCGATCCACTGTAGAACGGTCGATCTACTCGGACCGAGCATCATAGATCGATCGTTTCCAATGGGATCGATCGATCCCGATGAATCATCAAACTTCATTCTTTAACGATTTAATTTCTGGAAATTTTAAAACATAAATTTTTAAAAATATTTTAATTAAAAATATTTTTAATATTTACAAATCGGTTTATTTATTGTAAATTCGAAATTTAATTGAATTTAAGGACAATATGGTCATTTTTGAAAAAAATTAGTCTATTAAGATATGAATTACATAAGATTAGTCTAATGGGACATGAAGATCATTTTTTTGCCTAAAAAAACTATTTTCCCAAGAAACAAAACCCAAAAGAAAAAAATGAAATCGAACTAAACCAAAAACCAAACTAACTATGTTAACGGAGTTACGAGAAATCAACGTCTGTTAGATTAAGTAAACCTTTTGTATTCCCCGGCGACATTATCTGCCGCCGCCGGAGAGGGTTGGTGGCTAATTTTTTTAATAAACTATTCCAATCAAATTTTCGCACCATTGCTCTGCTCTCACCAACTCCTCCAACTTTCTCTCTCGTCTACATATTCTCCCCTCAAGCTCGACTCTTTACTCACCAACCCACTTTCTCCAATGTCGTCTCACACCTCCGCCTCCGCCATTTCCTCCGCCGTCTCCGCTTCTTCCAGAGTCGATCCATACCAAGACTCAAATAAGCCAATCGGGTCAATTCGTTTCCAACCATTGTCTCTCTCCCTCTCGTGAGTTTCATGATCACTCTGTTTTGATCGTTCATCCCTCAAAGTGTTAAACTTTGAATTCGAATCACTGTCTCGTAGATCTTTTGTATTCCTCGAACATTAGTTGATTTGTTAGATTTGTGTATGCAACGCGATAGGTACAGTAGTAGTAGTAGTAAGGCAGGGAAGGTTTCATCTAGAATCTGTGCCATGTCCAAACCAAACGATGCAGAGACTCCTCTGTCTTCATCATCAGTGGATACTTCGCTTAGCCCTCGTGTCAAATCCTTGAAACCTTCCAAGACTATGGTTATTACCGATCTTGCAGCCACTCTCGTTCAGTCCGGTGTTCCCGTTGTCAGACTAGCAGCTGGAGAACCCGATTTCGACACTCCTAAAATCGTTGCTGAGGTTTTGTAATCTCCCAAGTCGTTTCGTTATGCTCTGTTTCTCTCTGTTTTGTGCTGAATCTTTTGTTTCAAATTATAGGCTGGGATCAACGCGATTCGAGATGGTTTCACTAGGTATTCTCTAAATGCAGGCATTACAGAACTTCGAGAAGCTATATGTCGCAAGCTAAAAGGTAAACACTTCTGCTTTGTTATTCAGTTATGTCAGAACATATGGACTGAAAATGTTATTTTCTTTTTTTAATAGAGGAGAATGGATTGTCTTATGCACCGGATCAGATATTGGTTAGTAATGGAGCTAAACAAAGTATCTTACAAGCAGTGCTTGCAGTTTGTTCTCCTGGTGATGAAGTAACTAATAACATTTATCTTCCTTTCTAAGCTTTTCTTTTAGTTTATATGGTTTTGTTTTATAACAGTTAAAGTGTTTGTGTGTGTATATCTAGGTTATAATCCCTGCACCGTATTGGGTGAGCTACACAGAACAGGCGAGATTGGCTGATGCAACACCTGTGATTATTCCTACCAAGATCTCTGATAACTTCTTGTTGGATCCTAAGGTTTTTGAGTCTACGTTGACTGAGAAATCTAGACTTCTTATCCTCTGCTCTCCTTCTAACCCTACTGGATCTGTTTACCCCAAGAGTTTGCTTGAAGAGATTGCACGCATCATTGCTAAACATCCAAGGCTTATGGTATTTAGCTTGAAACACAAGTCAGTCTTTTTTTTTGCTAAATCTATTCTATTAATTTTCCAGCATGACCAATTGATATTGGGTTATGTCCAATTATTTATAACCCATATTTTAAAATAGTTAACTGACAACATATGTCTATAACGAGACTTGATATTATGTAACCTTCCCCACTACTTCCTATAATTTTGGGATGCAATCCCTTTGAGTAATAAACAAATCACGTTTACATTAACAATGTATTTATAAGAAAAGAAAAAATATTCAACTACAATTACTAACAGCAAAAAATTAATCTATTGGATGTTTTGGTTTTCCCATGCCTAACATCATCCTGTATATATATATATATATATATATATATATGTATGTATATTATCAATAACAATTAATAGCATTTATATTCATAGTATCAATAATTATGTTTACAAATAAATAAATAATTATACCAACTTTGAATAACTATTTTTAAATTTATGGAAAAAAATATGTGTCATTTGGTTAATAGATAGTATTTTTAGTATATTAAGTTATTTAGAAATTAAACATAATTATTATCAGTGGATATAACACTTTATCAATCGTTCAAACATATAGACTATATGTATATAGGTCATATCTAATAGAGTATGAGTAATATTTTTAAACCCGATCCAGATATTGAACCAGATGATTTTATGGGTCACCAGATTATCAAATTGACCGCGGGTGAATCACAAATGAATAAATAGATTAATTGATACTATTAACATGAAATCATGACCTATTGATAGGTCCAACTATTTTAATAGTATTGATTAAATATTTTTAATTCTACACAAATATGACTACAAAAAAACACATATTAAAATTAAATTTCTAAGAAAAAATGTAAAAACATTAAAAGATATTCTCCCTCTTAAGGGCGGGTCATAATATTTTTCTTAAATAAATAGTAAGAAGTTCTAATAATTGTATTAAAATAGTTAGACCACACTTATACCAATAGGTCATGTTGTTGTTTTAATAGAATAGACTAATTCTGATCCACCTTTCAAAAGACAGATTATACTTTTTGTTTTACATTTTTCTTAGAAATTTAATTTTCATATTTGTGTGTTTTAATAATATTTGTGTTTTGTAATCATATGTGTAAAATTGTTTCTAAAATGATTAGTAAGAGATTTTAATAATTGTATGAAAATAGTTGGACTATCCTTGGATTATACATATATTAATAGGTCATGTTCTTAATTTAATTGAATGAATAGATATGATTACAAAGAAAAACACATATATAATTAGAACATACAAATATGAAAAGTAAATTTCTAAGAAAAAATAAGTAAAAAATATATTGGTTCTTTCAAAGGACGGATAAGATAAAAACACAAATATGATTACAAAACATACATATATGATACAAATAAAAACACAAATATATAAATTTAATTTCAAACAATATATACAAAACAAATAATATACCCGCCTTCTTCACTCTCTAGTTGTTAAATAAAACATCTGTTTCTTTCATTTAATTTTGTAGGTGCTATCAGATGAGATATATGAACACATAATATATGCACCTGCAACACACACAAGCTTTGCTTCCTTGCCTGACATGTATGATAGAACTTTGACAGTAAACGGTTTCTCTAAGGTAACATCTTCTGAGTTGGCTTTTAATGTCAATGGTTTAAAGTCTTTGCTGATCAGTATGATGTGTTAAGGCTTTTGCAATGACGGGATGGAGGCTTGGATATCTTGCTGGCCCTAAACATATAGTGGCAGCTTGCAGTAAATTACAAGGCCAGGTATCTCTATATATACAAACATATGATAAATCTTTATCCGGGATGACAATGAGTTGAAATTTGGTTAATGGTTTCTTATAAAGGTTAGTTCAGGAGCTAGTAGCATTTCTCAGAAGGCAGGTGTTGCTGCACTTGGGTTAGGAAAATCCGGAGGAGAGACCGTTGCAGAGATGGTCAAAGCATACAGAGAAAGACGAGATTTCTTGGTTAAAAGCTTCCGTGAAATGGAAGGTGTTAAGATCTCTGAACCTCAGGTGCTTCTCTTTTCAAGCTATTGCTTGTTAGTTTCTTCTTTTAGTCTTCTTGTTCTTGACAGTATTTGCTTTTGCAGGGAGCTTTTTATCTCTTTATTGACTTCAGTGCATACTATGGATCAGAAGCTGAAGGATTTGGTTTGATCAATGACTCATCCTCTCTTGCGTTATACTTTCTTGACAAGTTTCAGGTAAAAACTATTTTTTTTTGTCGGCGGTAAAAACTATTTCAAAAGCTTTTCCACATGTAAATTCAAACTCAACATTATGCACTTATTGTAGTAGTGTTCGTTATACTTTTTTGGGGGCCTGTGTTTAGGTTGCAATGGTTCCTGGTGATGCTTTTGGGGACGATAGTTGTATTCGGATATCTTACGCCACATCTCTCGATGTTCTGCGAGTCGCTGTTGACAAGATTAGGAAAGCCCTTGAGCCACTCCGTGCCACTGTTTCTGTGTAACGGTTCGGACACTAGCGTGTGTTTTGATCGTTTATGTGATGCTGTAAACAAATATATGTATCCACTGTCTTATGCTTCAAGTTCATGTAACCATAAACCATGTTCTTCATTCATCAATTTTTAAGACTGAATGTTGCTTGTGTTATAAGTTTATACACATACATTATACATCTGATTATATCAGAATAGTATGAAGTTAAATCGTTCATCTCAACAAACAAAATATGAATTTCATTTACATAGTTCCATATGTGTTTTACATAGTTCTGTGTTCCGGATTTCAACTACTAAATTGAATTGTAAATTCCTTATGTCACTATCTTTAAACAACAAAAACGTAATTTTATTTCGTGTGCAAAACATTTGGGAAAAAATTAGTTTTATCGAGAACTAATGGGCATCAATTCTCTTTCAAAGACCTAAACTGAATTTTAAAAATAAAAAACGTGATCTTTTACCAAAAATGGTTTTCAAGATTCTAGATATTGATTATAGCATCAAATAAATATGTCTTTCGAGCCTTTAGGTTATGATTCGTTCATGTTCTAGAAAAGTTAGTGAATTTTAGTAATTATTTATAAAAGCAATTATGAATCAGTATGCATAATTAATTACAATACTATGACTTCAATTTTTATAATTATTAACAGTCAAATTTAGGTTTTCTTTAATAGGCAAAAATTTACCATCAAATATTCACAATGTTATTTTAGTTAACTTTAAATCATCATTTTCATCTAAAATAAAATTTAAAACATGTAAATATTCAATTATTTTATGACTTTTATAATAAAACCAACATCATATCAAATACAAGTATATGGTATTTATTTTTTAACAGGACAGAATAAATATGTACTTTCTCTATATATAAATAAAAATAATAATTGAAATGTTGAATTAACCGAAATTTTTTAAATTTGCAAACGTGATGGTCTAAGGGTCAAATGTGTGTTCAGTAATAACTGAGAATATTATTACATCACGACAAACATACTAATTGGCCTAGAAACTTCTCATAGTCATTAGAGATGATCATTTCTATATAGTAAACAGAAAAAAAAAATAGTGAGAAGAAAGTAAACAAACAAACAAAAGAAAATGAAAGGACAAAGTCTTGTGTGGTCTGAAATGGAAGCGGTTAATTAGAGGTTAAAAGGAAAAAGAGAAAGTTTAATATTTGATTGGTTTAAACTTAGAACTGTGATCGCAATTAAGTTCTTGGCTCAAAAGATTTTGACTGCAAATATGTTGACTGTAAACAAATTACTATAGACTTCAAATAAAATTATGATCACCTGAAAGAGCATTTACATTCTCACATATAACTGAGTAATTACTTACTACAGAAACCTTGTAACTAACCAGGCAACATATCAACCCAGTGAAATACTCAGTATTAGTCATTTTTATGCCATTATTTGGACTACTATTAAGGCGCATGCAAGCAGATCCGTCCGTGATAGTATGAACTCAGACATAAAAACATTCAACTGAAACAAAACCATTCAAAACATTGTTTCGGCATTTTTAAATCTAACAGGCCCATCCTTGTTTAATCACATTAAGTAAATACCCCACTTTTTGCTTTAACCAAAAATCATTGCTTTTGGTTTGTGGCCACTGCTTCGTCTTCGCTGCATGCATTATCTTTTTGTCATTTTACATTCACTCGCCAGGTCCACAACTATTCACGACTCTCTGACAATGATGTTTTAACCCTTTTGATTCAATAATCTTAGGGTACAAACAATATTCACCATGAAAGATGAAACAAAAACATGACATGCTTGACAGCATAGATACAATTTTACGATAGTTCTCTTTCAATACTTGAACTGTGCCAGAAATAATTTAATCTATATATACAACACAAAACCACGAGAGATAGGCCAGCATATACAGTAAGAAATCTTGATATTATAATTTGGTATTAGAAATTGATATCAAACCTCCAATCTAATGGAAAAATCAGCTAAAAATCTTGATATTATAATTTGGTATTTATTGTAATCTTACATGCATCTAGAGTTCTCCAAAAAAAAATATAATAACAAACTATATAATACACTTATAAAAGTATATATTTTAATTATAACTGATATTATTTAATAAAATATCAGGAAATTAGAAACCAAAATCCGGGTATAATAAAATCCAAAGTATTAGAATTGGTATTTATTCTGCAAACCTTAGTATTTAGTAGTTCATTTCGCAGCTAGAAGCGAGAACTGATAACTTAATTCATTAATCTATCTTCTAATCAGGAAGAGAGATGAATTCTGTTTCATTTTTTAGATTAGTGTTAGATAAAAAAAATTATTATTTCTTAACAAACTGAAATGGAAAAAAAATGTGAAAGAAAAAGAAACAAAACAAAACTTAACTTTTTTTCTGTTAAACGGTTAAACCATCACTTTTTGTCTAGATTATTTTTGATTTTTTATTTAATATTTCCCCTTCAAGTATAAAAAAAGATTTTAATAGAATTATAGTTAGAATATGAATATAAATATATAAAAATGATATAGAACACTATAAAAGTAAAAATAAAAATTAGAAGCTTGTCATACATTTGATTTAAAAGATTGATCAGGCTTCTAGACATCTCCAAAACTAAAGTATTTTTTTACCTCTTTCATGAGTCCACATGCATCAGCAAGTTGTCCATAATTGGGGTGATTGGTTCGATTGGCTGTAGAAAATTTACTGTATAATTTAGACTGTATAATTTTTTGATGTAGCTATCTATATCTAGTGTAGCCGTAAAAAATTAATGAGAGAAATGATAAAAATGAAATATATTCATACATCAATATTTTAAAAAGGAAATAAAATTCCTACAGCCATATCTTTTTGCTTTAGAAAATAAGGCTTCTACAGCTTTTTTTATTTTATTAATTTTAGTTTTAAAAACTACTTAAAGCATGATTGGTAACTTAAATAGTTGTTAGATAAAAATTAAAGCTAAAGTCACTAGTTATAACCCAACCAATCATCCCCAATATATTTGGTAGGGACCCTGTAGACTCTACTTTTAAAATGGTCGTTACTTCACCGTTAACTGAGACGTTAAATTCGTCACGCGCCACATGTGCATCCAACAAAGAATCCATTTTTCACATCAGATCGCGCGTGGCATCCACTCATATCTCGGTGTGGCAAAAAAAAAACTGTACCGTTTTAAACCGCTTCTTGTCTCGCTTCCTCATCCCTCGGGGTCCTTCGAGTGACTTCCTCACAAAGAAGCAAGAAAACGGTGTGGGACCTACAAAACGAGAAAGCACCAACAACCGGGACTTGTCTCAACGTGTATCACGCCACGTGTATGGACCCAGCCTCCAACATGTCACTCACATTCTAGGTTCGTCCACGCGTGTGAACCAAACACGTGTGGTTTAGCGGCTCTCAGGCTCTCTTGGGGACTTAGGAGTGGGATGGGAGCTCGCTCCCTCGCTAACTAAACCAACCATCTCCCACTCACTTGTGGAAAAAAAGAAAGGGACCACCGCGAAGACTAGCGAACCGCCACGTGTCCCTCCCTCTCTGCGTCTTTCTCTATATAACCTCGCACTTGTTCCTCGATTCATTCACAAACCAAACACACACAGAGCTTAACGCAAAAAGAAAGAGAGTGAGCGAAGATGTTCATCGAGAGCTTTAAGGTAGAGAGCCCAAACGTGAAGTACACAGAGAATGAGATTCATTCTGTGTACGATTACGAAACTACAGAGGTCGCCCACGAGAACCGTAACGGTACTTACCAATGGGTCGTCAAGCCCAAAATCGTCAAATACGACTTCAAAACAGACACTCGTGTCCCCAAGTTAGGGTAATAAAAGTTCGACTCTTTAACATTTGTGTTCTGTAATTTCCCGACAAGAACTCAACTCACATTTTACATTTATGTTGGTGATTAGTGTTATGCTTGTTGGCTGGGGAGGAAACAACGGCTCAACCTTAACCGCTGGTGTGATTGCCAACAAAGAGTGAGTTAAAACACATTGTTTTAGTTGGTTTAGTTTCTCCGTTCCCGTTTAATTTCCGGTTAATAATGTTGCAGAGGGATATCTTGGGCGACTAAAGACAAAGTGCAACAAGCAAACTACTTTGGCTCACTCACTCAAGCTTCTTCGATCCGGGTCGGATCTTACAATGGCGAAGAGATCTACGCTCCTTTCAAGAGTCTTCTCCCCATGGTGAACCCCGACGATGTTGTGTTTGGTGGTTGGGACATAAGCAACATGAACTTAGCAGACGCCATGGCTAGAGCCAGAGTCCTCGACATTGATCTCCAGAAACAGCTCAGGCCTTACATGGAGCATATGGTCCCGCTCCCTGGTATCTACGATCCTGACTTCATCGCTGCGAACCAAGGGTCACGTGCCAATAGCGTGATCAAAGGTACTAAGAAAGAACAAGTGGACCATATCATCAAGGACATGAGGTAGTAGCTGAGACTTACATATATGCAAATAATGTTGTTTGTTAGTTTTAGTTTTTGTGTAATGATGATGTTTTGTGTTTTCAGGGAGTTTAAGGAGAAGAACAAGGTGGATAAGGTCGTTGTCTTGTGGACAGCCAACACTGAGCGTTACAGCGATGTGGTTGTGGGGCTTAATGATACGATGGAGAATCTATTGGCTTCTGTTGAGAAGAATGAGTCCGAGATCTCTCCTTCTACTCTTTATGCGATCGCTTGTGTTCTTGAAGGGATTCCTTTCATTAATGGTAGTCCTCAGAACACGTTTGTTCCTGGGCTCATCGAGCTGGCGATATCGAAGAACTGTTTGATCGGCGGGGATGATTTCAAGAGTGGTCAGACTAAGATGAAGTCTGTTCTGGTCGATTTCCTTGTCGGAGCTGGCATCAAGGTAATAAAAAGAGTTATAGCTTGTGTGTCAAGTAAACGTAACTTTTGTCTTTCTTGTTGCTGAAGAAACCTGTTTGTTTGTTTGTTTACGGCAGCCTACTTCGATTGTGAGCTATAATCATTTGGGAAACAATGACGGCATGAACCTCTCAGCGCCTCAGACTTTCAGATCTAAGGAGATCTCAAAGAGCAATGTGGTTGACGACATGGTGGCTAGTAATGGCATCCTCTTTGAGCCTGGTGAACATCCTGATCATGTTGTTGTCATCAAGGTTCGGTTTTGACTCGCGTAGCATCTTACATGTAAATATTGTTTTGAGTCTTGCTTAACGTTTTGATTTTGTGTTGCAGTATGTACCTTATGTTGGGGATAGTAAGAGAGCCATGGATGAGTACACTTCCGAGATATTCATGGGAGGGAAGAATACGATTGTTATGCATAACACTTGTGAGGATTCTCTTTTGGCTGCTCCAATCATCTTGGATCTTGTTCTTCTCGCTGAACTCAGCACCAGAATCCAATTCAAAGCTGAAGGAGAGGTTTGTGTTTCGCTATTTAGTACCCAAAGAAATCACTTTAGAGTTTTGAGTTTCTCATGTTTTGGATCTTGTATGTTGCAGGGGAAGTTTCACTCTTTCCACCCAGTAGCTACCATACTCAGTTACCTTACAAAGGCACCTCTTGTACCACCTGGGACACCAGTGGTGAACGCTCTATCTAAGCAGAGGGCTATGCTGGAAAACATCCTCAGGGCCTGCGTTGGGCTTGCGCCAGAGAACAACATGATCTTGGAGTACAAGTGAAAGACAAGTAAAAGCAGAGGGACCTGAGACCTTATAGAACATGGAGACTTATTATATTAATGCTTCATTGTTTCGTTTTATATGTAATAATTGTGTGAGAGAGGATGCTTAAGGCTAATCTGATTGATAATGATCTATTGGAAGTTTAATGTGTGAGAAGATTAGCTAAGCTTTTGGATCAAAATGTGTAATAGATTTCAGAGTAACTATGTATGTCCCTCCTTGTCTTATGATCTATTAAAATGGGTTTTTCTATAGTTCTTTTCTTTTCTTTTGAACAAACCTGGGTTTTCTATAGTTTTGTTTTATGAATCTTCTTCATCAACCAGAGACATCAATAAAGAACATAATAAGGCATGAAAAACCTGGAAGAAGCTTTGTATAAATGTCACTTTGTTTTAAGCTGTTGGTCTTGTCTAGTTATCCAAATCACAGAAGAAGCATAAGGAAAAAAAAAAAGAACATATATTGAGTAGATCAAGAACTGCCAGCAGAAACCATCATGAACTCTCCCTCGCAGACCAAAGAGCCACCCACATAAGCTTTACCTTCCATCTTGGCAAGGCCGAAGCGCTTCTGGAACTTGAGAAGAGTCATCCTCATGACCAGTGTGTCTCCTGCAATCACTGGTTTGCGGAACCTCACTTTATCAATACCGGCAAAGAAGAAGTTATCCTGAGATCCTCCTACTTCCGGCTGCAGCATTACTATTCCTCCCACTTGCGCCATCGCCTGCAAAAATACTCAAACTCAGCTTCTCAGTCTAGTGATATACACTAATCTATAAGTATTCAGAGTCGAAAAACTAACAAATCAGTAACTTCTTTTAACCGTTAAAAACATAAGACCAATATGCCCTTTAGCATGTAGAGAATCATCCAACACTATAGCATCTTGATATGTTCACAACATGTAACATTTCAATCAAAACCAGATGTGAAGTATCAAACTAGTAAATCATTCACAAATATGAAAGTTGAATCTCTCCACTGAACCAACATAAAACTAGTAAATCAGTAACTTCTTTTCACTATTAAGAAACTCAAAACCCTCGAGTCTTTTTCACATAACATTTGAATCAACAACTACATGTGAGGATCCTTGATCTTACTGAAAGTTTGCAACTTCAAGCTTGTATTTACCTCAACCATAAGAACACCAGGCATGATGGGTCGGTCAGGGAAATGACCAAGGAAGAAGTTGTCATTGATAGTCACATTCTTGATAGCTACAGCTGAAACGCCAGGCGTATACTCAATCACTCTATCCACCAGCAGAAACGGGAACCTAATTAAGAATCAAAACCAAACATGTCAGATCGATCTCCCAAGAAAGGATCGAACTTTCAAACACGGGTCTCAACAAAAAAAAACAATCAGTGTATACCTGTGAGGCAATATCTCTCTGATCTGGTTAATGTCCATGACCGTTGGAAATTCTGGAAACTCTGGAGATTAGACAAGAGTTAGTTAATAGGGGAGATTTGAAATGTCATTATACATTAAGAATCTTACTGAGTTCGATTGGGGTGTCTTTTTGGGATGAGACGTTATCGCCATTGTTGGAGCAACGAAGCGCGAGGGAAGTGGATTGCTTGGTGGGTAGGAGAGAAACGGAATGAGATCTGGAGGAGGAGAGATGGAGATGGGTTCTTGGCGGGTTGTGATGATGACTCAGTGTGTCGGAGCTCGGGAAGAGTAATGAGTTGGATGCAGTAGCCATTGTTATTACCAAAGTAAAGAGGGAAGAGAGTGTGTGTGAAGGTGTTTTTGTGCAGACAAAGAAGAAGCGGAGAGTCCAAAGGTGTGTTAGTTTAGATTGTGCAAGAGCGACGTAATTTTAAAAAATGAATTTACTTAATTTGTTAACTGATTAAGAAGAAGCGGATAATTTGTTAACTAACCACAAATAAATCTTGAAACAAAAAATATAGCACCATGAAATATTATTTTTGGAACTGGCAGCATAAAATATTTAATTGGTAATTAACCATTCAAAGATTGTGGAAACATTTTCATCATCTAATTTGGATTGTTTGCAGTGAATAAATTTATTATTAGTTGTACAGAAATGAAAAAAAAATATGTAATTATTGAAGCATTGTGTAGAAACAGTATATAGTATTTTTGGATAAAACTGAAAAGTGTTATTTCTGTTTGGTGAGTCATACCATTCTACTTTCTACAATTGGTTTCTTACTTAGCCGATACATTTAAAGTTTGTGATATCAAGGTAAATTCTACGTGTTTTCAAATAAACAAAACACGAGTTAAAACAAAAAAAAAATTATTAATAAATCAGAAAAAAAATCCACATAAAAAGAAAAGGTATAGTTCCAGAAAATATACATGTAAATGGATTACCATAATATACAGAAAGTTTTACACCTTGAAGCTATAAGCACAAAGTGTTGTGTTAAAGGTTAATTAGTTTAAGAAACCCAAGAAAAACACAAAACATGATGGTATCAGAAGGGATTCAAACTAATATAAACAAATCGATCCCACCATGGTTATGAAATTCAAAAGCTTAGATTATACATAAAAAAAAACTTAACATTTAATTATTAACAACAAAACCTTCTTCTTCTCACGGCTCACCTAGAGAAGCCAGGAACCTTGAGCAAACTTGAAACATAGTAGCAACCACCGATAATACTATTTGTCCCACATCGGTATCCAACCTTCTGAAACTCTTCACCCTCTCGTTTTGGAACATCGTAGCAACTTGGAACATAGTGACTACCAGTTATCACAAGCTTACTATTCATGTTTTCAACCAAGTAACTCGAGAATATACGAAACATGGTCAGTTCAGGTATAACAACAGTCATCATCATCTCCCACTGCTGCTGCTTCTTCACCCACAAGTGTATCTTACCGGTCGGTCTTGACTGATGCAACAAAGAGATGTAATCGACTTGGAAAATCCCTAAAGAAAGACACTCTCCCCAGTCAAAAGACGTAGGCGGAAGAGACGAGGGCTCGAAACACCCTCTTTCGAAATCGAAACTCTGGATCGAGTAGATAGTACCACGGCGCTTATCGATACCTATTCAGTAAGGAGTCTCTCTCAAACACACACTCGAGATCGGAACGTTGAAGAAACCATCAAATCTTTTATCGAAAACTTCGTTCCAAGATTGAGATTTGAAATCATACACACGTAAATCAAGTTTACGATTATCTCTACAGCAAAACTTGACTATTTTGTAATCAGTATTAGAGCTTGATAACGGGTCGTAACGTAACCAAGACCGTACGCATAGTCGCAGTAGTCGTATCCACAGGGAGGTGGTACAGGTTCGATAAATTTTACTCTACGCAACAAGGGGTTCAAGATTAAAAGATAGGGTTTCGTGAAGGCTGGCAAAGGGATTGCTTCAAAACAATGTTTCTCGTGCCCATCAAGAACTAGAGAAGGCCCAGTTTTGCCTCAAGGATTCATCAAATGTGTGTTGTAATAATCTTGTTTAATGTTTGTTTGTTTGTTTGCTTATCCATCACCACAATCTTCAAAAAAAAAAAAAAATCTTTCTTGATCTCAGTTTTTTCTTGTCGGGTGTCGCTCAATAATAGTGACTAGAAACAAAGACATTTGGGGAAGAAAAAAAAACAGAACAATTGAGCATTATATCGAAAGTAATAAATTATTTAAGCACACTGTAAATCTAACGACATAATCACGTCATATATATAACGAAAAAAATATAGAGAGAGTGTCAGTCCTTAAACTCACTCTCACAATTCTCCGACACAATCTCCACCTTCTTGGCATCTAATAACCCCTTAACCTTAACATCACAAGTCACCACCACTTCCTTGTTCTTCTTCACCGGTCCTGCTTCGTAATCCGCCTTTAGCTCCATCTTCAGCACCAAACTCACCGGTTGTTTCGATCCCCGAGGTGGCATACCCGCGTTTTTGGTCGATCCATCCAGCTTTACCTTGACCTTGTCGGATCCAGACGCGGCCTGGTACATCTTTGGGAAATTCCCGCGTCCTAGTCTCTTGTTCTTGTACGTTAACGAAACGACACCGTTTGGTTTCATCATATAGTTTACCCCCATGTTAGACGTGGGATTCTCGGCTCTCAACGTGACCTCGAAGTAACTTGGTTTTACAGTTAATCTGTCGACCGCGAAAACGGGAAGAGCGGGATTGAAAACGAGATGAAGGATGAGAGTGATAGCACCGATGATGAATCCAAAGAAGATCAAGATGACAAAGAACCACATAAGACGTTTAGAACACCCATTCTTTTTGTTTTTCTCCGGGTTATTACGGAGTTTCTCGACGTACTTTGCGTGTTCCGGAGGAGGAGTCCAATAGATTTGATCTCTTGGTACCTGAACGACGTAAGTCTCTAGCTCAGGGATTGAATCCGGAGGAGGAAAAGACCGGGAAGGTGTGTCGAGGATTGGAGAGAGGTTAAGAGAATGATTACGCCAATGGTGTGGTGAAGGATCTTGAGATGGCAATGCGGAGAGACTCGAGGTTGGACGGTGCCAGGTGGGAGGAGGATCGTCGGGTTTGTCATCGTCGGATTCATGGAAGGTGGCGGAAGGAGGAAGCCGTGGCCCCTCCATCGGAAAAAGGTGGGAGTTACAGAGTGTGCGGTGGAGATTGGCTTAGAGGGAGGATTGAAAGAGAGAGAGAGAAATGAGAGAGGATGCGAAAATCAGGGTTTGCATGGGAAAGGTAAGTGGTTGTTGTTGCATTACTCAAATTTTGGTTGGCTTGGAGAAGAATTTGCTATTTAGAGTTTGACAACTCACCTTTCAGTTTTCCTCTTTCTGTTAGTATTGGACATTGAGACTACAATACAATTTGATGTGATTATGTGAATGATAGGATTAAAGAAGATGTTACTAACGATACCATTTATTTTCGTAGCAATATTTCAGACTAATTAGTTAGCCATCTTTTTATCTTTGTTGCAAAAGACTTATACGTATCTTTGATCCTTTTGGGCAATGTCTAGCTAGTCTCATGGCTAGTTAAGCAAATTATTATAATTGATTACAAATGTATTTAATTGATTAAATTTATTATAAGAAAATAGTATATCATATTAGGTTATAGGATTTTTCTATGCGGTTTAACCTTGAAAGGTTAAATACTCTGTACAAAAAAACAAGACAAATTCCAAAAAAAATCTAGAGAATTTCCCACTGAAGTCTTGACGAAACATCGTTGAAAATACCAATCAGGGAAGTAGTTGGAAACTCGTTGGTAATTCTCGACAAAAAAATATCTTTTGAAAATCTGCCGAAAGTTTCCCAACAAAATTCCAAGGAAAAATGATAATCATTGTAATTGACTAATTTCAAGATATTTCCGACGAAACATGAAATCTGTCGGAAATTTGACGAAAAAATTTCAAGGAATTCCCTACAGTTTTTGAAGTCATTATAGAACTGTTTGGAAGGTTCAAAATTCCTGATGGATTCTCGACATATTTTTCTGTTAGGAATTCATTGGGTAGTTTTTCAGATTTATCTTATTTATTGACAAGCCACAATAAAGCAAAAAACAAATCATGTTCTCTCTTAATTATTTTCATATTAGTTCTTGGATAGATAAACATTAGATGAATTCAAACACAAACAACTTACAGATGTAATTTGTATTGAAATGACAACCAGAAACAACAACCGTAAGTTGATATATCCATGTTCCACTTGTAAGAATAATAAGAATATTTAAGAAGATGGATGATTGGAACCATTTATATTTGAAATAGTTTATGATGCCAGACTATAAAAATTGGTATCTTCATGGAGAACGACCTGATAATGGTAATACTAGCTAGCAAACCTCATACTGTTGATTGGGTAGACAAACCTAGCATAAATAAAGATTTTGATGTAAATATTGTTCGGATGGTAAATGATGCATATAAATAAAATTTAACAGCAACTGTAGAAGAATGAGATACACGAGAAAAACTCAATTTATAAGATATGATATGTTGATATTTTAGATACAACCAAGGGAAAATTTCATAAATACACTTTGTTTGGTACCATTTTTCACTTTTACCACCACTTTAGAGTTATTTTCACAAATACACTTTCATTAATAGGTAAATGACAAAAATAACCCTCTCACAAATCTAACCTAATTTTCAATCTATTATCTCATGAGAGAAAGCTTCAACGGCAATGGCTACGAGACGACGGCGACGGCAACACGGCGGCGGAGATGGAGACGGCAACACGACGACGAGATCAAACGATAACGGCGACGAGATAACCCGAACTATTGTTTCCATTTCTATTGCACCGACGCGAGCAAGAACGCGAGAGAGAAAGAGAGATCAAGAGGCAGACGCTGGTGGAGTTTCATACAGTCTGGATCTAGTACGATCATCTCCGATTCTGCCCATCCATAAAGGTAAGTTCAATATTAGCCTTTCCTGGAGTCAAAGATAAACTTTTTTTTTAATTGTTCTGTGCACACGTGAGTGATCATCGAAGAAGAATGATGCTAAATGGTTGCTTCATTAGAAAGAGCCTTTTTCATTGTCTTAAACAAACGTCTTATTCCCTCTGTGGATCGTAAAAAAAACTAAACATTGTCTTCTCTGTTTGTTCTTGCGGGTAGCTCTCTTTATAAATTTGTAGATCCACTTTAACTACAATTCTTTGTGTATATAGGATCGAAAAGCTACATTTTATTTTTACTTATTTATGTGTTTATGTCTCGAGTGCTCAATCATGGCCTATGCATAATGATGATATGAATACATCTAATCATGTCTTTTCGTGAACTGTTTCTTAGCTCCAGTCCCTTAAATATCTCTTAGTATCCTCATATTGTTTCTCATAAACCTCTCTCACTTTCTCTTGTCATGTCAGCTACTGGAACAAAACGAATCAGCACAAGCACTAGACCAGTTCCGAGAGATGCCTCAGTTGATCAAACCGCAATCAAGATACCTCATGGTGGTAAGATTCCTGGATGCACAACGAGCTGCGGATTGAGGTGCGGAGAAAAGCAGAAGCCACAGCAGCAAAGATGTCAAGTATCCTGGCTGTAAATTTGCAAAAAGTTTGCGTCAGGTGGTGATGAGGAAGAAGAGGAAATCTTAATCTTCACCGTCCAAAGTTTCCTCTTTTTTTTCCTCAGGGGAGGTCTCAGACGTCGATAATGCCCATAAGCAATGACAGTCATAGATCAGAGGCCATAGAGGACTGCATAGAGTTCATCAACTCATCCTCCTCCTTCACCAGATCAAACTCTACTTCTTAATTGTCGTTCATTGTCTATTGCTTTACATGTACTGTCTTATAAGTCTTTATGTGACTTTCATTGATGTGTTACTACAATAGTTGTCTAGTAAATATGTGAAATCAGTTCCCATCGTCCTCTTGCTCTCAGTCTGTCTATAAATGTTTGGTTTTAATATTAGTCTTTGTTCGTGATAATATCATTGTCATACGATTCAATGGATGGAAACATGGATTAGTTAGTATAATTTCGGTATAATTCAATGTTTGGTTTAATATTCGTTTATAAATACTTATAAAATATCTATAAATATTTAGATAACTATTTATAAAGGCTTATAAAATCATTTATAAAACATTTATAAATTTTATAAGAGCTTATAAAATCTTATATTAACCATCTATAAAGTTTATAAAACGCATAGAAATATTTATATAACTATTTATAAAGGTTTGTAAAACTATTACAAGAACATATAAGT
Organism: Hirschfeldia incana; assembly: GCA_026261945.1. Classification (NCBI taxonomy): domain Eukaryota; kingdom Viridiplantae; phylum Streptophyta; class Magnoliopsida; order Brassicales; family Brassicaceae; genus Hirschfeldia; species Hirschfeldia incana. The sequence goes on from JABCMI010000072.1 coordinate 1,459,250, forward strand.
TATTTATAAAGGCTTATAAAACCATTTATAAATACTTATAAAATATCTATAAATATTTAGATAACTATTTATAAAGGCTTATAAAACCATTTATAAAACATTTGTAAATTTTATAAGAGCTTATAAAATCTTATATTAACCATCTATAAAGTTTATAAAACGCATAGAAATATTTATATAACTATTTATAAAGGTTTGTAAAACTATTACAAGAACATATAAGCTATTTATAAAGGCTTATAAAACCATTTATAAATACTTATAAAATATCTATAAATATTTAGATAACTATTTATAAAGGCTTATAAAACCATTTATAAAACATTTGTAAATTTTATAAGAGCTTATAAAATCTTATATTAACCATCTATAAAGTTTATAAAACGCATAGAAATATTTATATAACTATTTATAAAGGTTTGTAAAACTATTACAAGAACATATAAGCTATTTATAAAGGCTTATAAAACCATTTATAAAAACTTAGAAAATACTAGTTTCATGAAAATATTATATAACTTATAACCCCTTATAAGCTTATAACCCCTTATAAACCTTTATAAAACTTAGAAAATACTAGTTTCATGAAAAGATTATATAACTTATAACCCCTTATAAACCTTTATAAAACTTAGAAAATACTAGTTTCATGAAAAGATTATATAACTTATAACCTCTTATACACTTATAACCCCTTATAAAGTATTATAAAACTCAGAAAATACTAGTTTCATAAAAAGATTATATAACTTATAACCCCTTATAAACTTATAACCTCTTATAAACCTTTATAAACTCAGAAAATACTAGTTTCATTTAGAGATTATATAACATTATACCCCTTATATACCTTTATAAAACTCAGAAAATACTAGTTTCATGAAGAGATTATATAACTTATAACCCCTTATAAAGTATTATAAAACTCAGAAAATATTAGTTTCATGAAAAAATTATATAGCTTATAACTCTTTATAAACTTTTAACACCTTATAAACCTTTATAAAACTCAGAAAATACTAATTCCATGAAGAGATTTTATAATTTATAACCCCTTATAAAGTATTATATAACTCAGAAAATAATTTATAAGGGTTTATGAACATTTATAAAGATAATTTATAAATAATTTATATATCATGTTCTTATTGCATTTTAACACTTGTTTTTAGTTCTTTTTTATCATTTTGGGATGCACTTAGATGTATATATTGCATTAGATCGTTCATTTGTAAGTAATTTATAAATGTTTAAAAATCAATTATGGAGATTTTATAAATCTTTATAAATACTTATAAAATATTTATAAGGGTTGAAATATCATTTCTAAGAATATATATATATATATATATATATATATCTACTATTTATAAAGGTTTATAAATCAGTTATAAGAATATATAAAAATATTTATAAGATTTTATAAAACATTTATAAGGATCTGATGAAGACTTTTGTCTAAATTATTAACTAGTTTTAAGGGGTGATAATCTTGTATAAGACTCATTTTAAATCTTTATAATTGATTGCCGACAAAAAAAAAATCTTTATAATTGATTTATAAATCATTTCAAAATGATGTATAAACATTTATAGCTGAGAAGTAAAATATATTTTAGTATTAAAAACTCTTATAAATAATTTATAAGGCTTTATAAATTTATAGCTAATTTATAAATCCTTATAAAATAAGTTATAAATCCTTACAACTCTGCAAAGAGCTATAATCTCTTCTCATATATTACCTATCTCTCCCATCCACATTCAACTGTAAGAACACCTCTAACTATCATAACTCCTAAAGGATTTAGTCACTTCGTATCCAGAGAAGAGGTTCATGATCTTGCATTATTGTAAGGGATGATCTACTGTTGCATTATTTTTTGTGTGGAAAACAGTTGTTTTTTATTTTCAAATCTATTAGGAGGATGTAGTCCTCGTCAAATCTGTGATATATGAGGAGAGGCACAAAGCAAAAGCATGGTATCTACCAGTTGAACGCACATGCACTTCTATTACTTCCTGCAAACATTAAATAAATGAATACATGTCAGAAAAGAGAACAAAGATCAAAATGAAGTCATGAAGCAATTAGCACACGTACCAATCTAGTTGCAACCAAGTTAAGACACTGCATAAGCAATCTGAATACCTGCAATGCTTCATGACGGCATGAGCAACAAAGGGAAGCCATTGATGAGATAACTCCCTCACAAGCAAAGACGAGGATGAATCTGCAAATGGGATACGCAATATTACAAAATTCACGAAGAGTGATACTTGTTGAAGAAGCTCTGTCTGCGTCTCCGATTCTGCATGAAAGAATCTGCAAAGCAACAACAACGAGGAAAAGCTCAAAATCTTGTTAATAAATTTAACAGTGTCAGCCATTACTAAATAATCAATGCATATATTTTTTTTCTTAATCAATTTGAATCGCTATGATCAAGAACGGCTATGGGTATCACATACCCTCACAAACGGATGATTCTCGGTCTAATTGAACTTCCAATCCCCATGTTTATGTTCATAAGTGATACTAATCAAAAACCCCTAAGCTTTTCACAAAGACTGGAAACTCCTAAGCTACTCTGTTGATGGAAGGACGAGAAAACAAAACGTTGTCTTTACTTTGTAAACCACATAACACGTTGAAAGTTGAAACTATCGAGATGGGTTCAACAGAGGTTCACTTACGACGAAGACTTATACTACTTCTTCTGTACTTTCAAGCAGTTTATGTACGGAAACGCTTTCACCACTCTCGATGCTTTCTGTTCTTCTCTCTGTGATCTCTTCATCTTCCTTCTCTCCTCCATCTTCAGGTACTGCAAAAATGTTTTCTTCTTCTTCTATTTCCTAACTATGTTTTTATTTATTTATTAGAGTTCATTCAGACAGAGAGACAAGCTTGGTCGTGGTTAAGACTCACAACAACTCAACAAAAAGATGCGATTATTTATTCGACAAGAGCATCACTTGTTATGTAGAAGAACCTAAAGCTATCTGCTTTGTGTTTCGTTATTATCACTCCTCTGCTGTTCAGGAGGATGAGATGAAGATGGTAACTTCCTCTGACGTTCTTGTGGAGAAACACGTGAAGGAAGACATGTTGGTTTATGAGTTCATGAGGTCTGGTGTCTTAAAAGGCTTATTAGCTCAAGAGAGTTTTGCTGGTGCTGAAAATAACTTGTTCGATGAGGAGGAAGAGTTTATAGAACTCAACCCAAGTTTCCAGATTGCTTATCAAAAAGAAGAAGAAGAGTTCTACATGGGTTTTGATGAAGAACAAGAAGCATATGATTTTGATGATGGTGATAATGATTCAGATGATGATGAGTATGAGCATAGTGATGTGATTGAGAAACTAAAGACAGAGATAAGGACAGCGAGAACAGGAGGTTGTGCACCTAATGCTACTCCAAAACAAATACAAATGGCACATACAAACGATAATCTACCCTGCCACTAGTCATGTACCATAACAGAAACACAACAACAGCAAAAAGCAACAAGCTAACCTCTGCCACTAGCTACTAATTATATAGGTTCCATTTAAATCAATAGGAACAGAAGTTGAGAAGAGTATCCACTTACTTTTCTGGAGACTGGTTTTCTCATCATTAGCTATTCCCATGGCCATTTGGAGAATTTCAATCGCTTCTTTGCAAGCATCACGCCTCTTCTTCATGTCTACGTACTTCCCTTGCCACTGTAATACATTCCAAAGGGGGATCGTTTAATAAAATCACTAACACCACGAAAAATATACAATTGAGAAAAAAACACAATCATCCGTTCACCTCGATGCCATAGCCTTCTGTTCTGGACCGAACTGAGAACCCAGACTGCTTGATCTGTTGGCCATGACAACAAGCCTCCAGTTCACGATCCGACGAACTCCGATCGATCAGACACAAAGCATGAGCCTCTCAATCCGATGCTCTCGGCCACCAATCATCAACCTTTCAACCCGAGCCTTTTGAACCAATCACTTGATGAATCTGTACTGCTCGATGTGAGCTCTCGGAATGACGACGCAGCTTGGACTGAGGAGATGGCGCAAGATGGAAGCAGCAGTGGTTACGGTGGATGAACGGAAGACACAACCCGAGCTCAGAGACGCAGAACTGCCATGGTCGCAGATGAAGCTTGGTGATTGCAGCAATGGAGGAGTTGCAAGGAAGAAGATGAAGTCTACTCTTTTCTCCATCAAATGTGATTTGGTGGTTGGTTTCAGATTTAATTAATTAGGGACATAGTAGTCATTTTGTTATAAAAAATCTAGTTGGTTAGTGTACAATTGAAAAGTGGTACTTTGAAAGTGGTATTAGTGGAAATTTCCCTACAACCAAGCAGTAATGTATAAAGGATGTAGAGATAATTACAAAAAAAAAAGGATGTAGAGATTATTATTCATCTTTTTCATTTGCTAGCAGATTAATGGCTATAAAGACAGATATAATTTGGATTAAAAATGTGTGGATCCGATTGCTAATGTGAGAGATATTCTACCTGAGAAATTTTTGTACCTAGTTCATACAACGATGTCGTAAACTGATTTCTGGTCTGGGACGGGTTTTAAGTATCAGTGATCAATGTATGTAGTGATAATTGCATGGTTTACTGGGGAGGAGTTGAAAACCGCATCGATAATTGTGGGCCCTGTTGCTGCTTCGATGACTATATTGTCCCAAATTTATTTCTTTTTTTTTCTTAAAATAAACAGCTCTGCACGAAATAAGATATGAAGGAAAATCTTATCTGGAAAAACTTTTTATTCAATAGAAAGTTCAATTAAAAGCTAAACAAAAATATCCAGGCTTCTTTTTTTTATCAAAATATTTAGGCTTCTTTATTCTTTCGCAATTCCACTTGAAACATGTTCAATCAGGAGCAATACAAACAAAAGTAGGTGTAGACTTAGAGGGGGTTTATTGAATTTGAAATTTAAAATTATTTGATTTTTGATTAGTTTTAAGACGAATGTAGATGAATGTGAAAAATGTGGTGTTTTGGTGAACAATTTTAAATTTTCATCTGAAACTAAAATTTGAATTTTATTGTTATTTTTATGAATAAGAAACTTAGCTAACACTTTAGAAAACTTAAATAATTTTAAAATCTCATGCTTAATTTTTGTTTAACAATATAATATATTCAGAATATTTTATAAAATGACAATTTCAATAGTATTGAATTGTAAGGTTTTTAAGAAAATTCACATTTGTCATTATAATACAAATTACACCAAACTCATATTTGAATGCACTTTCTCAGACAAAAAAAACAGATGAAGACATCAACATTTTATTTTAAAAATATTAAAATTTGATAATGTTACGATTAATTATTTTGAATGAAACTCAAGTTTAAATTCGACATTAAACAACATTTTGAATATTCCTAAAATATATGTTTAACTTACTATTAATTATTTTGAATAATTAAATCTATATATGCTAAGCTTTTAAATATTTTAAACTACTTATAGAACAAGATGAAATATTTGTAACTCAATATTATTTTAATATAATTAAATATCACCTAAGATTATATATTTTTAAAGTATATGTTTAACCATTTTGGTTGCTATTAATTATTTTCAACAAAAAAAAATAATACTGAAATTTAAATATATTTGAATTATTCGTAAATCAATGTTTAATGTTTATAACCAAATATATTTTTTCTCATGTATCTAAATCTTACCATATTATCCATATTTGATTAAAATGTTTAATTTTTTTTTACATTTGGCAAATAATTTTATGTTACAAGAAATATTACTCAAACTATCAAAATGTCAATATTAATTTTTCAAAAGTTTAATAACAAGCACGTGATACTATTTTTACAGCATATAAACTATTCGACTGTTGTGTTTATAAAAAATTAGAAATATATAAATATTTAAAACTATAAACTAATAAACATTTAAATTTATTTGTACAAAAAATGAAAATAAATATCCGTTCGGTCGAACGGGTCAAACTCTAGTAAGATATTAGAAACCTATATTTGACCCAAAAAATGGAATGAGAAAAAGTTTACTAATTGCTTTTATATAAAATAACTTATGAGATCCCAAGTATTATTTCCTAGTCTGACACAACTCATGCCAACCTGTCCACCGAGTTACGACGTGCTTGTAGGATCCTTTAAAATACTCTTCACTCATCACAACGTACCAAAATCACCACATCTCAACATCACACGGTGCTCCAAAAAGCAGACGATATTTGCCTTGGACATCTCAAGTCTCAAACTCAACATATTTACATCAAATCTATTAATAGTCGGACAGATCAGATCTCCATATCCTGCATTCATATCACCAATAATAATGGCTCGCTGCGACGTTCTCCTCCTCTCCGTCCTCCTCATCGCCACCTTCTCCTCAGTCTCATTTGCCGTAAGCTCCCTAAATCGCATCACCAGCACTAGAATATATAACTTTTTTTTGGTAAACTATATATATATATATATATATATATATATAGTTTACCAAAAATCTAGATCATGATACTAGATAGGCCATTACTAGTTCATACCACTAGGTTAAATAATCTTTTTCTTGAAAATTAACGAAAACAAAAATAAATAAATCATTTTCTTGTTTTTACAGGACGATGACGCACAATGTGTCTACACATTCTACCTCAGGACCGGATCGATCTGGAAAGCCGGCACTGAATCGATCATAAGCGCTAGAATCTACGACAAATACGGAGACTACATTGGGATCCGAAACCTAGAGGCATGGGGTGGGCTAATGGGACCAGGTTACAAGTACTACGAGAGGGGTAATCTCGACATTTTCAGTGGGAAAGCACCTTGTCTTCCTAGCCCAGTCTGTTCGTTGAATCTGACGTCCGACGGCTCCGGCGACCACCACGGTTGGTATGTTAACTACGTGGAAGTCACGACGACAGGAGTCCACGCTAAGTGCTCGCAGCAAAGCTTTGAAGTTGAGCAATGGCTCGCCACCGATACGTCGCCTTATGAGCTCACTGCTGTTAGGAATAACTGCCCGGTTTCGCTTAGGGAGAGTGTCGGTCGGGTCGGGTCTGAGATCCGGAAGACTCTCTCTTGGATCGTGTGAATTAATATATATTGAATGAATGTGTGTGTTTTTGGAGACTTGTTCTATGTTTTTTTTTTTTATGTTTAAACTTGTTCTATGTTGTCTTGTGAACGTGTGATTGCAATAAAGAAAAATAATTCGATCAAATAAAATTTTAGTTTTTGATGTTATGGTAAAGATTTAATCAAATATTTTTATTAAAAGTGTATTTTCTTTCTTAACTTAAAAAGAGTGTATTTTCATATTTTGACGTAAAGGATTAAATATTATAAAGTTATTTTTTTTCATATTATAACTAGCATATTTAATATTACGGTGATAGATCTTTAAGTTTGGTCTGCAGGATCAGATCTTCACATGGCGGTCTGTCGGATCTCATTAACAAAAAGATAGATAAAGGAGGATCTTACATGGCTCAAGGGTTACCCTATTTCGGTTTTCCCGATGAGTTTCGTTAAATCGTTAAAGTTTCGAATGGTAACAACTAGTTGAGCGATCAAAAAAAAAAACAAACTGATCTATTCTATTAATTCTTCGATATGTCTAATTGATGCAAAGTTATGTTCAACAATTATTTTTTCACAAAAATAAACTATATATTCTGTAACTGAATCTAAATAATTATTATGTAACCATCTTTTAATTCCATAATGATCGGAGTTTATTAAAAAAAACTCAAATATTTTATAACTGTTTTCCTTTAATTCATATATTCTACGATCCATAACTACAGCATTTATGAAAAACAAATAAATTATTGATATATATCGATTAAAATCTGTATAATAATCACAACATTTTTTTTTGAAAATATCTGCACATTTTGGTTACGGAAAATATATGTTATTAATTAACAATAATACATTACTTATACATTAACTAATCCAAATTAATATACACCTTTTTTTTGGTAGGAAAATTAATATACACCTTTATTCTTACTATTACGACTACTAATATTTAAAATCTAAATTTCTGCTTTATATTTACTAACCCTACCCTTTTAATAAAATAAATAATTAATATAATATTATTTACCATTGAAAAAGTTAATATAAACTAAATATAATTAAATTTATATTTCAATTTCATGAAATACAAATTTATTTAACTAATATATCTACAACATTAGAATTTTGCCTATAAATAATAATTATAGAAAAAATTAATACACACAAAAATAGTTTTATCAATACGTAGCGGGTTAAAATATAAAATATTTTAAGGATGAGTTCAACTGGTAACCGGTTTAACCTGTAGTTCAACTGGTACCCGGTTTTGAATTATACCGGATTATTAAATATTTTTTTTTCTTAAAACACAACCAAATTACAAACCGGATCATTGAGTTTATCAGTTTAACTGCAGGTCCGTATCCGATTTAAACCAAAATTGCAACATCACAAATTCATTATAATTATCAAAACTTCTTACTAATATTTTTTTTAAAAAAAATAGTATACACAAATAAGTTTCCAAAAAAGACAAAAATATGATTAGAAAATACAAATATAAAAATTAAATTGTTAAAAAGTTAAATTAAAAACAAAAATATACCCGCCTTCTGAAGGGCGAGTCAGAATCTAGTTAAATATTAAAATACGATTAATTGCAGTTTGTATAAAAGATACACGGAATAACTGTTGTTTATCTAAAATAGTTCAAAACAAAATATAAATGGTTTTTTTTAAAAAAAAACAAAATATAAATGGTTCTGTCAATAAAAAAGAAATGGTAACATATACAATGAATAGTTTAAATGCGAGATAAATAATATATTTATATCTTACAAAATAAAAATTAAATGATACTAATATCATTTTTAAAAGTATATATATTTTTATTTTTTTATATAATTGAATTATAAAATTAAATACGATATTACTGAGATTTATAGCCACTTACGTTTTTAATTATAATTCCACTATTTTTAAAATATTAAATTATAAATTAAGATATTAGTGATTATTATATAATTTAAAAACATCTATGTAATTTATAAAAACCTTTTCTATATCTGAAAACTTCACAAATTATATTTTCATCTAAAATATCACATTTTCAAATTTTAAATTGTAGCTAGACCTAAGCATATTTATATAAAACCAATCCAAATTGAAACAAAAAAATGAATTCCATTCGGCTTTGCATCCTATCAATTATACAAATGAGTCATATATCTCAAAAACCTAAAATTATAGGTAGGCCTGGACACAATTCCTTTTACATTTTTATACTAAAATAAAATTTCTGCTTTATAAAATAAAATTTAGATTAAATATTTTTAAACATAGCTATTTATATTTAATTAGAAAATGAAATTAAAAAAGAAAATGAAATGAAAAAGGGAAAATTAGACTGTAATACGGCCATGAAAAATGTATAATTTACTGTCTAATTAATTTTCCTAATATTTATATACACGATGTTACCTTTCTATAATAATATTGTATTGCCTCTTCTTCCAACCGGTTGAACCTGCAGAAAACTATGGAACAGGTTTTCCTATCTGCACACATCAGTCTAAATAAGGGAAAACTTAATTTCTACCACAAATTTAATATTATTTTTCATATTTATTATTAATGAATGATTATATTCATAAATATCCTAAATTTTTGATAAAATATTAAACTTATTTTCTAAATATTTATAAAACATATACAAACTCAACTTCAACCCTTTAATACTAAATCCTAAACACTAATCACTAAATTTTAAACTCAAATATTAGTATATTTTTGACTTAGATATTTCCAAAAGTGTTATTTAACTTGTGAATTTTTTTCACAATTTCTGTAAATTATTTCATATAAATCTATACATTTTAATGTACGACTTCATAGAGGTTTAATTTTTTAAAAACTGATATTATGTTGATTCAATAAGAGTATGATTGTTTTTTTTTGAAAAAGAATAGGAGTATGATTGTAATAATTTTAATTCTTATCTAGAATTTTTTTTCATATTATGTTTCCAAATTATTATAAATATTTTTTCTCTTGAGGGTTAGCCCAAATAACATTTATTTCTTGTTTATTCTTTTAAAAAACTAAACGTAAGTATATATAAATGGATGAAAGATTATGAACAAACTAAAAAACTATGGATAAAACATGACATCATAAACAAATCAATGTATATGGACATGCCGTGATTTGTTTAAAAGATATTTAATCTAAATTTTATTTAGGAATTCATTCCTAAAGTTGATTTCATTTCTCATTAATCTAATATATTTAATATAAATTCATTCCTAAAGTTGATTTCATTTCTCATAATTTTTAGAAATTCGACATTCCTAATTATATTATTTAATGTATATGCATCATATACACAACTTAAATGTATGTTTAGATATAATTTTATTAAATATTATCAAAATATTATGAAATTTTAAGAAAAATAGAAATAAACACTGTTGTGAATATAAGACAAATAACACAATATATTATTTGTACTTAGACAAAATGTATTTATATAAATTATTAATAATTTTAATGAGATTATCTATTTTTTTGAAGTTTTCTAATTATTATCATATTATTATCTAAGTCATATTTTGAACTTGTCTAATTAGAAACCTACAAATAGTTTCTAATGTAATGGTAAAAGTGTATACAAAAGCCTTTCTCAAAAATAACAAATTAAATTCAGTAAGAAAAAGAATAAAAGAGAAATATTGGGTTTAGGATCCGGATTAAAATTGAGCCGGCTTTCTAGAATCCAGACTAAAGTCTTTTTTGGGGGGTTTATCCGGACTAAAGTTGACCCAACCATGCCTAGCGCGGTCATGTGGTATGATAGAAATGTGGTTATATTAGCCTAGGTTATTATAAGTCGAGGAGCATTAACGTAAGCTTAGACTATTCAAGTCATATACCGTAAAGGAGGAGGGCTTTACTTTGAATTTGTATTTAAATTTATAGTCGTCACCACAAACCAAATCAACAGTCCAAAGCCGTGAAGAAAAAACTTGATACTATATTTTATAAATGTGAGCTTTCATGCTGAGAAACCAAAGTAAGTTAAACCATGTCTTCTTGCTCCTCTTGCACCTTCGTTTTCCTTTTGTCCTACCTCACTAGTTATGGAGTTTCTGCTCAAAATCCTCAAAATCCTAATTTCCTAGACCTGTTTTGTCCGAATACGACTAGAAACAGCACTTACTTTACCAATAATCGCGAAAGCGTTTTGTCCTCTCTCCGAGACGCTTCATACTACAACGAATTCCAAAACGCAACGGCAGGACAAGCCCCCAACAAGGTCTATGGACTTTTCCTTTGCCGGGGAGACGTCTTGCCAGAAGCTTGTCGCAACTGCGTAACGTATTCCGTCAACCAAATATTAGCACGGTGTCCGAATGGGAATGAAGCCGTTATCTACTTCGAGGAGTGTATCCTTAGATACTCTCACAAGAATATTTTCTCTGTCCTTACACTCGAAGGAGAACATATCAGGATGAACGGTAATAATATTTCGTTGAATCAAGAAGTCCGTTTCCGAGGACTGGTGTCGTCCACTTTGAACCGAGCAGCGTCCGAAGCAGCGAACAATTCTAGAAAGTTCTACACGACAAAGGCTAATTTCACCACAGTCCAGACTTTGTACGTCTTGGCTCAGTGCACTCCTGATCTTACTAGACGAGACTGCTTGACCTGTTTGCGATCCTCCATCAATGGAATGCCTCTTAACAGATACGGAGGAAGACTTCTCTGGCCTAGTTGTAATACAAGGTACGAGCTTAACAAATTCTACAACGAAACCGCCGTTGAAACATCTCCTCCACGATCTGGTAAACTCCCTTCCTTTGTTTATTTTCTTCTTCAAGATTAGCAAATATTGTTGGCAAATGTTTTTAAATTCTTATTTTATAAATGATATTTAATACACAGTGAAAGGCGGGAATTCAAATGTGTTAGCCGTATCTGTCATTGTGCCTATTATAGTGGTTGTTATGCTTTTCTTAGCTTGTTATTGCTTCCTTGCGAAGAAGGCAAAGAAGACTTCTGATACGGCACCAGACTTTGATGGTAAAGATTCGCATGATTAACATTGGATTAGATTAATTTTTTTCTATTTGTGATCGATTCATATAATGACTTACATTGAGCAACAGGAGATGGGATAACAACCATAGAGTCGTTGCAACTTGATTATAGAACAATTCAAGATGCAACAGATAATTTTTCAGAAAATAATAAGATTGGTCGAGGTGGATTTGGTGAAGTTTACAAGGTACTATAATCACTTTTGATTTTTCAACTGCGCCAGAGGTTGTGTACTATTTTCTATAAAAAATTTGGATAACAAGATGATGCTGATGAAATGGATAGGGTACATTTTCGAATGGGACTGAAGTTGCAGCGAAGAAACTGTCAAAGTCGTCAGGACAAGGTGACATAGAGTTCATGAACGAGGTTGTTGTTGTTGCAAAGCTTCAGCACAGAAACTTGGTTAAGCTTCTAGGATTTTCTCTAAACCGAAAAGAAAGGATATTGGTCTACGAGTATGTGCCCAACAAAAGCCTTGATTACTTCCTCTTTGGTCAGTTGAATATTATTACCTTTGTTTCAATGATTTGCGTTGCAAATCTTTCAAATTAACTTAAATTCATGGATGTGTGTACACAGACACTGCAAAGCAAGGCCAGCTAGACTGGCCTCAAAGATTCACAATCATTGAAGGGATTGCTCGGGGGATTCTATATCTTCATCAAGATTCACGAATCACAATCATACACCGTGACCTTAAGGCGAGTAATGTCCTCCTAGATGCGGATATGAATCCAAAAGTTGCTGATTTTGGAATGGCAAAGATCTTTGGAATTGACCAAACTCAGGGGAACACAAGCAGAATAGTTGGTACCTAGTAAGTCCTAACTTATCATAAGTGAAGTTTTTCAAACATGATTTTTCCAATATACCAAATTTTTGTTGTGGATTGTAGCGGTTACATGTCTCCTGAATATGCGATGCATGGCCATTTCTCAATGAAATCAGATGTCTATAGTTTTGGAGTCTTAGTTCTTGAGATTCTAAGTGGTAAGAAGAACAGCAAATTCTACGAGATAGACGGCGGGCATGACTTGGTCACATATGTAAGTTTAATGGCAATCAAGTTGTGTATGTACCTCTCTTGCAATAAGCAACAGTCACAAGAGCTGATTGATTGATATTTTAGGTTTGGAGGCTTTGGAGTAACGGAAAAATGTTAGACATTGTGGATCCAGCTATTTTAGATAATTTTCAAAAGAGTGAAGTGCTTCGATGCATCCATATCGGTCTTTTATGTGTTCAAGAAGATCATATAGAGCGGCCGACCATGAGAACCATTTTAATGATGCTCACTAGTAATACAGTGACTTTACCAGTGCCTCGACAACCAGGGTTTTTCGTTCAGAGTAGGCTCCAAAAAGACCCACTTGATTCAGATCAATCAAGGACAAGCAACTCTGTTCCAGGGTCTTTCGACGATGTATCAGTCACTGAGTTATCTCCTCGTTGAGTATGGTGCTTACCTTCAAGCTTGAGCCAGATGGTAGTTACATATTTAACGAAGTTGTCAACATGGTTTATCTATTCCATCAAAATATGTCATGATTTCTTTTGTGCGTAATATTTTAAAATGAACTTTTCATTAGAAAATTATTTACATTATTGTTTTATTTGCATGAAAATTGTTTTTTTTTTGCATGAAAATTATTATCAATAAATCTTTTATTGATTGCATGAAAATTGTTATCAATAAATCGATCTTTTATTTAACACAAATATAATATTCATTAACGCTAAATTTTAATTCTCGACACTTAAGTCTAACGTAACGATCTTACCTTATGGCGAAGAGGAGAAAAGACAGTGAAGTTTCCATCATAACTTGAAAGGGCCTTCCATTCATTGGATTTGATCTGATTCCCATTGAGCTTGAATTTAAACTTTGTTGGGATTTTGATGAATCAAATCATCGAAGGATTTGGTTTCTAGATCTGGTGATGCGATTACCAAATAGGTCCTGTAACCAACTTTGGAGGATTGGGTGTGTATGGTCGGTTATGTGACACATGTGTTTGTTTATTTTTTTAACATTTATCATACAACTATTCTCATCGACCATCGTGTCACTTGATTACGACCACGAGCTAAAGCGATGTCAAGCGTCTATACGTGACGTCAACGGAGAACAAGTGTATAAGCTAGATTAAATCTTTTGTTAAAAAAAAAAAAAAAAAAAAAAAAAGCTAGATTTTGGCGACGGAACGGAGGATTGATGACGGTTCCGATCCGTTTGTTGGTTTGTTTGATGATGAGCATAAAGTATTCTTGAAGTTATCATGATCTGGTTTTCTTTTTTTTTTGCCCACGTTAGTTCTAAATTTCAGGAACCAAATAAACCAAAATGAAGAAATAACTGAAATGAACCGAAAAACCGAACGCTCACCTCTAGTTAGAGGTCAAGCTTGTTGATTCTTCAAAATTTTCACATCAGCCCATGACAAAATTATCACTTGATTAGGTTAAGATGCAGGACGAACGGGTCCACGGTGAGGATGACATAAAGTTAGACGTAAACACATTCACACTTGCTTGTAATCCTAACCCCCAAAACATCTTATGGTCTTTCTAAAATGAAACTCAAGAATCTCATACCAATCTTCTAGTTTACTCTTGTACAATGAAACGGAGGAGTTTGTTTCCAGTCCTCTGTTTTGTCGTCGTAAGCTTCTTCGATGTTTCTCTAATGAATATACATACATGTCTAAACACTGAATAAATCCGATTCTTAAAATAAAATTTGAGCATTTATTCATAAACATATGGATAAAAAAACTAGTAAAATTCTGTACATTTAATCAAACTGAAAGATGTTATTTGTAAATATTCATTTTCATTTCCATAACTGAACTAAACTCTAAGCAGAACACGAATTAGAATTTAGTATTATTTAAATGATACTATGAGCCAGATTGTGATTATTAATAAATTATAAAAGTAGATATTGTTTTATTTTCTCTATGAGGCCAATCTTGAATAATTCAAAATACTTTGACAAAAAAAAATCTTTTATTATAGCTTTTAAGAATATCATACAAATAAAATACTCAAACACTTGTAAGGACTACTTCCAAACGCAAATACCCTTCAAGAAAAAACGAACGTAAGGTTGGTTTGGGAAGATCACTGGCCAACACAAATCAGAAATACTAGGAATGATTCCACAGCAATATTGCTTAATCTCATGGAGATGAAGATGAAAAATTGAATGTCGACATTCACTTGAGACACTCTTAACCGCCTTAATGCACGCTTGGGGATCTGTCGGTTGAGCACTCGAATATGACCATGTCATTGCGGAAACAAGAACCATTAGCATAAAAGCAGTCCTCATCGTCTTGGATTCCTTTTTATTAATCAAATTAGCAATCAAAAGTATTTAGTTTATAATACTTAGGTGTTGATGAGAGCCATTTTATACTTGTTTTTAAACAATCTCTGAAAATGGAATGGTTAGATATGGTGTTTCCAAATAGTATAATCATATTAGAGTTATTGCTCATGTTGACTATGTACAATGGTTGAATCTCTCAAAAATAGAATATTATTGTTTAAATATATATATTTTTGTTATTATTAGGCCTAGTTATTATGTGTGATTTTGTTGTGGTCATGTTGTTTTCATCTTAGTATTTTTCGTAACTTTGTGCGTAGTATTTTTGTAAGTGGAGTTTGTTGGTATTGTTAGTGTGTTATATAGTAATAGGTGATTGGTTTATAATATATATATATATATATATATATATAATAGATTTTTTTTTTGTGACATGTGGATCAAGGGGTTTTGTTGACATGTGTTTTCTTTTTATATTTTTTTTACATTTTAGATTTTTTTTTTCTTTAGATTATTACAATTTAGTTCACCACTTTCTAACTGTGCAATATCCAATCATTTTCACAATATTCATCATCTTTATAAGTTTGATAATCCATTTTATTAATTATAAAATACAAAATAAATAAAATAATAATATAAATAATTTTTTAATTTTTAATTTATTCACAACTAAAAATAACATAAACTTCACTATTTTATTAGTTATTATTATTTTCTATCATTTCATTTACAAATTATATATTTATTTTAATATTGACCAAATTAAGAAAAGTAAACTAGAAACACAACTCATGATCGAAACATAAAATCTCTATAATCATAAAAAAAAACAAAATGACAATGACACACTAACTAAGTAAATATTTAGAACTGAAACGATATCTAGAACAAAAATTAACTTAGCTCACTTTATCATATAATGTATGGTTATAACAAGGAGATGTCGGAAAAGAGTAAAAAGATAAACTCCGAAAAAGCATCTTTCAAATACAAAGAAACCCGATCAAAGACCAATACAAAGAACCAAGAAAGCATGTTGGAGCAAGAATATTCAACATAAAGCAAAAATCGCCATGAAAGAAGAAAACAAATATTTAACACACCATAAGCGCAGCCACAAACTAAGATGTACGAAGCACCTCACAAACTAAACAACCACAGAAAAAACGTTCATACCAGCGGAGAACCACAAAACTGTAGATAAAAAAACCAAAATTCCGAGAATCCAACTTCCCACACTTATAATAAGAAAAGCAGGAGAAGTAAACATACAGCCTGAAGGAAGGAGAATGAAAGTTAACCACTAAGAAACCAAAACCCAAAATTGAGACCAGACACTACATTATAAATCTACAGAGCATACACGAAAAAACACTATCTAAACCTAGAGTCGCAAATTTGGTAAAATTGAGAGCCACTAGAGATACGAGCAGTGATGAAATCAGCAAATCGTTGAGCCAACCTCAAACTATGAAAGAGAGCATAGAAGTCTGATGATCAAAACCAGATCTTGAAAACCAACCGAACATAAATTATCGACGTCAAGCTAACAAAGAAGAAATCAACATCAAAGACGACTAGACTCTGATCCAACCTAAGGAGATGCACTTACATCAACAAAAATCTAAGTAAGAAAATGAGCAGTCAATATTGACCGAAACAACCTATTGTGAGTAACAACCACACAACATGAAACTTATAAACCCAATCTATAACAAATACCAAATAATCTGAGGAAGAACAAACACACAGAAATGTGTATTTTTTTGGTGAGAGTGAGAAGCAAAGCACAAGGGAAAGGTAAACGAAATACATAAATAGTGACATATTAATGTTAAAATATGGAGAGAAAACACAAAACATCTCAAACAATAATGTTCAAATAATTCAAATAAAAAATAAAATACAATTTATAACGTTAAACTGTTAATCTTAAAACAACAAATGCAAAGTTATTGAAATTTAATAATGCTTTACATCAGAGGCTTTACTATTATATATAAAACATATTATTGAAAAACACAAACACAAAATATATAAATCTATCACTTATTACGATATAACACAATAAAAACATTAAACAATATTCTTAACAAATAAAAATGACCACATAATTACATCATCCAATAAAAATTACTTAACAACAATAAATATCAAAAATTTCAAATTCTTAATATTAAAATCTAGGATTAAAAGTACACCGTACCAATTTCAAATGTATCTTTACAATATATATATATATATATATATATATATATATATATATATATATATATATATATATATATATATATATATATATATATATATATATATATATATATATATATATATCTGATTGGTTAAATTGATATAGTCACAATTTCTTAATTTTGACAAATCCAGAGTGAGAAAAAACTAGCGGTTGATATAGCACATATGATTATTTGAAGTTATTATCATAAGCACTGCTCACAAAATATAATTCATTGAAATCAACCTAGAAAAGTCCAAAGCATCAAACTATTATAGCACCTCACAATCACCCCAATATACAAAACTAGTTATGGGCATAAATCTCGAACCCAAACCCGATCGAAGTAAGAACATCGGTTCAGTTACAGATCTAGCCAAAAACAAGATCAATTTCATTTACTTTGGGTTTTAGGTTCGGTTCTATTTTAGCCGATAACTAAAGAGTAATCCGAGTTGCACTGAACAAATACAAAGTTAATAGGATAAAACGTGACAAAAAAATTCATCTTATTCCAAATGAGATGACGTAAAATAAAAAATAAATAAAAAATGTAGTATACATAACTAGCATGGATTTATAAATTTAAGTTTTTATGCATCTTTACTATCATATCTAATTATTGATATATATATATATATAATGTGAAAAGTAATATTTTCACAACATTATATATATATATATATATATATATATATAAACTCTAATTTAATATAATCATTGTAAGATGAAATCCACATTTATAAATTATCTAAATCATAATTTAAATTCATAAGTTTCATTCAAATAATAAACAATTCAGCTATTACACTTTCAAACTGTCATGCATATATTTAAACTTAAATTTCTTTCATAGTAATTTTGCAAAGACTACAATCAAATTAATAAATTCCATAAAATCATATACATATTTTGTCTTCTAAAATACTTTTGAGAAATATTCTAGATTATAAAATCATAGTCAAATCATAACAATATTATAAAAACCGGCGCGCAGCGCCGGCAAACCTTTAATTTTATATATTATGTTGTTTCTTTTATTAATAATATGTTAATGTGTGTATTTTAGTATTTGACTATTTGTTAGCGGTGAGAGGAGCTTTCTTTGCAGTCAATGGGTATATTAAATTCTGATCCTTCCATTTAGTCATTCGTTGACTGTAGAATCAACGGTTTCGGCGCTGGTAACTTTTATTTTTATTTCTACTTTGGAAAAAGTAAAATTTTATTTTTACCTATTTTATAAATTTCCCATCATTATTCATCTAACCTGTTGTTCGGCATTTTTTAGAGCCAAAAATTTTATCCGTTAAATTTAATTTTATCATTACTCATTTCAGTTTGATCCAAAAATTTCGGATATCCGTAAATTTTTGAAGCAAAACAAATATTAAAAATCAATATCCATTAAAATTGAAATAAATCACAAATATTAAAATCTTAGAAAGTGGATATCTGATTCAATCCGACAATATATAAATAAATGTATATCTTGATTATATTTAAAATATTAAATGTAAAAAAATATATAATTATTATTCTAATATAATATTTGACAAATTCTATTCATATTATTATTTATATTAAAGTATTACAAGAAGGGAAGATAAAAAATTATGACTAATTATAACAGTGGTATTTGGACATGCCATAGTGGCACCCATGTTGATCAATCTTAATATTAAAGGATAAAAGGATAATCTTAATGTTAAAGGATAAGAGGACGGTGATATTAGGTATGCTGGTTAAGGATGGAACATTCATGGAGGTGGAAGAGGTGTTTGCAGTCTTGTAGCTGGTTTTATAAGAAGATAGAGTGATGCAGTGTACGAATTGTTAAGTTGGTAAGATATACATTTTCATTAAAATGTTCTGATGATTACTTTCCAGCTTGTAGTAGTGACCGATGCTTTCTATTCTTTTATTGCTGTTTTGTTTTTATAATAGATCACGTATTAGTGTAGAAGATTTTTGTGAACACTTAACTGTCATATATTTTCTTTATATCATAATAATGTCATTCTAATCATTTTTTGTACACAAAAAAATATTACTTTACAATTTCAATGCAAACAATATTTATTTTAACTGAAAATTAACTACAAACTGCATCAATTTTATAGATAATTTTATTAGTTACAAAAATGTAATTAATAACAACTTACGTGGATTTCCGCCACTTTTTTAATCCTTGTAAAAAATGTTAAAATAACACCTATATATGTGTAGCTAAAATTCATCGGGAATGCTTTAAAATTTATCTTTACTTAAGCGTAGTTTGTATATATTGGAACGCCAAGATATACGAGTTCCCAAGACAAGTTCCTAAGATCAACGTGATCTCAGTACGTCTCGGTGAGCTTACACCAGCTCACAAGGGTAATATCTTTGATGCAGAAGATTTAACCCAAAGAAGAAAACCAAAGATGAACAAGCTTATATGAAAAATAAGTCACTTCTCACGTAGCTTTTCTGTGTGTTCTTCTGTCAATTGTGTACATATCTTACTTGATCTCTCTCTCTCTCACTAATGATTATATATTCTCCATCAATGCCCTTCTTCTTCCAGCTCCTGCCTTTTACTTGTCATTGATTGACACCTACCAATGACTCAGCTCCTCTATTTTTGAAGCTAAAAACAGGACACATTGTTGTTACTTTTTGCAGGGTTTCCTCTGTCACAGACTTCTTCTTGAGCCTGCTGTAATAACTTAGCCCACTGCAGAAGAATAGTCCACCTACCTGAGCCCAATCACGACAGCCACAGGTTCCCTCTGAAGCCAAACTCAATGATTCCAGTTAACGAAAGTTTTTGTGCTGGGTGCTTCTTAAAATTGCTTTGTAAGAAAAATCTTGCATATTTGAAGAAACAGAGGTGAGCATCAATTGTCCTGTTAACTGCTTACCAAAAATCAAATCTCTTTTAAGCTTCTGTATTAGAGAGTGTACTAATCTGACCAGGAAAAAATAAGCAAAAATTATGTACAATTGTCATAAGAAATATATTGGAAATTCCTGTAGAATTAGAAGACAAAATCATCAGCTTGCTTGAAAATTGTTCTTAAGCTATGTAAGTCGTGACATGTCTCTCGACCAAAATGCTCTTTTCCACAAAAAAAATCTTATGATTAATAGTAAAAGATTTTTACATACATAAAATACCAGGTGTTCTAAAAAAATTAAATAATTTTCAATAGATACAATATAAATTATGTTTAAAATAAAATTTTATTAATATTTTAAATTTTATTAATATTTTATTTTTTATTTTTCTTATCACTATTTTAATAAAAAATTTTAAATTAAAAAGGAAAATTAACATAATTTTTTTTTTAATTTAAATTATATTTAAGAATATGCATGTATATATTTAAAATTATAATATTAGATAGATTTTTCTTTCTATTTATTTTAATTAAATATATTAAAAAATATAGTAGTACAAAATTTTATAATTTTCAAAAAATAAAATCAGAAAATGTTTATTAAATTTTTAAATATATAAAAAATTAATAATTTTACGATTAAATTTTAATAATTTTCAAAAAAGAATATATTTTGAATTTTTTTAATAAAATTGTATAATTTAAAATATATAACTAAATGATATTTTCAAAAATTTTAATCTCATATTTGAATATATTTATTTTAATGATGATTTATGAGTTATTACCACATTTTAAAAATATTTCCAAAAATATAAATCAACACTAAATATAATATATAGGTTATTACCATATTCTATAAAGATTTCCTAAAATATATATATTTACATTAAATACAATTGTCTATGTTATATTTAATCATAAGTCATGTCATCAATTTTAGTAGATATGTCACAATTTTTTCGTGAAACTGATTGTAGAGTGTGCAATAAAAAATTTAATTTTTTTTATAGATACATTATAAATTATGTTTAAAACTAAAATTTTATTAATATTATAATTTTATTTTTATTATCACTATTTTAATACATTTTTAACTAAACATAAAAATTAATATAAAAATATTTTTGTTTATTTTATATTATATTTAAGAATATGAATGTATATATTTAAAATTATAATCTTAGATAGATTTTTCTTTCTATTTATTTTAATTAAATATATTAAAAAATTGTAGTAATTTTTTTTATAATGTAATATATGAGTTATTACCGTTCTGTAAAGATTTTCAAAAATATATATATTTACATTAAATATAATTGTCCATGTCATATTTAATCATATGCAATGTCACCATTTTTTTGTGAAATTGTAGAGAGAACATGTGGTAAAATCGTCCATGTCATATTTAATCATAGGCCATGTCATCATTTTTTTTGTGAAACAGATTGTAGAAAGGACATGTGACAAAATCACTTCGCAAATAATATACAGGAGATTGTGACAGAACACTAATACACTACATCTAAACTAAAGATTTATCGGTAGTACCGGTAATATAGAACACCACTAATGAAAGAGAGTTTAATTCACTAAATAAATTTGTTTGGAGTTTTTCTTTGTTAAATACTTAGTTTGAGGTTTTCTTTTTATCCAAAACAAACTTAGTTAAGAGGTTTCAAAGTTATTTTTTTTTTAATTTATGATTATATTAAAAAGTTGTAAGGAAAAAACCCAAGTTTTCCAATTTATCTCTGATATATCTATTATTTTTTAAACTATCTTCATGATTATTTATTACTCAATCTGTTTTGAAGTATCACATATTTTAGATTTTTACACATTTTAATAAAAAATATTAAATTTTCATAGTTTTTTGTGATTATTTGTTTTCCATAATTTTAAGCCATTAAGTACAATTAAGTTTTTTAAAAGTTGCAATTATTTAATAAAACATGTACTGAAATTTTTAAAAAAACACAGATAGTGGTCAAGCAATGATGAGTATATTCCAGCATTTGTATCGGCATTTTGCTTGTCATACATAAATGGTATTATGAGCAAAATATGTATTAATTGATAAATTATCCCAATCTTTTATTTTCGCTTTTTAAAATATCATACAAAATAAAATACTCATAAACTTAATGTAACATTGGGTTTTGTGCAAATAGACTTCACCATAAAACGAATGTAAGGCATGCTCGGGAAGATGACTGGCCAACATAAATCTGTAACATTAGCAACGGTTCCACAACATGCTTTTTTGAGCCCACCGAATCCGAAATGAAAATGAAAAATTTCCTTTAGATAACGGCGGCATCCTTCTGTAGCGTTCTTAAATGCGTTTTGACACCCTTGAGGATCTGTCGGCTGAGCATTCGGATATGACAGAGTCATTGCGAAAACAAGAACCATAATAAAAAAAAGCAGTTCTCATCATCTTAGAATCTTTTTGATTAAGCAAATTAAGAATCAAAAGAATTTAGTTGATAGTGATTGTGTGTCGATGATGATGATAGAGCCAATTTATACTTGTCTTATACAATCTTTTTAAATGGAATTCCTAGATATGGGTTTAGCCAGTGTTTTATTTGAAGATTGAGTACATTTGACTGGTTCATGTAAATAAATAAATATGATCACGTTAGAGTTATTATTCATCTTCCCCAGCCACTTAATTAGTATTCTTTCCTTATTCATATTTTTGACCAGATTCTTAGACTTCATTATCTAGTCAAATACTTCTTCTGTTCGTTAATACATGACGTTATTGCAGTTTCACACAGATTAAGACAAATACTGTAGTGCTTATTTTGTCTCTTGTCATTGCTTTCTTAGTTATTATTGCAATCATTATTCAGTCAAACTTCACCTATCCCAATTTCTATTAGTCATAACTATTCAATATAATGACAAATTATCATACGGAAATGTATAAATGGACCATTAATTTTAAGTCAAGTTTATGTATTCTTGTGATATACATACAGACAATATGTAGAATGCATAAGGGTAGAGGAAGTCTTTTACTAATATATTATGCATTGGTTTCAGGAAACGTCAAATATTTTGGTACAAAAAAACGTTCAAACAATCATGCATTAACGAACAGAAAGAGTATATAATAGAGATAATGACTTTTTAATACTAAACTTTCAAAAATAAATTAAAAAAAAACATTTTAACTCCAAAACAGGGCATTTAAGAAAAAATCTTTAACATCGTTTCTCCGAAGATATCAAGAAAAAATCTTGAACAATTGTCCGACCAAGCCTTTTTAACACTCTGATTTAATCTTACATTAATTTATTTGACAGAAGTTATTGTTAAGCTAGATGGGCTTCCAACCTAAAACTAATTGGCTATTAAGGGAGTGGTCCATCTATCTTATATATTGCTTAGGATCCCTTCCAACTACCGATGTGGGACAACTATGTGTATAATACATCCCCTCGAGATGATGGCTCTTTGAGCGTCAATTTCGGAATACTCGGGCAAGGATCGATGGACCAACTTTGGACCAGATCGATGTGGATCGGGTTGGATTGTTTGGACCGGGCTCTGATACCATGTTAAGCTAGATGAGCTTCCAACCTAAAACCAATTGGCAATTAGGGAAGTGACTCATCCATCTTATATATTGCTAAGGATCACTTCCAACTACCGATGTGGGACTTATGTCCCTAATAGTTATTAAGTCACTAAACAATGTCGTTTTGATAAAACGATAAACACGAAAAGTTCCAGTTCATAATTCTTAAATACCTAATTATCATCTATCTCTTCACAAACACCTTACCAAGATCATTACTAAACATTACCAAACAATCAACGCAAACCATCTTAAAACTCATTACCATATCTAGCCGTGTGCATTCCATTCGAACACGTTTTAAACATTTAACGAATACAGAAAACTGTGTAGCCAAACACTTTCTTCAGTTTCCAATTCGTTATCGGCTATTTCGAATTGGAACCCTCGCCATCATCTTCCTCGTTAATCCCGCGCTCTCCTCCTAAATTCAAATACTTCTCCATCTCTCATCTCCATGGAGAATCATATTCTTATTTCCGACGGGGAAGATCCGGCCACTCCACTACCATCACTCTCGAAACGGGCTCGAAAAGATCCAATCTCTGCGATTCTGATATCCGATTCCGATTCGACGCCATTTAAGCAACCGCCTGAGTGTTCTCCCACTGTTTTGTTCGTTCCTGACACACCTCTCTCGGATGATTTCTCTCTCGTCAAGTGTTCATTTGGTTCTGGAGCAGTAGCTTCAAACCGAGAAGACAAATTCTCTGGTTAGTCAATCTAAATCCTCATTAGTACTTTCCGTCTTGTGGAATTGATAGACAGAATCTTATTCTGAGTCTTAATAGGTAAAAGAGTGATATCTCTGGATTCAGAGTTTGAGGATAGTCCTCGACCTGAAACTTCTAAGAAGTATGGACCCGCCGTGCTTGATGATGTTAAGGAACTGCGTTATGGGTTGGATATTAGATCAAGTGTTGCAGATTCTGCTGAGACGAGTATTGGAATAAGTGAGCCATATATTGGTATGCTTAGCCAAAAGAAAAAACAAAACTCTTAGGATGATGTAAATCATTTGTCTAGTCAACTTATAAATGGTGGTTGTTGCTTTCTTTCAGCTGATAATACTAATTGGATGCATGAAGTCAGTGTTCCCTCTTCACTGACCAATGATACTATCGAGGTACTTTATCTGCAAGGAACCAGTACCCTGTTGTTCACATTGACTCTATATTTTTCCGTATGTGTTTTTAGCGAAACTGTATTTTTGGCAATTCTCGATTGCTACAACATGATTAGTTGATGTCTTCGTTGTTCAGGGCGTGCCACTGTTGATTCTTTCATTAGTAACTGTTATTGAAGTTGCTTGGTTTTTGCTGTTATTTATATATATTCAAAAAAGCAGGTTGACTCTGAGCAAGAAAAAGAAAATATAAGCATGGAGCACATGGGTCGGAAAAAGCAGATCAGAAGTCATAAGAGTAGAACTGTCACGGGTGGAGAATTTCCCAAAAAGCAGCTGGCGAAAGAGGAAAAAATACGTGCAATGGAGGAAAAGAAGTTAAGAAAAGAGGTAAGTGTTCTTTACGTGCCTTTTCGATATTTATTTCCTGATGAATATAGTTAACTTGGTTCCATCATCCAGCAAGAGAAGTTACAGAAAGCGATTGAAGCTGAGCGTAAAAGGTTAGAGAAGGAAAAGCAGAAATGGGAAAAGGGAAAGTTAGCCCTGAAATCTATTGTTGCTGAGATTGATACTAAATTAGTTGAAGGATCCATTGGAGGTAAGGAAGTTCTCTGTTGTTTTTATTATCAATAGTAGTTAGTATGTGACCAGTATAGAAACTGAGTGCTACTGGTATAATGTTAACACAGGACTCCTACTTTCAAGGTTCTCTGAGAAACGCATTACATTCCGTGTAGCCCCTAATCCTATTGAGAGATCCATTGTCTGGACGATGACAATCCCAGAGGATATTGCTCCGGTTCGAATGAAATCTCACTCACTTTGATTTTCGAATTTGTTTAAATGTTTGTTAACTTTCTTTTTCATCATGAGTCTCATAACTGACATGTTGAAAGTAGTTCTTAGAGCCCAGAACTTGCAAGTAGAATCATCTCCCTAGTTTGGTCCCTTATCCTTGTTTATTGTGTTTCAGTGTCTTTCTATGATTTATGGATCATACTCTTCTGTATTGCTAATTTCTTTTCATCATACGTTTAGTGGTGGTAGTTTTTTTTTTTGGATTTTCATCTCTGAATCGTTTCTTGCATAAGCGCAATGTTTATCAAAATAATTTTACTTTTCTTTCTGCCAAAAGCATGCTTACTTTTAAACACCCATTATTAAGAATAGATAACTTTTTATTAGAAAGATAACAATCCTTATAACTCCTGCCACTACATTGAGTAACATTTTATGAAATATAAATATAACCAAAGCTAGAGATCCTTTTATCTATGGGTTGAAGGGGCTTAGAAGATCAGTACGTGACTAAACTATATGAATCATTTGTCCTAAATGTCTTATATTATTGTTAATTTGCATCTATTTTTCTTCTTTTCTCTACTGCAGGCTTTTCCTGAAGGGTCAACGATTTGTTATGTCTTACTAGTGTATGAGGCTGAAGAATTTTGTAATCTTGTTGCTGATGAAAAATTTCTTAAAAACATTACAAGAATTCAGGACCGATACCCATCTTATACCGTGTGCTGTCTGACCAATAAGTTAATGTCTTATGTAAAGAAAAGGTGTGTTTAGAAAGTAAATTGGTGTTACATTTATCATTATGAATAAGCTGAATAAAACTAATCTTATAGGGAAAAGGAAGAGTACAAGAACCCGGGAAGTTGGAGACGGCCTCCCATTGATGAGGTAATATAGTAGTACCTGATGAGCATGTCTTGAGAAGATAGCTTCTTTATTGCTTCCTGAAACATACTTATGTGGTTTTGACGAGTGTTTATAGGTACTTGCAAAATTAACTACTCACTATGCCAAAGTACATTCTAGAGACTGTGTAGACGAGGCTGAGGTCGCTGAACATGTGGTTGGTTTAACTACCAGTCTGGCTTCTTGTCAGTTCAGGTATTAAAATCCACATTAGGTACAAAGTATGCTGGAAAGTAGTTTCAATTTCTCCCCGGAAATCATTGAGTTGAGTTGGAGAATCCCACAGAGCGAAACATCTCTTGATGTATCTCCATGCTGTTAAACTAGTTAATGATATAAAGATCGCACATCAAAAGTTTATGTTAAACGTACAAAACCATCTTATATGTGGCCAATTGTGTATTTTTACTACATGGTTTTGAAGTCAAATCATTTGTTTGGTGCACAGGAAGAAACTAACTATGTTATCAGTAAACGCTAATGGCGCTGTAGTCTCCAAGGATTCAGTTGACAAACATTTGATCAAAAAGAGTCCATGGTAAGATAACTCAATTAAACATTTTAAGTTTCTATGAATCTTTTTAACAAGATTTGTGTATAGGTTAAAAGCGTTAGTGGCAATACCAAAGGTGCAGCCAAGATATGCGGTAGCAGTGTGGAAGAAATATCCATCTATGAAGTCTCTTCTTAAGGTTTATATGAATCCTAACATGTCGGTGAGTAAAACGGGACTATTTTCTTATTTAATTCAGATTTTATCATTTTACCGATTTTCTGAAGAAGTATAATGGGAAAAACAGATTCATGAGAAGGAATTTCTACTTAAAGACCTGAAAGTGGAAGGATTAGTAGGAGGAGATATAAGGTTAGGTGAGGTTTGTTCAAAGAGGATATACCGAGTTCTTATGTCTCGAAGTGGAACAATTAAGACTGATGATGTTGAAAATGGTGCTGCTTTTTTCACACATTAGGGTTGTAAGCAGTCAAGGTTTTGATCAAAGCAAAACCCATTTCTGATATAAATAACATGTTTGATTCCTTTCTAGTTTCAGTTATATTATGATAAAATTTCAATCAAAGTAGTTATTAAGTTATTCATTTTAAAAAGAAAGCCTCTCTAATTGGTTATTTAACTTATTAGATTTGGTTAGGATGTTAAGTGTTCTTGATTGCGTTGGAGAAATGTTCTCATGGGACAATGGAACTCCATCCATCAATGATTTGTAGGACGATCGAGTGGTCTGGTATCGTGGGCACAATCCCATATTCCGCTTAATTTTGCTTTGTTACCCCTTAAATTTGTGCTGTTTAGTGGCTTCCGATTGATCTTGCAGCTATGAAAGATCTATTATAATTGAAAATTCAGTCAAAAATAGATTTATTATAAATATGACTTGAATGTTTTTGCATGGTGAGTGAACAAATAATGGTTCAACTTCAGTAATTCTTATAAAAAAATGAAAGAAAAATATACTCACTAATGTCTTTGCTGGGAGATATTGAAAGTCACATTGCTTGGAGTTAGAAAATTGATTTGTACAAGACAATTGAGTTAGGGCCGGACACGGAAAAAGTATTTGCTAATTTTCATATATTTTCTACTCAGTTTGCCTATTCAAGTATAATTTGATTTAGTACTTGTACTTGGTTTGAAAAAAATTTGTTTCTAAAAGATGGTTGTTTTATGTTTTCTATGAAAAATTGCAAACTTTAAGAAAATTAATTGGTTTTATTGGATTACTATCGGTTAAAATTTGTGAAAATTGAAAATTACGAAAAACAATAAATTTATTATTGTGATTTAATGCGTTTTCTTAATATGTGTGAAAACACTAGAAAACCTATTTTTTAGAAACGAAATGAGTACTTATTACTCCCTCTGATTTTGAATAAGTGTCACTCTGATATTTTTCACATAGATTAGTAAAATTGATGAAATATATATATATAAATTGTTATTAATTACACATCTTTGACTAATAGTTTTACAGAATTATTTATAAAGCCAATGCAGTTTGCAATTGATTTTAAGTTGAAAGTAAATATAATTTGCATTAAAATGATAAAATGACACTTTTGTGTAACAAAAAAAAATAGTTAGAATGACACTTATGAAATAAATGAAGTTAGTGAGCAACAAGTAGTGGGGAAAATATCGGGATAGGTATTAGGAAATATGCAAATAATAAAATTTGTTAACCTATCAAGTACATGATTTTTCAAGGTGAGTATAAGATGAAGTAACAAAAAATAAGCTAGGTAACAAGTAATAGTTGCCCAGTGGCCAGTACTAATTTAGTGATCTGGTATTGTATTACGATCCTATATTCTTGCGATTGTAACACAATCTATATTCCTGCAGGTATTGGAAATAAAGTTGTCCAATGAAGATTGTCAACTAGAGAGGGATTTCGGATTATCCCATTTATTGGAATTTCTGAAATTTGCTGAAGTATTATGTACAGGGAAACAACAACTAACAACTAAAACAAAGTGACACACACCAGAAGATGAATAAATGAAGCTAAGCTACACAAAGTACAAATGAGGACAAACAAGGTGCTACAAATGAATTAAATCACTAACAAACAATTATAAAGATTAAAGAAACAGTAGTAAATCACCAAACCATTACATTACAATACAAAACTATATACATGTAGCATTACAATAACCAAAACGATAATAGAAAAATTTGCCAAAAACAAGTTTTGATAGAACAACTCTCGCCTCAACAAAAATAATAATAAATATAAATGAAGTGGTGTTTTTTCACTTGTTAGACCACTGAAATTCGATTTCAAGGTTTCTGGGGCCACTTTTGCTTTCTGGTAACAAACTGTATTCACCTGCTACTGCTCCCAGCATTACCACCCGGTCGATTTGGATCGTTACCTTCCCGAATGAACTCTGCAGAAGAGACACTAGTTCATATATAGACCACAAAACTGAATCCGTTGAATACGAGTGAAGTTTGATGGATATATACCTTTCCCATTTTGCTCTTATTCTTGCATGAAATCTGGAGTTTTTGACCTTTGGGAGGGCTCTCAAATGACCATGAGAAACTCTCGTCCCACTCTGGATTTGGACCGGTAGATATCACCTGAATAAACAGAACAATACAGTTAGTTAGTTTCTACTAGCCACTGTAAGCTGTGAAGAAAAGGGTGATGAGCCATTTCTTACCTTGGTTTGTCTAGGAGGTGTGTTACCAAGTGTTATCTTGCAGAACACGCTAGGGTTACCAACGGATTGCTTCATGTTATTACCGCGTTTGATTGTCACCACTAGAGTTCCTGGCAAGCATTGCAAGAGGAATTCAGCTTTCTCCTGGAACCGCGGTGGGCCTGATTGAATTAGGTACTGAAGTAGAGGGATGGCGTCTGCAGCAGCAACTGACTGGGCCCTGGAAACTTCGGCAGGACAGGCAGACCAAGCTTGTCTCAGAAGAAACAACGCATCCAAGGCAGCTTCTTGAGTTGCCTCTGACCCTGTTTTAAGGGATGTAACTAGATGCGGTATACTTAGTGTTGCAGGCTCGGTGGCTCTTAGGCGAGGGAAGTTGTTAAACAAAGAGTTTAACGCTTTTAGATATTCGTCATTCACGGTTCCAGAGGCCCATAAGTCCTTCTCAATAGCAGCTGCAACGCAAAAACAAAGAATAAAAGATGAACAATAGGACTGACCAGATCGAAACGATAACAGAAGGAACGGAGGTTTTTCTCACCAGTTATTGCTCTGACGGTCTCGCTAGATGCGTACTCTTGCACGGTGTTATTAGAGAAGAGTAGTTTTACGAACATTGCAGCCTGAACAGATGTATCTGGGTCACTGGAACTGATCAGATCTAAGACGACCTGCACACCACCTGCCTCGGCAACTGCTCTTTTGTTGGAACGGCTATACATAACAAGATTCTGCAGAGCACATATAGCCACTACTTTCATTTCTTCCGTGGGTTGTTCTTCGAGGACATTGACCAAAGCACGGCAAGCAGAAGCTGCGTCAGTGCTTCTAGCGAGTGCTTCGTTTTGGAAAAGATCACCGAGGGCCAGAGTTGCCAATAATCGCGCCTGCTGAGCTTGAGTCTGTGGATCCAGGAGGTACTGGGACAAGGGTAATATCGCAGTCTTGGTTGCTTTTGAATTTCTGATCTTCACGTTGTTGAGAAGTACCTCGAGCAGTCTAGCTGCCGTGTCCTCACACTGATGAGACCTTAGAAGATCCAGAAGAGCTTCTATGGCTCCGCTTTCAGCCATGGATTCAGCACTTGTTCCATCATCACTTTCCAACACTAGCAGAGTGTTGAGTGCACCAACCACGGTGTTTTCAGATGCAGAGCGTAGCAGTCTTACGAGAACGGCAACAGGAACTTCCAGGTAAAACTCGGAGCTAAATTGCAAGATGACCACCAATATTGATGCTGCGGACTCCCATAAAACATTGGAAAGGGATGGATCGGCTTGCAGTATCACCTTGGACAGCTCACTCACACCACCTTCTTTAGCAATTTCATTTGGCCATGTTAGAGCAATGCTGACCAGAGCTTTCACAGCTCTCTGCTGCAATAGGTGTATACCAGATCCAAGAACATGTATTAAGGGACCAATCGCGAGTTGTGTTAATGGATCCTTCTGTAGATGCTCCTCCAAGAGCAAATGAGACAGAAGCTCAGCTGCCAATTGCTGTACTGCTGGGGATGTAGAATCCAGCAGTGGGATTAGCGGCTCAATCACTTGGTGCGGATTAAGTGTATAATCAGCTCGGCATTGTGGATGTTCTAAGATATTAACTAGAACTTGCAGCGCACTGTGCTGCCCATCAGGTCCAAACTCCAGCCTCGTCAGCAAATTGAAAAGAGGCTCAACCACTTTGGCAGCAGATTGTCCCTTCGCAATAGTAGCGTTATTTGTAAGGATGCGAAGTAGTTCTGAAAATGCTGCGCAAAGAAAATCCGGAGCTTCATGGAGAATATCAAGTACGCAATCGATAACTCCAGCTTTCACCATTTCCAGTTTACATGCAGGTCTGTCCTTACCTAGTTTTACTAGAGCCCTTGATATAGCCTCATGGAGTACATAGTTTCTACCATAGAGGAGGCCAACAAGAGGAACCACAGCACCATGAGCAGCAACTAGTTCAGCCAGTTGTTCATCATCGACAAGCTTGTCCAGGGCCCGCACAACCGAATGCTGCGCAGGGCTGTATTCACTCAAAAGGAGGGAAACGAGCGGCTCAACACAGCGCGCTGCAGCGACCGTAGACCTAATCCTTGTGTTTGCAAACAGAACATAGCACAATTCTGCTGCATCCCCCTTCAGTTCCATCGAACAGTTTGAAGAAAGGATCCTGCAGAGAACATCCACCGCATTCATCTCCACATCCGCGACTGCCAGAGCCCGAGATGGATTATCACTCAGCAGCCTTACAAGTGCAGCAATAGCAGCATGTTGCTCCCTCTCAGAACCAGTACTGAGAATTTCTACCAATGGCTGAACAGCTTGTCTAGAAGACTCTGCATTTCTTATATGGTCTGCAGTAAAGAGGCTATCCAATGCCTTGGCGGCACTGTACCTTGCTCCTCTTCCACCTAGTCGCAGAACTGCTACCAGTTGAGAGACAGCGCCAAATGCTGACTCATGCCTTCGAATTTCAGCACTGCTAAATAAGATGCCTAAGAGACCCGTTGCAGCTTCCTCTTGCTCATCCTGAGGTCCAAGAGAAAGATATTTGGAGAGCCCCTCAAGAGCACCTGACTCTACCATGACGATCATGTTTTGTGGACAATCTCCAGCAAGCAGAGTTAGAAGATTAAGTGCAAGTAGAGGAGCACCGGGGCGGTCTGGAATTGGTTTAAGAAGTTCAACCAGTAAGGGAATCGCCTTTCGTGAAGTAGCCCCAACTCTGATATCTTCAACTCGAAAAAGCCTCTCAAGGGCGACTTGGTCTGGGTAACGCACTAGCATGAATTCCTGTGA
The DNA here is from genome assembly GCA_026261945.1 of Hirschfeldia incana. Lineage (NCBI taxonomy): Eukaryota > Viridiplantae > Streptophyta > Magnoliopsida > Brassicales > Brassicaceae > Hirschfeldia > Hirschfeldia incana. Next base: position 1,492,258 of record JABCMI010000072.1, read on the forward strand.
CAACTCCAGAAGTTCTTTTATGTCATCATCAGAACAACCAAGCAATGATATGAACCCAGCCGCAGCACCGGAGTTCGCAACTGATAGAAGAGTTCCCCTACTACCATTGCAGACAAGACTAGCTAGCGCTTGTGCTGCAAAATACCTGTCTGAATATTCCTCTGACTTCACAAGATTTGAGAGCACTGGCACAGCTTTCATCGTTGCATTTGCGCGAGTGATTTCCCTGTCCTGGAAAAGTATGGCTAGCAGTAAAGCACAGACCCAAATGTTGGTGTCTTCTCCATTATCAGCCTGCAATGTATTAACGTATTAGCAATTAAAACAAGATAGACGACAACCTAGTGTTCCAAAATGAGTCAGAATGTAAAATGCAAGCAGATTCATAATATGACTTTTTTATAATATGCTTCTAATAAATTGTGATCTCGAAGAATGCAATCTATAAGAGAGTTGAGTACCTGGAGAAAACGGTTGCCTATTCTATCAGTAATCAACTCGATGCCTTCTGACTCCAATATAACTGCTCTGCTCTTTTCATCATGACAAGAAAGAACCGAGAGCAACCAGATGGCTAAGTTGTCACCAGAAAGAAGTGTTACCCCTGTTGAACCCTCCCTAGTTTCTGTTGCCTCTTCTTCTTCATCTTCTTCCTTCTCTTTAGGATGAATGCATATGTAGATATTATCTCTCTCATCCTTTTCCTGATCTTGCACAGAAATCTGAGGTGAATCTAGAATCCGCACAAGTGCTTGAACGAATTTGGCACACAATTGTGACTCGTTCAGATTCTCTATCATCCTCTGGTCGTCAACTTTGGCAGCACATATAATAATAGCAGCTCCACCAATTTTTATTTTAGGGTCCCTGGAATTTATCACTCTTTTAGCAATAGATGAAACGCAATCTCTGGCGTTGTTGACCATGTTTCCCAAAACTATAGGCTGATCTCGGCAAAGTCTTGACAACACTTCAATAGCTTTATCCTGTAAAGAAGGATTGGAGACACTCACTATAGATGAGACTATTGGGGCCATACTGTTAGGGGATTCAGCCAGAACAACCCAGGCTGGCTTTACGTTTCCGATAACTCTTGACCTTGAGAATATAGCTAGCGCATCTAGGGCCTCAAAAATTGCATCAGATCTTCCGTCGGCAGATTCTAGAAGAGACACTAAAGCAAGCACTGTTCCAGCACGGTTCACAGAATCTGTCAGCGCAGAATTAATTTGGTGACGACTCAGCAGGCGAGCAATTGCCGCAGCTGCAAGGGTCTTCCCAGACACTGTTCCTTCACGTAAGATTCTAGTGGCTGACAAAATAATTTCTTCGACATTGACCTTCTCTGACACTTCACTGTCCAATATAAGATTAGCCAACGCGCACATTCCTTGCTCAGCGACTTCTAGAACGGATGAGTTCGCGAGAGATATCAGAGTAGGCAATGCTTCTCTGGCGGCAATGGCCACATCTCGATTCTCCTTAATTGAGAGTAAAATTGCAGCCATACAGCGGGAGGACTCAATAAGGATCTTCTCAGAATCCCCGTGTAAAAGTTTTATGGCCGACAAGAGAGTTTTGAGGGCTAGAGTGCTTTCACGCAAATCCTTTCTGCTGTGGAATATAGCTGCAAGAGCTGAGGCTGAATTTGCTTGAGTTTCTTCTTTAGTAGAGCTCATCAACTTGATCATTGTCTCAATAGCATCATTTGAAGCACTTCCTTCACGTAACATGTCACTGAATGGAACCACAGAGAGCATGCTTTTTAATGCATCCAAAACATACATTTTAGACTCAGGTAGCTCGCTGGTCAGCAAAGCAGTAAGCTGGCTGATTGTTGCAGTATCTGATTTATGAATCAAATGATTCAACGTCTTGGCAGCAATTTCCTTACCATTGGCACTGCCGTTCTTCAGTAGCCACAGCAGAGCAGGGACAGCATCAGCACTTTCAACACAAGCGCGTATATCTTCACTGTGATTGCACAAGTTCCTAAGGATGGTTGCAGAGTCTTCCCTAGCCTTGGCAGACCCTGTCTCTAAAATCTGAACAAGTGGAGGTATACCTCCAGCGGCAGTGATGGCCCACTTGCTTTCATCATTTTCGTTAGACAAAAGGCATAGAAGTGCAACAGCGCATTCTTGCTGCTGTTCGGATGAAAGCCCCAGAAGTGATATCAACAATTGTATCCCTTCACGTCCCTGTAGTGCTTGCCACAGGCTGCCTTCATGGTTACACATCATCAGAAGCGCCTTTACAAGCTCATCTTGAACCTCATTAGCTGCCATTGTTACTAGTCCAACAAGCAAACGCTTTGCATCCGAGTTGGAAAGTTTAACAGAGAGTATTGAATTCCCATACAAACTTGCAAGTGCTTCAATGGTGCGTTCTTGGACAAGGAATGGTAGACGAGGCTTGAACTGTTTCAGCAGAGTCTGCTCAATGACCAATGGATCTGATGCCCTGGTCGTCTCTGCTTTGCCATCATATATCATCAAGGCTGAAGCTAAAGCCCCAAGAGTGTCGGCAGTCTGAGCAGGCGAAGAGCAAGATTCAAGACTCTGACCAAGGCTCGATATGACATATGACAAACCACCGGAAATATTAGCAAGGGCACACATCGCATTTTCTTGCAATGCTTGCGCATATTCACCTTGCATGAATTCTTTCGACGGAGCTATTGTTGCATTTATTAAAACAGGAATGCCATTAGAATTGGCGATTTCTCGCTTCGCTTCTTTAGATTGTGCAGAAAGCGACTTGAGAGCAGCAGCAGCCTCTGCCCTCACTGAGGCTTCATTGCCTGATCCTAACAACTTGAGAAGCTGTTTTGTAATGTCAGCGGTCAATACACTGGAGCAAACAGAGGCATCCTCCATCATCATGCAAGCAAGGAGGAAGCAAACATTAGAGACTGTACTCGACTGCCCGCTTGAAAGTAGCTTCACAAGTACATCCACGCCCCCAGCTCGAATTGTCTCACTCCAAAATCCTTCCGTGGTGCTAGAGAGGTTCTTAAGTGCACCGGTTAACAAACCAACAACCTCTCCTTTCTTATTCCCACTTCGCAACTGGTCCCACAGAACCGGTACAACTCCCTCAGTGGAAAATATTTTGGATCCAACATGGTCTTTCACGCCACCTTCGGAAACAGCATAGATCGTCTTAGCTGCAGCCATCTGTCCTTCAGCTGAACTTGACTTGAGAAGACCAAGCAACGGAGGAATGCATCCCCCAAGTAACACCTTAACTCTAAGCTCGTTCTCCTTGCAGAGTGAACCCAAGACGGTTGCGGCTTGTATCTTCACCCCAAGCGATCCTGATCGGAGGAGAGAGACAAGTACCGGCACAGCTTGGGAGTGTGATCCGACAGCGCCGAAAGCATTTTCACGCATTTCTATAAGGTCGAGTAACTGCTTGAGGCAGTATTCTCTTTCTTGTGCAGACGATGAACCTTGGCGCAACTGCTCGATGCACTGGGCAACACTTGCTAACGTCCCGTCTGGATCTTCCATGCTGGTTGTACGCTCTCTGCAGGTGAGATAAGGAAATAGGTTTTAATTTTCTACTTAAAAATGGTATTAGTATAGATTGGGGTGATACAAATACTGATAAGGCCTAAACACTGAGTTTGCGTTACCTCAAACTCATCTTTGTGGTTGAATGTGGAGTTGGGGGCTCTGAATCTGGAATCTTCATATCCCCATTTCTCTCCTGTAATCATGACAAGGCAACAGAGAATAGATTTTTAAAATATAACAAACTTGCATTTGTATTATTTTACATTGGTTAAGGATACGACAGTAAAGAAGGGAACTTTAAGACTTATAATAATCAGACAAGGTGTTTGGAAAAACGAAGAATTACGGTGTCATTTGGGGCAAGGCCATTTCCATTGGAAGAACCAAATCTCCAACCAAGTGCACTTGCCATTCTTTTCTAATTACACTTGAATGTTCTGAAATCGAAAAAAGTAGAGACTTTGCCCCTACTCAGATCTATCCAGACAAAGACCGTCAGAACATCCAACTCCCCTGCAAGAAGAGAGATCAGAGATCAGAACACACAAAGTAGGAGTAGAAGCTAAAATGCAATTATAATACTAACTAACTAACTAGATTACTCTTTATCTCGATCCAAATCGTTTTACTTTCCAGATTTGAACTAATCTAAATCAGGAAAGTTATTCGATTCCGAATGTAGGATTGAGATCGTGATGGAAGCTAAATGAACACTCGGATCTCTCACAGTGATCAAGCTGTGTGAAAACTATGGTCTACACAGAAGAGATCGGATGTACTAAAAAGCAGCATGAAGATATATAGATCCATAGAATGGAGGAATCGAACTAACCTCAGAGAAAAAATGGCGAGAAGGAGGAGGAGGAGGAGAAAGCACAATCAGTTGTGCATTCGATTAGTTTCGTAGAAGAGAAGCGAAGAAGTCGAAGAAACTTAGAGAGAGAGAGAGAAAATTGACTTAACAATAAGTATAAAACGAGGGAGAGAGAGAGAGAGAGAGAGAGAGCTGTGTGTGGGCTGGTGAGAGAGTGTTATCGGATGTGAGCCGGCCTGGCTGGTCTATCCACCGACAGAGACTGGATTTACTATACGGCTCAGCTCGTGTATCGGCTTAAGGCTAAACGAGTCGATGTGTTTCTATTATTTACTACAAACGACGAGAAATTGACTTCATTTAATACTACTAATCACCGATTAATCGGCCATTTAATTCACTGATGATACTATAAGTGAAAAACACGTTACTGAGATACTAATAATCTTTAAGGAAAAAATTTCATTCATAGCATTTAATATTATCATAAAAATAGCACTGGCAAAAAACACAAAAATAAATAGATTTACTAAACAATATTAACTTAATTACTCTTTAAACCTTAACCTCTAACATCTAAATATTATATCATAAATTTTAATTATAATGTATTTGTTCACTTTATTTTTAAGTATTAACATACTATTCCAAAATTTAGTTTTCTAATTTTTGTTTATTTACTTTTATATATAACTAATTAATTAATTCTTTTCATTCAAACAAAAACAGAGACATACATTCTTAATTAAAATCTTACGTTTACTTGTTTATTGTTTTTATATGTATTTTGCAAGTTTTATTGTCTTTTCTTTGTTTTTCTGCCAAACTATCCGGCTTCCCGGACAACGGGTATCTCTTACAACGGCTCTTTTTTCTCTCTCTAGGCGATCTTTTGGAGATTCACTTCTCGACCGTTGCTCCGCCTCGGAGGGCTCTGTGCTCGCCGGTGTTCCGTCTCGGCTCCCATCTTCTGCTCTCTCTCTTCTCGTCTTCATGTCTCGATGCTCTACTCGAAGAAGAAGTTTTGGCCCCCCTTTGCTGGCTCGTTTCGAGCTCGTAGTTTGATTCGCTCCATTCAGAACTCTGCAATGGCTAAGAAGAAGACCAGGTCCATCTCGCTCGTCGATGTCTCCGATTTTGACGTTGCTGCTTCTGGGCTTTTAGCCCCAGGTCCTCTTTCTTCTTCGCCACCCACTGTGTTTACATTTGGATCTTTGGACTCTGTTCAGGCTTCTTTATCTCCGGATCTCGGTTCTCATGCTTCTCTCCTTCGCCTTCCGGTCTCTGTTCCTTCGTCATGCTCGATACCTCTCTCTCCTCCGCCCTCGGAGGTTTCTCCCTCTTTTGGTCTTGGTCACTCCAGATCTACTATTGGGGGTTTATGTTCTGTAGCTGTTGGTTCTGTTTCTGGTGGTTCTCATCTTCCTGCGGCTATTCCTGGCTCAGGTTTCGGGTTTTCCTTGGTTGGTTCAGGATCTACTCCTGTCGGTTCTGGATCTACTTCGGTTGTTTCTGGTTCTACTTCTTCTGGTCCTCTCTCTGGTTCTCACTCTGTTGCTGTCGGTGCTGCGTCTCCTGCAGATGTGGTGGGTTTTGTATCTGCGTCTGGTCTTCGTTTGGCTGGCTCTGGTACTGAAATGGGTCTTACTTCTGCTACACTTGGTTTCCTCCCAGGTTCTCTTCCAGGTTCGAGTTTTGTTTCTGAGGGTTCTGCTCCTCTTGCTGCTGTCTCCAAACCTGTTCTGGTTTCGGCTTCTTCCCCTACTAAGAATTATGCTGAGCTACTCAAGAGCTTTGCTCAGCTTCAGGTTCTAGGAACCCCGGTCGAGCATGTTTCAGGAGCTCCATTTGTCCTTATTCCGGATGCAAACATTGAAGCAGCAAAATTGGAATTCAAAGACTTTATCTATGCTCGATTCCATGGGGACTATCCTTCGATGGGAAAAATTATTGGTGTTGTCAATGCAGTTTGGGCTCGTTCTGGTCCTAAGATTTTTGTTCATAATATTGGAGAAGGCATGTATCTGCTTCGAGTTACCAATCCCCGTACTCGAGAAGTTCTTCTCTCTCGCACTTGCTGGAACATTGGTGGCCTTCCAATGTTTGTGGCCCCTTGGGCCCCAGACTTCTCGCCGGATGAGCCCCCGCTTACTAGTGCTACTGTACCTGTGGAGATGCGTAACGTTCCCTATTTGCTCTTCAACAGGGAAAGTTTGAGTCGTATTGCGACTGCTATAGGAAATCCCGACTGTCTAGCCCCCGAGACAGAACGTAAAGAAAATTTTGAAGTCGCAAAGATCTATGTACGGGTAGACCTTACTAAGCCCCTTCCCAGTAAGATTATCTCAGGTTTCTCCAACGGTAGGGAGGTGGAGATCGATGTTTCTTATCCGTGGCTACCGGCGAAATGTAATCTTTGCAAAAAATTTGGTCACTCTGAGGTTAAGTTTCCTAACCGTGTAAATGGTCCTCCTGAAAGCTCTATTGGGAAGAGACTACCAGTAGAGACGCCTCGTCGACGTTCCAGATCAAGACCTGGCCGGTCTACTGAGAAGAAAAGACGAGGTTCCAGATCAAGACCTGGCCGGTCTACTGAGAAGAAACTGAAACAAGGGGTTCCATGTTATGTTCCGGTCTGTAAGGCCTCTCAAGATCCTATACTCAGTTCCTCCACCGAGAATCCGTCTCCTACACAGAGCCAAATACTCCCCTTATCTCCCCTTCTCCCAGACAACAATGTTGAGATCGAAGAGGGTGAAATTGTGCAAAATGTGCCACTGAACGTGATCCCATCAGCTCTCTCTGATAGTGCTGAGGAATCCGCTGAGTTGAAGGAGTCTATACCTTCCCCGGTTGAGGATTCAAATCAGCCTGTTTTGCTTAGTCCTGCATCTGAAGTTCCATCCACTTTAGCTGTTTCAGACACTGACGTCCTGGCCACTACTATTTCTACTAACCAAGATGTGTGTGTGCTTCCTTCGCCAGTGATACCTGTTGTGGAGGATTGTCTAATTGCAGATGATGCTCCATCGCTTAAGGAAGTTTCATCTGCCCATCTAGATGTCAACCCATCTGTTGGTAATATTGATGGAGTTAACGAGGAGGGAGACCCCACCAGCCAAATCCCTTCGGTGGAGGACTCAGAGCCTATCACTAACCCTCCTTCCGATGTGGATGATCAGCAGGGAATTGTTACAGATTCACCTCCTATGGAAACAGAGGAGGGAGACAAGCCTTTTTACCTGGTTAAAAACAGGGGGTGTGGCCGCAAGACTGCAAATCAATAATAATCTTTAGATATGTATTTTGCGTGGAATGTAAGAGGACTGAATAGTGCAAGACGCCACACTATGACCAAAGATTGGATTAACATCCATAGGACACTTTTTGGAGCTTTTTTGGAAACACACATTTTGGAAAGCAATAAAGAGAGAGTTTTAGGAGCTATTCCTAGGGGTTGGAAGTTTTTTGGAAACTATGTTGATGATGTCTCGGTCGCATTGTAGTTGTTTGGGATCCTCGAGTTACCTTGGTTATTTACGATACGTCTGCTCAATCAGTCACCTGCGGTATTTCTATTTTGTCTGAGAACATCAGTTTCACGGTTACTTTAGTTTATGGGTTTAACCTGCTGGAGGAGAGGATAAGTTTATGGACTGGGCTTGTTGACTTGCATAGGTCTTCTCCTGTATCTTCTCACCCATGGGCTGTCTTGGAGATTTCAATCAGATGCTCCGTACCTCCCATCACTCAAACTCCCTTACTTCAAGAGTTGATTCCTCAGGTATGAATGAAGCAAACTTGGCATTGCAGGATGCAGAGCTTTTTGAGGCACAATATAAAGGATTACCGTTCACATAGAGGAATAGCCAAGATGATAGTCCTTTATCTACTAGGATTGATCATGCTCTTATCAATCAACCGTGGTTAACAGCTTTTCCTGATACTTATGCGGACTTCCTTGATCCTTCTCAATCGGATCATGCCCCCTGTTTATTTAGAATGTCGTCTGCTAGGCGCCTGATTATCAAGCCATTTAATTTTTTTCATCATGTCATCGATCATCCAGATTATGCGGGGACTGTCAGGAATGCTTGGGATTGTAATCAGATCTTCGGTACGGCTCAGTTCAAGCTTGTGCGCTCTCTAAAACTGCTAAAGAAACCGCTTCGTAGGCTAAATAAACAGCACTTCAGTGGGATTTCCCAAAGAGTTAAAGCCCAGAAAGTGAAGCTGGATATTCTTCAAAGGATATTACTCACCTCCCCTAATGCCACAACGGCTCGAGAAGAGCATGCTGAGCGTGATACACTGAATGTTCTTCTTACTGCTGAGGAAAAATTCTATCGCCAGAGGTCAAGAGTAAAATGGGGGAATCTTGGTGATCGAAACACCCCCTTTTACCACCGAACAGTGTCGTCTCATGCTTCTCGGAATCATATTCACTTCCTAAAGGATGGTGATGATAATTTCTTTCACTTCATAGAGGGGATCAAAGCTCATGCTGCTAATTATTTCCAGGGTATCTTGGGGTCTACTACTCTACCATTCTCTCCTGCATCAACGGAAGACTTCAGGTCTCTGCTTCCTTTTCGCTGTACTGAGTTGCAACAGAGTTATTTGAAGCGCGAGGTTACGTCAGCGGAGATTAAAGCTACATTGTTCTCCATGCCTCTCAACAAAAGCCCTGGTCCAGATGGCTATTCTGTTGAGTTTCTCAGAGCATCATGGGATATTGTAGGTGATGACATGGTGAACGCTGTGAGGGAATTTTTCCGAAACGGTAGGCTCCTCAAGGACATGAACACGACAGCCATTGCTCTCATCCCTAAGATGCCGGAAGCTTCCCGACTTTCAGAATACAGACCTATCAGCTGTTGTAATATTGTGTATAAGCTGATTTCTAAGATAATTGCCAACCGGTTGAAGCCTATCTTGTCTAAATGTGTTAGTCCTAACCAGGCTGCTTTTTTGAAAGGTCGGAGTCTCGGTGAGAATGTTCTCCTCGCCTCTGAGTTGATTCGTGACTACAACAAGTCCACTTGTCATCGCAGTGCTATGATAAAAATCGACATCCGTAAAGCCTTTGATACGGTTTGTTGGGATTTTGTGATCAAGGTGTTGGAAGCACAACAATTTCCTCCTATGTTTATTACTTGGATTACTGAATGCATCTCTTCCCCTAGATTCTCAGTGGCCATTAATGGGGAGCTTGCAGGTTTCTTTGAGGGTAAGAAGGGCTTAAGGCAGGGAGACTCTATTTCTCCTTGCCTGTTCATCATGCTCATGGAAGTTCTATCTAAATTGTTGGACAAAGCTGAGTCTGACGGAGCTTTTGTGTTACATCCCTTGTGCACTTCTCCTAAGCTTACCCACCTGTTATTTGCGGATGATCTCCTTGTCTTCTCTGATGGCTCTAGCGACTCAACTGCTGGAATCAAAGCCACTATGGAGCTCTTTAAAGATTGGTCAGGGTTGGATACAAATGAAGCAAAGTCGGAAATCTTCCATGGTGGCTATACAGATATTCAAGCTGCCATTCTCTGCTCTCTCTCTCAGGTTACCGCCGCGGTGAGTTCCCAACACGTTATCTTGGCCTTCCTCTCAGTCCGAAAAGGATATCTGCTACTACTCTTCAACCGTTTCTAGATCGTATCACTGCGAAGCTTCACTCTTGGACTGTCAAATTCCTATCTTTTGCGGGTAAAGTGACTCTCATCTCCTCTGTGATCTATTCGATGGTAAACTTTTGGAGCTCTGTCTTTGTGCTTCCAAAGTGGTTTTATGAAAAAGTGGACTCTCTCTGCTCTGGTTTTCTTTGGAAAAATAGCACCACTACAGCTGCAGGGGCTAGAATTGCTTGGTTGAATGTATGTAAACCAAAATCAGAAGGTGGCATTGGTCTGTGCAGACTAGAGGACTTCGAGTTGGTTTTTAGATTAAAGCGGCTTTGGCTCTTCTTTTATGGTTCCGGCTCTCTTTGGGTACCTTGGCTCATCAACAATAGATTTGGGGGCGGAAGTATATGGCTTGTTCATGACTCTCCTAGATTTTCAAGTACAATTAGGAGTTTGCTGCAGCTAAAGCAAAGCATGTCGCGTTTTCTCCGTTGTGATGTGGGTAATGGGAACAGAGCAATGTTCTGGTATGATTACTGGACTCATTTGGGTCCGCTTCACCTCCTCTTCGGTCCATCTGGTCCGAGGTATCACCGGATTCCGCTGTCTGCCACTGTCGCGCAAGCAGTTCGCGATGGTTCCTGGAATCTTCCTCCCCCGCGCTCTGAAAACTCCCTGGTATTACAGATTGTCCTCTCTACTACTTATTTTCCATCTACAGCTAGCAGGGATGATGTCTACTTGTGGAAGCGTGCTTCGGGTGGTTTTGGTCCCTCCTTCTCTTCGAGTTTAACCTGGGATGCAATCCGTGTGCCTGGAATGCCTGTTGATTGGCATAAGACTGTGTGGTTTAAAGAGGAAATTCCTCATTGTTCTTTTATCTCCTGGACCGCTTATCATGGAAGATTACCAACAAGAGATCGCTTAATTTCTTGGGGAGTCCAGGTTCCACAAGGTTGTGTCTTATGCTCTGCTGCTGATGAATCAATCAACCATTTATTTTTCGATTGCCCCTTTGCATCTTCTACTTGGTCTTGTTTTTGTGGCAGGTACTTGGCGTCTCCACCGGCTACCCTTGCTGCGGTCGTTGCCCTGTGCCAGAACTTACAAGGACCTCATGCTTCTCGCGCAGCCGTTATCCTCAAGCTTTTGAACCAGGTCATCATCTACTCCCTTTGGCGTGAGCGCAATGCTCGTATCTTCAAAGGCGTTTCGTCCTCTCAGGAAGCTCTTTTCAGAGTGGTGGATCGTGCAATGCGGGATAAGCTTCTCTCTCTGCCTACGACTGATGCTTCTGCTCGCTCCCCTTCTCTTCTCGAGCTTTATTTCTGTTTCATCACCCCATATAGTTAATGCTCCTTTTACTCTCTTTTGTGTTGCTCTGTGTTCTTGCTCCTTCTTTCTTGCTTCTTCTTTCTTGTGTAATAAGTTGTTTTTACAACATTGTGAAAAACCTTAAAATCTGGTATAAATATTAACATTTAGACCAAAAAAAAAAAAAAAAAACTATCAGGCTTCCCTTCCTATGTTGAAAAAAGAACGATTACATTTGTAGTAGTTGTTATAGGACCGACCTATATATATTGATTAGTTACCAAACTCGTTTGATTAGTCCATTAAGATGGTGATGGTATAGGTATGTACCACCAAACCGATTATGTAAATTTACTAAAAACAATTGTCAACATCACAATCATCTCCAATTAGCTTCCCGTGGATAAAGTTTGTAATATTGTTTTTTTATTTGTGGCTTCCTTCACATGTACATTATCTCCTTGACATTATCTTTCTACGCTGTCCGAAAATTGACAGCAATTCTTTTGTCCGAAAGTGGTAAAATGTATAACGTGGGAGAGCATAGAAGCACATGGCCTCATGCCTAGCTAATGGGAATAAATTAAAGATTCACAGTTCTCTCTTCGACGCATGTTTTGTTTCTATCGACAACTATGCTCATGAAAGCATACGATATGCAAATAATGATACCATGTGATGCACATGTGCTCTCTCGTCATCGCCAATTATACCCCATGCCACATTTTTCACAATAATCATGATGATTATGATCCCAAAAGCATATAAACTGGCCAAAATCATCTTCTTTAACTTGTCCCAATCTCTGACTCACTGCCCTCCTTTTCTTGGAGGCCCTAATATTTGGAGAAATTGTACTTGTTTTATCAGTGTGACTCTCGTGTTTTATGCTGCTTTGAAGAAGTTACAGTTAACCATATAATTGTTATCTTTTGGAGTGTTTGTTATGCATCTTTCGAAAACGGCGTAAGAAATATATCTTTAGACTCAGCTTTGAGAAGTTAATTTGTATAAATAAATCTAAGCTCTAATATATACCACTTATTAAACCTTTAATCATTCAAGTTATTTAGTTAACGAAGCGATTTTAACAAATATTATATATTCCCATCATTCAAACACTCTTTTGGTTCCTCAAGCTTAGCTAAAAAGCAAGTATCCTGCCTAGTTCTCGCGATATCCACTTTACTTCTGATCAAAGTAATGCCACTACTCTCTAAATCTATGTGATTATAGAATATGCAATGTAGTGTGGCTCAGCTAAGAGTTCGTAAATGTTGAGTGACTCATGTTCACTTTAAAGTTAAATGAATTACTTCATTTGAAGAATAACGGTCTTACCGAGCTGGTCTTCTGATGTGTCACAACGGTTTTAGTACTTTTGAATCCTGAGTTTCAGTGGTAATTGGCAAGCCATTATTAAGCCCGATAGCTTCTCCGTCGATCTCAAACTCAGAGCCCGACCTATGCAATCACTTTGGAAATTAATTAGTGGGAAAAAAAGATAGACAAGGTGGCGGCCAGATCTTCTTAAGCAGAATACTGAGCAATTGCATTTCTTGATAAATCGGATACAAAGCTGCAGAGCTACACTCCACTGTGATATCATACTCAAGTGGCTCGTCACATAGTTTTGACTTTTTTGTTTACTAGATACCAAAGCCCATTCGAATATATAGCTACTTTATCTGAGAAAAGATCCAAGATCAAACGATTCAAGTAGCGGGTATATTTACCTAGGCAACTATATAATCATTTTTTTTGCTAAAATACAACTATATAATCATGCGAAAACATATTTGACAAGCGCGGATACTTAATCCTTGCATATTAAGCTTGAGCAGGAGTACTGTTTAAGAAGACTCAACTTCGCTCGTAATCTGACGGATAAATCACAGTCCAGATCACTCACCATACAAAGACGAGATAATCGAGTTTCCTTATTTGCTAGAAATCAATTTTATATTCTATTTACTAGAGACGACGATTCTTTTAATTAGGTGGAAAAAGTAAATAATCTAATCAAAACCAAGCAAACAAAAACACAAAGTTCGTGTATAGATATTTATATCCAAGTTTGGAATCGAGCAAATTTGACGTGACGTGACTCACAAGCATTGACTAACTTTGAAGTTGATAAATAGACTGATCTATAACATAAAAATGTTAACTTAGTTAATCTACGAACTTGATGAGGTTTTCAGTTCTTAGTTACCTTCAACGTCAAACATATATACTGTCTTACTATGACTATTTTATTCCTAGAGACTGCTAGAGATGCAAAGTGGTCTCAACTCTCAATGTTTAGGTCTGCAGGAACTGCAAGATAATAATCAATATATTTTAAAAAAAAAGGTTTAGCTGTTTAACAACAAAAACGAATACCATCAAATTAGTTTTAGTCAAATTTATCACTTACACGGTGTATGTAATTGCTAAATATTGATTAATATCACTTTGTAATTGCTAAATTTCCATCAGAGTCTTTTGATCTTATACATGGGATTCCATATTGGACTATTTACCAAAACATGGTTTTTTCGATACCTAAAGATTATAGGTCTTATGATGAAATCATTTTCGAAACTATTTGTAGCAAATTGATATAAATCTATATCAATTTGTTACAAGTGTTTAATTAACAAGAATTGTTAACCACGGAACTTTGCCAACGAAATCTGATTGATTGAACATTTAGAAAGAAAAAAATGATCGATAGACAAATATTTTACAAGTTGGTTGAACATACATGCATTATACGAAAAATACAATTGACCAACATCCACATTCAACAGATAATTTTAATACAACTTACCAATATCAACATCCAACAAAGCAAACCTGCACGAATTACGTAGCTTAAAACCTAAACACAAAGGCGATCGACCACTTATATCACATCACACACACAAAGACGCAAAGTCTAAATAGGAAAGAAGAAGAGACACAAGTCTTCCTAAAGAGAAGACAAATCTCACACTTGCTGGTGTCTTCCTACTTCTTCCTCGTAAGTCGTCGATTGAGAAGATTTGACCGGAAATATTCTGTTACTACTCTTTCCAGTGGCAGCGGAAGAAACTCTGTCTCCCTCTCCACCGTCTATGCCGCCATCTTTCTCCTTCTCCAGTCTCTTCTTCATCATCTTGTCCTTCTGCTTCTTCTGCATGACTTGTAGTTGTGCGTAGTTTGCTCCAATAGACGACATTTTATTATGTTAACTATACTAAAACCAAAGAACTAAGTTTGTTGAAAATAATAAGTAAAGATGAATTTGGTTATGAACTAATGATGAAGAGAAATGTCGTTATTTATAGAGAAATGAGTCATGCTTTACGACCGTTTTGTTATCATTCCATTGTCATCATCATGCTTCTCCATGCTCATTCACTTTTTTTCCTTTCTTTAATTAATTAATTATCTGACATAGAGAATAGTTGAAAGAAAAATATTCCAAATTTGTTACAATAAACTATTCTAATTATATTTGTAAGACGATATTTATCAGTATTTAGTGTCACTATAACTAATACGCCTGTATAGGTATATTTCTTACAAAATTTAATTAATAAACTAAAACACAAAGCCTAATATTTTTTTGTTAAATTGAAGCTTTATGCCCGATAAAAGGATCCTTATTTAGATAAAAGAAATCGGACGTAGAAAATTGTATATAAAACATATCATTCTAAGATATTTCTTTAATTTCCCCGGGTGTAAGTATAATATTTCGTGTTTTTCATGAGAGTGATTTAAACACACACCTCTCTCCACGTGTTATACTCACATTAGGCTGGCTCAGGAATTATCAACACTTTTCTTATTATTTATATTTAAAACTTTTAAAATGAAGCAGTTGACAAAAAAAGAAATTAAATATCAAAAATGGGTTTCATATACGTTGGGAAAACAAAAGAGCATCGTTACCAAAACTTCAAGAACATGGTAGCCACACTAATAAAAAGAATCTTAAGCCGCAAGTTTTTTTCGGGTGTAAATTAAGCCACAAGTTGGTTTGCCCTTAAAAAAATATATCTATAGTCGTCTTGATAATGTTTTAAGCACTTAAACCTCTGTTACAAAATAAATCAAGAACATGGTAGCATTAATCAAAATTATTTAAGTCACAAGTTGGGTTACGCTTTTATCAACAATTCAAAAAAAATGGTTTACGCTTTTCAAAAGAAAACAAAATAGTAGTATATATATTTAGGTGTTTATGATAATGTATTTATTGTGAGAAAAAAATGCATCCAATTTAACAATTACATTAGATATAGCTTGACTAACAGAGTTATCTAACTACAGTATAATGAAACGAGTGGGTGACAAAAAACATAATATTAATAAGATCAAACTACAAGGGAGGCGTTATCTAAAATGGTGGCCTTTGCTTTAAGGTCGGCTCTCAAGACATTATGCAATTGCAACCATGTGATAAAATATTAATAATGTTGAGCCTCGCATTAGTACTAGTTATTAACTTATTATGCTAATTAAACTGGTCATCATTCGTTTACAAAATCACCGACCTTTGAATATCCGAGTCAGACCAACCGGAATATATATTGGATACCTATGAGCCAAATCCCAAATGAATCATATATAATTTGGTTTAGAAACACATTACTAGTTGATTTGTATATCGAAACAACTACTTATGATTGTTTCCTTTGGAATCACGAACGTTACTAGTCTTTTTAACCTATACCAATTTACAAATTTATGTCAGACCATTGCAAGAAGAGTCTAGATACTTAATAAGATTTTCTTATTAATTTTCCTAAATAATTTAGAGACCTATACCTATATATGTTATTTAAAAAAATGAGATTATAAGAATGCTCTACGTACTGCATGAAATTTTAGTGGAGCTTAAAACTCTGGTATCAAGATAGTCAAGAACTTAGTGGTCGTTGCATGAAATATTAGAACTTTTTATCCGATAGTCGAGAAATTAGTATTGGTTAGTCGAATATGAATGCAGTATGAAGATAAATTTGAGGTTCATCAAGGTGTGTACACAGCGTCCCTTCTATAATATCGGTGTTTTTGCTGACTTTTAACATGTTCATTTTCATTTTATGATAACATTTTATTGCTAACTTCTAAACTTATATATAATCTTATATTTTATAAGAAATTATCTTATATGTTTTTAATAGAGAAAATGACCAAGATAGCACTAATTCAAGTTTTTTTTCCCAAACTAGCATTCAAGACTCAAAGTCACAAAAATAAGTTTTATTAAAATGATAAGTTATCCTTATGCCCCCTCTCTTTGATTAATTAAAAAACAGACTCGTCATCTCCGCATATTCGTCTTCTCTTCACCGTCTGTCATCTCCTCTTCGCCGTCTGTCATCTCCTCTTAGCCGTCCATCATCTCCTCTTCGCCGTCCGTCGTCTACTCTTCGCCGTCTGTCGTCTCCTCTTGCCTCCTTATCGCTGGTCGTCGTTGTCTGTTCCTCTGCATCGTTCTCAATTTGCGCCTCTGCATCTTCTTCGATATGTTGTCGTCTTCTCTTCGTCATCCTCTTTCTGTCGTCAGCCTTGATCTGTCTTCTCTGCGTTATCATTGATCCCTCGTCGTCTTCTTCTCTGTATCTCATTCTCTCGTGTCTCTGATTTTATCAAGGTATCAACATTTCATTTTCATTATAATTATCGAGGTTTTGATTTGTATGTTTCTGATTGTCGATGAATGAACTGGTCTAATCATATTTGTTAGCATTCAATAATTACAAAAGTTTTCCCCTTGCTTACATTGTGAATCAGACTGTTAAGGTTTAGCTTTGTGAAGATTTATGTGAAGTTTTTTGTGATACACGAGTGGGAATTAAATACAATTATGTGTTAGCAATTAACAGATGATTCTCCTATGGCTCCGAACCAATAGGGTACTTTAGCTCAGGCAGTGCTAGTTTGAGAGGTTTTGAATCTCCCATCTTGTTTCTATCATGCGTAAAAATGAAAAAAAAAATCAAACTTTTCTGGAAAGCATTCCTGAAACTAAATAAATGATTCCTGAAATTTTTCTAAACACTAGACAGTTTCACAAGAACAATCAAAAAGAGACTCATAAGCTAATTCAAGAGCCTATCAAAGTTATCAACATGCCTAAGCAGAACAAGACACCAAGCAAAAAAGTTTTAAATTTTACCATCCGAATTTCTAGAAGTCCTTCCTGAAACTACACAAACGCTTACTGAAAATTTTCTACACTCATTTTATTTTTCTGGAAGCCTATCCTGAAAGTTCCACAAGCTATCCTAGAAAACACACTCATTTTATTTTTCTGGAAATCCATCCTGAATGTGCCAAACAATGTTCTATATAACATATGTGTTTTATAATGATACCACATTTAACACTTTCTTGATAGAATTATTGAAAATGCTTCAACCTATCATATTTCAATATTCTCTGTTTGATATGTTTTCTCTACTTTATAGACAATGAACTATATTTGGTGATTTCTATAGCCAATAATTTTTTTTATAGATTTTGATTATGTTTTTTATTGGAAGATTAAAGTGCAATTCAGGATTGCCATCCTGACAAAGACTGTCTAACATTTGATTGTTGCAGGTTATATCCGGCCTTGATTTTTTTCTATGGGTAATAGACAGGTAACTCTGCTTATATTCATTTGCTTACAAGTTGTTTGAAATTGAAAACTTCATTTCATATATGCAATTTTGTTAATATATACATTTTAACTTGCTATTCTAACATTTTACATTTCTAATCAAATATTAAATTTTTAAGAAGTTATTCCTAAATATTTCAACTTGTTATCCTAACATTTTCCTTTTAAATAAATATTAAATATTTAAGAAGTCATTCCTAAATATTTTACTTGTTATCCTAACATTTTTATTGTAAATTTTCAGGAAATCTTTCCTAAATATTTTACTTGTTATCCTAATATATTTTAGTTTAAAATAAATAATAAAATTTCAGGAAGTCCTTCCTAAATATTTAACTTGCTATCATAAATATGATATATATGTAAGTTTGTTAATATATACATTTTTTAACTTGTTATCCTGCTTTTTCTTTATTAAAGATTAAATTTTCAAGAAACAATTCCTAAATATTTTACTTGCTATCATAACATTTTATTCCTAATTATATATTAAACTTTTTGGAAACCCTTTCTAAATATTTTACTTGTTTTTCTAGCATTTGTTTATTGTAAAATTTGAGGAAGTCCTTCCAAAATATTTTACTTGCTATCCTTAAAAATTTTATCATTAATTAAATAATAAGTTTCAAGAAGCTCTTCCTAAATATTTTATTTACTATCCAAAATATTTTCAGTGTTTCATTGGAGAGGTATATATACCTATAAGAAAGTTTATGTTTAAATACAACTGTGAGATCTATATCTAAGACTGAAAATATAGAGCCAAAGTAACATTATGTTTGTAATATATACAAATTAGGCAACAGTCTCTGATTTCTGGAGTTGGGTTATTCTTGTTCAGTTCTGTTATTAGCTTAATTTATGTAATATACACGAATGAGGCAAGAAAATGGCTGTTGTTTTAAGAAAGTTACTTTTTTTTGTTTTTTGGTTTGTTTTCGTTTGTATGATTTCTTAGAATGTTCAGGATATCTTTCCTAATCACGTATTAAGCTTTCCAGAACGATTTGACCTTTGCAGGTTAATATCAAACCAATCAGAAGACATCTAACAAAACAAAAAAAAATCAAATTTGTTATTATCAAATTTTCTTGAAAGCTTTCCTGAAATTTTAAAAATATTGTACAGTTTCACAAGCACAAGCACAAGCAAGAGACTAACAATGTCATAAAAAATTCACGAGCCTACTAAAGATATCAACATGCTTAAACCAATCAAGAAGACATCAAACAAAACAAAAAAAAAACAAATTTGTTATCATCAAATTTTCTGGAAAGCTAACCTGAAACTACACAAATCCTTCCTGAAATTTTAAAAAACACTGCACAGTTTCACAAGCACAAGCACAAACACAAGCAAAAGACTAACAATGTCATAAGCATATTCACGAGCCTACCAAAGATATCAACATGCTTAAACCAATCAAGAAGACATCAAACAAAACCAAATAATCAAATTTGTTATCATCAAATTTTCTGGAAAGCTTTCCTGAAACTACACAAATCCTTCATGAAATTTTATAAACATTGCACAGTTTCACAAGCATAAGCACAAGCAAGAGACTAACAATGTCATAAGCATATTCACGAGTCTACCAAAGATAGCAACATGTGTAAGCCAAAACAAGTAAAATAATGAACAATCTTGTTACTGTCCTGCAAACAAAACCAATATTTTTTTTTCAAATTTGTTAGTATCAGATTTTCTGGAAAGCTATCCTGAAACTTAAAAAACTCTTCGTGAAATCGGAAAAAACCCACAGTAATTAAAATAATGAACAATCATGTTACTTGACTACTACCATACACAGATGATCAAATCATGGGAACATAGTTGTTGTGAGATTGTTACAACAACAACCTTCTTATCACCAACAACCTCAGCAGCATCATCACTCGACTTGATCTCAAAAGAAGCATGTCCGCTTTGTTTCTTCAAGTAAGTAACAATACCATCAGCTTCACGAGGTCCATGGTATTCTTGAACAACTTTGCATATGTTTCTGAAAATCTTGATAGTTGGGAATCCCTGAACCTCAGAATGTGTTGCAAACTCTTTGTTTGTTTCCTCACTTGCATCAATCTTGGGAAGAACCACATGAGGGACGTGGCTGCTCAGCTCCGCTGCTGCCTTCTCGTACTGTTAAACAAAAACATCATCACCAAATTTTAGCCACAAGTACTTGAACAATACACATGTGAATCGTATATTAAAGTGATTGAAAAAGCAATAGTTACCTCAGTAGCTAGCTGCAAATCTGATTTTCCTTAACAAAGATCCCAAATTTTCAATAAAAATCCCTAATTTCATTTTTCAACCAAAATCTCTAATTTCAATCTGAAACATCTAAAAATTACATCTATCAGTTTTGATTTTTGATTGTTAAGAGTGAAACAGTGGAGGTTCACCATGATATTGTCTCCGGCGTCTTCGACAGAGATGGCGTCGTGATCGATCTTTGAGAGAATTTGTCGTCGTCGGCGATGATCTCTGAGGTTTGTCTGGATACTGTGATCTGGCGTCTTCGACGGAGATGACGTCAGAGATGATGTGAATGTTCTTCGCCGGAGTTGATGGAACGAAATGGAATTCAGATTCGTCGTCTTCTCTGTCTGATTCAGGTTCGTCGTCATCGCGGTCTTCACATCGTGAGTTTTTTTTTTTCTTTTTTTTTATTAATTATAAAACAAGGGTAGTAGAGGCATTTTGTCTATTAATGAATGTTATTTTTGTGATTTTTTTCCTTCTGATGCTATTTTTATGACAAAAACTTCAAAAGATGTTATTTTGGACAATTACCCTTTTTAATATTTTTGTATTTAAACATATGTTTTTTAAAAAAAGAACATAAGCCACACAAATTAATATATATGCTTTCAGGCCACTAAATATATCGGGACGGCAACTGGGTGTGTAGACAAAAACTCAAAGTGAAACTTATGTTGCGTTGTTGTTTTTTTGTTTCGTAAAACTTATGTTGCGGTGTTGATCAAACAGACTGCAAGTTATAGATTCGGAGGACTTGAAAATTGAAATCGACCAAGAGTGGGATTAAAGTGTTCCAAATCCATGTCAATCACTATAATGATATGTTTTTTTTTTAACCTTGAAGTATCTTAAACCTAAAGAAAGACCAGACTATTTTTCAAGAGAAAGTGCTCTACAAATAAACCTTATTTCAGGTATCTAAATGAGTCCTAAAGCATGAGTTTCTATAACCATGTAATGTCCAGATACATCATATGAGATAATTCTCTTCACCAGAGTTCGAGTTTGCAACATGTATACATGAAGGAGTCTGTCTTACCATTGGGCCATGATATTCTGGACTCACTATAATGATATGTTCATATATTGATAGATCTTATCTGCTTGTTCGTTATCCTATGTATAGTGGCAAACCCTTTCACACAAAAAATAAGAACAGTGACAAATAAGAACGATCGGCATTGGGAAGCTTGAGCTTGCTACAACAATGGACCAATTATTTTACAAAATATTCATGGTTAATATAGTTACAAACGTAATTTCTATAAAGGTAGAAAATTAAAGATTTTCTCACATTTTTTTTCACGATCCACACTTTTTTCTCGGGTTGAAGTCACTCAATTCTCAAGAACAACCCTAATTACATATATTAAACACGTATAACATGTTTAGTGCTAGGGTTAATTGATTTATGTTTATAGCTTTTGTTGCTAAATTATAATACTATATCAGGAAATAAAGTATGCTTGTTGACAAAAAAGAAGAAGAAAAACTAACTCACTGTCAAAGCCGATTGAAGTATCCAATATATATATAATATTATCCACATTCATCTTCATCTTAACCCATCGGTGTAGTCGAACCACTAGGAATGTACTTGCTTTAACTATTTAATTAATATGTGACCATACATATTAACAATGCATTTGTTAGTATAATCAAAGCACAAATGACACAAACAGAAAAGGTTTAAACTTTAAGCTATTAGTATAAACCGCATTTTATTAGTGTTACTATAAAATGTAGAAGGGGAATGATAAGTCAGATAAGAACTTATTGGCCACTAATCTCCCACCATATCATACAATATTATATGTTTTGACTTTTTCTTTAATTATATTACAAGCTGAGCAAATAATTTAATCAAAAAAGTAAAATATATAAGATGAATAGAGGTTTTAGAGTCGATGATTTCTCATTCACATGAAGATATGAAAAATCACAAAAGTTAAACTATTCATTGCATAAACAACTATTTAATTTGAATTTAGCTACTTTAAAAAACATTAAATCGTAACTATTCAAATTTATTTGATAAACATCAAAACTATATATATTAAGTAACACAATACTTAATTAAACATATTAAAAGACTCTTTTTTTGATCGAAATATTAAAAGACTCATTTCCTATTTCCTAAGATCTTCTATATATATATATATATATATATATATATATATCTCAAAATAGGCATTTCAAACATACCCATCTGAAGTGTTTCATCACCGTTCATTTATATACATGTCGTCTTTTTGTCAGTACAACAACGAAACTGATACATATGCATAATGCATCCATGCATTTATGTGTAATCTTTCTAGATTTGGCCCCATAAAATTGCAATCTTTCTATATCTCTATATTTTATCTATACACATATATGACATTTTCTTGGGTTCACCCCCTAGGGTGAACTTTTAAATTCACCAACCAATAAAAAATTGTTATTTTAAATCTATTATCTTTCAATTAAGGAAACAGAATAACAACCAAATAATATTATGTTTTTAAAATAAAAATATTAAATAAATAATAAACAGTTCTAAAATAAAGATTATCTTTTTAAAAATAATATTTGTTTTTAAAATTTAGTGTTTAGTGTTTAAGATTTATAGTTTATAATTTATCTAGATGTTTAGTGTTTTTCCAAGGGTTTATGTTTACCCAAAAGTTTAGGATTTACTCAAGAGTTTAGGTTATAAGATTAGAGTTTAGGGTTTAGTGTTTTGTTGATAATATTAAAATATTATTTTTTTAAATTCGTTTTAATATATTATTGTTTCAAATTCATTTTTAAAATATTGTTTTATTTATTTTGAAAATGTAATATAATTTGGTAAGTTATTTGGTTTCCTTAATTAAAAGATACTTGATCTAAAATGACAATTTTTTATTGGTTAGTGAATCTAAAGGTTCATCATAGGGGGTGATGAACCCAAGAATAACTCCGAATATATTGCCATGGCTATATATGATGATGAAAGATGATTTAATTAAGTTTGTGTTAGTGCTAGATGGTGCTAATTAATGCTATTATACTAAAATGTAGATGGATTGACTTAAATTATATTAATGGTGTTTGTTTGGTTTCAAATTTAATTATGCTGATTAGCAGTACTGTACACGTATTAAGAATTAAAGGCGACCACTCTAAATTATACTTAGCAAAACGAAAAGAACTCAGAATTTACTGACTTGTTGCCTTACATTTTATTTTTTTCAGTCTCTTATATCAGAAATATTTAGTCTAATCATATTGCAAATTATTAAAACCAATCTTCTAATCATATTGAGAAGTCGACATATAATGATCCCATAATTCTATAACAGACAATTATTTATACATACCATACTTAACCTCGAGATTATTTATGGTTCTACTCTGTAATTTCTTATAATCGTTTTGAGGCTGGAACTTCAAATATGTGATTAATCTAATCGAGGCAGTCTCATATTCTTATGATTGCTTAATAATACTTCTTCTGATTTATAAATAGTGGCATTCAGACAAATTATTATATATATAATAATAATAATAATAATAATAATAATAGTATACACATATTTAATTAACAGTAGTTGAAATAAATAAAACTATTTGTAAAATTAATGCAGTTTAAAATTAATATTAATATGAAAATAAATATAAACTATATTGAAAATTTAAATAGACATTTTCTTTAACAAGATTTTTTTTTTAATTAATCTGTTTTAAACGTTTGTTCCTCGAATAGTAGCATACGAACAAAGAGACTGGATCCAATAAAAAGAGAGCAGGGGACAACTTGTCCCTAGTTGACTGTAAAGGCCACACAAAATGAAACAACCAGACACATACTGTTCTAGTCTCTTATTTATCGTATTAAGAAAATCGCTTAGAATATTGAAATCAGAGAAGTGGGAAAAGTGGGAAAGACAACAATCTATAATAATTGTAGAAATACAACAACCAAGCAATTTAACAAAATATTATAGTACGATGGAACAAATGATAAATGAGAGTTGAATAATACTCCTCCGTTCCTAAATGATTGATATTCTGGAAAATAAATTGTTTCAAAAAAATTGATTTTTTTTTTACTTTTTCAATATATGATTTAACGAAATATTATAAATTTCAAAAAAATCAATAGTGTTTATTAAATTTTTATTAGCTAAAAGCTATGGAAAATTGTTATTCACAAAAAATAATGCATTTACAGTCAAAAATTAATGAGTTTTCTTCATATATGTAAAAAGTATAAAACATCAATCTTTTAAAAACAAAGAGAGTATATTATTAGATTCGAAAACATGAATTGTTTGTTATTATTTCAACATATAACGATTTTGTACGTTTTTGTTTTCGATAGTAATCAAACTATATATTATGAAAAAAAAACTTATCTATTATGAACGCAGGAAGCATCTTTTTCAAAAAAAAAAAGTGAACGCAGGAACTATAAAAAAATGTATTTTTCAAAACAACATCCAATATAACTATATCTCTAACAAAATGTTAATCTATATAAATTTGTCACAAGACTAACTGGTTGAAATGTTTTTAAAAAAACCGAATAAAAGGTAATGCTTCAAATAATTTAAATACCTGAACAATTTCTGTATTTTCATATCCAATATATCCTATCCAAACTGAAATTAAACAAAGAACCAACTATGTATTAAAGTATCTAATACAAATATGTGTCTAAAATTATCTAAAACCAAATTCTTCAAAGAACTAAATTATGTGAAATTAATCAAATAATTCTATCTGAGATATCCAGAACTAAGACACTTGATATTTTATTTAAATATCTGATTCCAATATTTTTTTACTATTAAAGATTACCTAAAAATATGAATGGCAATCAATGATCTTGATCGCAGACATGACCCGTAAAGACTTGCTACGGGATGGAATTGGGCCTCTATTTGATAACCCCATAAAATTGCGGGACTCGCGGGACGGACTCAAAACGGGACGGACGGAATGCGGGACGAGTTCAAAACGGGACGGGCCGAATGCGAGACGGGCTCAACCTGCGGGATTTTGAAGACCCGCAACTATAAGTCCCTATTTCTGCTTTGTTTTATTTTCAGTACTACAAATTGTTTTATTACTACGTGAGATTTTTTTGTTTAAATTGATGGGTTTTGTTTCTAATATTGTTAAGTGGTTCTTTTTAAAAAAAGTTACAATAATGTGGCTAAAGAGCTACTGCTTGTTCTTAAACGGTTCGAGCTGAGCATTTGAGTTACTGAAGAATCTTATCTCTACACTCTAAGTTCAACAGATTGGTTGAAGGAGAAAAATAAACTATTAGTATTAAGTTTTGTTGCTATGAAAAGTTACTTTACAAAGAATCAAACAAGGAGTATACTTGAAAGAGTTGAATTTCACTGTCCAAATGGTTCTCACTTACTTCAAGACCATTAAACCGGCGAGTGATCACATTGGATGTTGTTGCTATTGATGTTGTTGAGTTTTCTTCAACTTTCTTACACAACTCTTATACTTTAATATTCATGAATAAAGATAAAGAAGGCGTTCCGCGGAACGGCCCCCAAATGCTTATAAGTTATGTGGTACGGGATTGGGTAGTCATTTAAAAAACTGCAGTTCGCGCGGAACATGTTCGCCGTGACCCGCTCAACGACGAACACGCTGCGGTATGGGACGGGACGGGACGGGAGAACCCAATTACCATATCTACCTAAAAATGAAAGTAGCCAAAACTAAACATATAAATTATTAATTCAAATAAATTAAAATATTAATGAATAATAATAAAGATAATACAACATTAACAAAAAACAAAAATTAAATTATTTAATTAAAATATTAACTATGTATCAGTTACTGTCTTTTCTGTCAAGCAAACATTTAAAATACATTTTAACTAATCAAACACAATTTTACCATTTATTTTAGGGTTTTCTGCAAAAAAACCCTCAATGTGGTTCTTTTTTTGCAAATTAATCTGCGAACTCAAAAACCCACGGATCAATCCTCCAAGTGCCAATCAAATCACAATATAACCCTCATCCGTATATATGTGTACTTGACTGAGTATAATTTTAACATTTTTCAATACTATGTCATTTTGACACTAATATTTTAATGAAAAAAATTAGTAGAACTCAGAAATATGTCATTTTGACATTAATATTTGTTCATTTAACAAACACAATTATATATAATTCTAAATGTATTCTGAAATGACCTAATTTATAACATTATATATTACCAATTTTTATTATCTTTATTCTATAAAAACATAATTGTTAAATTCATATGTTTACTAATTATTTTAAATAGTAAAATAATTAATAAAAATTGGTTATTTAAAAAAATATTTTTATGTTATATAAAAGTCAATATCTAATTATATAAAGTAAAATTCACAAAAGTTTATGGTTTTTTTGGTATAAAACCAAAAATCGATGGTATATACATCCAACCAAACCAAAGTAAATATGGTTTTAATATGATACCTATTTTTATAAACCAAAATACCAAAATGCATTTAGAAATATATATAATTGAGTTTGATAAGTGAACAATTATATATGTTGACCAAAATGGTTATGTAGCATTCAAACTGTGTTTGAGGATCAAAGTTTGAACCTTGGTCTCTACAACTTTTTTCAATAAAAAAATTAGCGTCAAAATGACGTAATACTAAAAAATGTTAAAATTATACAAAGTCAAATACACATATATATATGGCTGAGGGTTATATTGCAGTTTGACTGGCACTTATAGGGTTGACCCATGGATTTTTGAGTTCGCAGATTAATTTGCAAAAAAAACCACATTGAGAGTTTTTTTGCAGAAAACCCTTTGCCTTTTCTTATAGTACTGAATACGCTTGTCACATTCAAACCCTTATTATGGCTGGTCAATAAACAACATAAATATTACTCTTTATACTACTGAATATAAATATAAATACTACTCTGCATTTTTAAGAAAAGAAATTTGCTGAGTGAAATATATTTAAAATTCTGCTAGAAGAGACGACTTTTAAAAAAACATTTGATCAAAAGTGATCCAAAGAAAACAACACTTGTGTATATTTACCTATATAACAAACTGTTAGGAATAAACATTCAACATGAAAACTCAATTCGTCAATGGGAGGAGGTCTCTGATTCTAAAGTTGGGATAAGTTCTTTACAAATACGAAGCATCTCTAAGATTCTAACATTCATTAACTCTTATCTTATCTCTATCACCTCTTGATCAGATGAATTCCCCCTGTAAGCAGTTGAAAAATCTTTCCATAGCATTCAGTCACAAGCCAATATGGTTTTCACAGAAGGCCAAGCGTCTTCAGCTGCTGGACATGCTCAGACGGTAAAGCGGGTGGCGACCATTCAGATCCCATCATTTCCCCATCTACATCCTCAACCACATACTCCTACAAATGCCAACATCGAAAGTAATAAAAACATAGAATGATACAAAACATGCAAACAGAAACAGCAAGAAGATGATATCTTACCTTTGTTAGCATTCTTTTAGCAAGAATGTGGTAATGGCGCTGCCAAATACGTTGTCCAACCATGGTTGCAACCAGTACGCTGTAGAATATACCTATAACCGTAAATAGGCCAAGAACTACTAGTGCCATAATGAAGAGCAATGGCAATCCGGCTTCCCCTGCACCTCCAAGGCAACCAGTACATTCACTAGCTGCACTTGCACAGCCTTCAGTACATGCGGTGCAATCTGCCCACATACAAATAGTTCCCGGTAGGTGGCAGTCTGTGCATATCCTGCATATAAACGTTTCAAGCAACGGTTAGAGTCAACGAGAACCGAAAGACTAACTATAATACACTTTTTTGTTTGTGTCCCTGCCAACTGAATCAGAGTCAAATCTATATATCTTCTCACTGCGCGAAACTATGTATCTGACATTAGAAAGAGAAGGCGGAATATTTTTCAACATATAATCACTCTACTTGAGAGGTTTCTAATTCGGATGGAAGAATTACAACAAAAGGGTGGAATAAAAGCATCGGAAACTGAAAGATAGGCAAAAGTAACTTTGGCATGTTATGAACACTATCTATGGGTATCTAGTTTCTACGCAAGACCACAAAGCTTGCATCTTAGATAAATTATTCAGTAGCGTCAGTGTATCTAATTTTTTTTTTTTGATGACCCAGGTCTCCGGTTCGCTAATTGGACGACCGACTATCCACCCGAAGGCGATCCTGGACGCTGCGCTCCGCATGTTAAATTTGCGTAGTGGCCGGGGTTCGAAGCTGGGTGGCGGGTGCCTCAGCCGAGGTTCCTTTACCACCAGGCTACGAAGCCCGGTTCAGTGTATCTAATTTTAAGCTATGTCACACTGCAAACTCTATAATGTGACTAACTGAGGAACAGTTCTAGAGAGTAAAATACAGGTAATGTTTGTTTCTTAAGAACTGAAAAATAATACATAGAGAGAAGTATGGTGGAAGGTTATATACCCAGGCTGACAGCAACAGAGACACAGTTCACGGCAAGGCTGAGCTAGGTCATTGCGAACTCTGCGGTCGTAGCAAGTTATGAAGCATCCAGATAGACCGAGCAGAGCAAAGAATAGTAAAGCTCCTGAACAAAACAAAACAAAACAAACATCTTCATGTCAATAAAATGATACACATGTGTAAATTCAAGGATCACTTGACAAAATAATTTAGTAACGAATTTTCATGAGCTGTGTAGAATACAGAATTATAGTCTCTGGCAGTTCATTTCTAACCTTGCAAACTCCTTAACTTGATCTAACTCTTCAAGTGAACATAAAATAAACTTATTTGTAACCACTACTATATGATCAAGTAATAGTTTGGGATCATACCACACATGTAATAAAAGGTGACCTCACTGTCAAAACCCCAAATATGACGAAGCCATGACTGCTGGTAACTATCAATGAAATAGACCATGTATGCCAACGCAGCAATCACCTGAGAGAGAGAGAGAAGATGAAAGTCACATATATATATATCTACCTAATAAAAGAAAAAAAAATTAACAAGTGGAAAAAAATGAGTGAGTTAGTTAGTTAGTTACAAGCTGAACAGCAAGAAAGATGGATAAGATGTCACGAGTAACAAAGAAGCGAAACTTCAAGGTCCTCCACTTCCTATCCCCAGCTCCATGCACTCTAAGATAATACGGAGCCTTGCAAGTCGTGCAGTGCGCAAACGCAAAACCTTCCTGCCAAAAAAAAAAATTAAAATCGAAAATGTAAGTAAATAAATAAAACGTGATCTCTCTCTCTCTCTGGAGAAGTTTATATAACCTTAATAGCTCTCCAGTGATCCAAGCAATCACGATGCACATACTTTGAAGTTCCTTTGCATTTGCAAGGTGCTATGAAGTCCCTACCTGCAGGTAATGATCGAAGCATTCAAATAATTTCGCAATTGATCAAAAGAGATGCGAATTTACCGTCAGATTCAAGGCAGATTCGACACTGAATTTGTTCGCCGTGTCCAGCTTCGAGATCGATCTCGGAAGGATCCATCACCGGCGACGGTGGAACCAACGGCGACAATTCCACTTCGTCCGCCATCATCAACCCTGAGAGAGAGAGTTTGCTTCGATCCGATTTCGTTTTCGACTTCTTTTTTTTTTGTATTATTTTTGTTATATCGGGTTAGGTACTCTCTGTTGCCGTTAAACAAGTAATTGTGAATTTGTGATGGTAACTCGTAATTTTAATAGCTAATCAAGGTTTTTATTAAGAAAAATAATGGTATTTCTCAATTAATTATCACTAATGGCATTTAGATTTAGTTTTGAATCAGTTGGATTGAAAACCATAATGAAGATTGGATATTAGGAATGAAAAAAAAAATGAGTATGATTATAGATAAGAGATCTGCAGAATTATAACCTTTGGAGAGTCCCTCTCATAGCTTCCTTTCATTTTAACCTTCTTTTACTATATTAAGTGTGAGATGAGTTTTGAAAGATACTAGAGCTTGTTTGGGTGTTTTTTTTTTACTTTTTTATAAATAAATATTTGTTTGTAAAAGTGATCATTTATATTTTAAAATTTACCTATTTAAACAATTTTTAATACAACATTTCTTTTTTTTTGTCGAATACAACATTTCTAACACTGGAATTTATACTCTATATGGAGTAATATTTTTTTTTTGTAAATCATCAATTATATCATCCATATTTTTAGAATATGGCATGTATATTCGTACAAATGTATTTTCATTTTATAGATCAAAATTTTAGGATGATGTAAGATAAATTTATTGTATATACTATTTAAAATATACAATGCTATATATTTTATAATTTGCAACATTTATCATATTGAATTTACGTTGGAGTATATAAAAATATTTGTAACATAATATATTTATATATTAATTTATATATTCTAAAAGTGATTTTTTATGTGACTTGTATTTTTAGTTACTAATAAGTAACGATAATATAATTGTATAGCTTTTAAAAACAATATTTTTCAGTAGTACATGATCAAGTTTTGGAATCAAATTAAAATATCTAAATGGGTAGCAAATTCCTTCATGCTTTTTACTATTGACCGACTTCCAACTTCGTAAATGATTCTTTTAGTTCTGACATTCAATGATTTCTGGTCTGACCTCTGCATTTAGGATCTCATCTTCACTAACGAAATAATTACTGATACCAGCCTAAGATAAATGAGACCCAAATTCATAGGTTCATTCTGATGACCGAATTCTTTTTCAGCCCCTTTGTTGATATCCATTTGGGTCCCCCTTAACTAAGAGGCAGTAAAAAAAATACACTGGCTTGAAGGATAGGAAAGACCTAGTTCAAAGAGAAAACATTCACAATTACACAAAAGTTGGCAGAAGATCTAGAATTCTCACAGTTTATTGTTCTTTCTAAGTTCACAGCTTCTTACAAGTTTTTAGTCTTCTCTATTGTAATTAAATCTTTAATCTCTCAATAAACATATTTCAAATAATTTTGCCAATTACTTCATGCCTATTTCTAATAGACGTTGGATTCATAGCAGTGCCGGTCTGGACCAAATTGGCTCCTAAAGCGCATTACAAAAATCTGCCCCATTATTATTTTTTTTGCAATTTTGATAGGCAATCATGATTAGAATCATGCAAAATTATCATTTTAAAAAATTTCATATTCTGTTGATTTCAGTAATTTATTTTATTGTGTATGAGATATATTCAAACATCATTACTTTTTCATGAGCTTTAGTTTACGAAATGTAACTAATGGTTGAATTACTAGTAATGTATGATTAAAACTCCTATATTTGAATAACAATCATTCATTCAACGTGTAAAATTGTATTTATTTTTTTTGAAAAATCAATAGTTAGAAACTAGTTTATAACAATATTGTGTTTGTTTAGATTTTAAAAATATATTGTCAAATATTCCTAAAAAGATTATACCAATCACAAAAAAGGTATAAGAAAATAAATTGTAGAAGATAAAATTACATGATGGAACAACAATCCATAAATATAGATGAGAACATAAATATCAAAAGGAAATAGCGCCAGAATATAGAAAGAAAGACATATTATTAGGTTAGAGTAGGATAGTTTTTTTCTGAAAAAGGCTTCAATAGTTTAGTATTCAATTTATACTTATAAATTTATGCTCATATTTAATCCAAAGAAATTCAAAACATTTAAAAACGAACGTAGAAAGATCTTATGAATCAAAGGAAATAAACTAAAGTAGTTGATATTTTTATTAAAAGTAAGAAATATTGGACAAATTGGTACCCCTAAAATATATAGCGGCTCTGGCGCCTAAAACTCTTACTTTACGGGATTTAGCCCAGGGCCAGCCCTATTTCATAGTAAACAATGACTGTATACAGTTCATTGTATATAAGATTTACAAAATAAGTTGTAGAAATGACTCAGTAATATATCTTTTAAATGTTTTATGGATTGATGAATGATGCACATACCATTGAAAAGGGTTATAGCCTACAATAAGGATATAGCATACATGAAATCACACTGATGTAACACAATAAACAGCAGAAGTAGTCTTTCATAAATATAACATTCCAAATAATTGCACTTCAAGGACATGAGCCTCTACTACAAAGGCTGACCACTGATCCACTTTTGAAACATGATGAATCCCTCGTTTGGTTTATACTCTGTCGTATGACCACATCCCTATAATCAAAACTCTCAGAAAGATTAATAACAACTCATTGTAATGCAAATTATGCAACAATATTAAAACGGCAAATTGTTGAAACATGAAGACTTACCTTGATAGTAGAAAATGTCATCTTATTGGAATAAGTTCTCGTGTATCTGTAAGAAAGGCAACAATGATCTTTTTTTTGTCACAGAGGCAACAATGATCTTAAGTGTTTAATATAAGTTACAATACGATGAGAAATAAAATACCAAAAAAGCTTAATACAAAAGAATATATATACCCGGCAATTTGATCTTTTACCATCCAAGGCCTCCAGTCATCAGTGATGGAGTAATTGAGGGATTTGATCCATATTTGAGTTGATAGTGAAGGCACCGTCATGTCATGATCACCACTGTTCCCCATAAACCACACAGATCTTGTAGGTTAGTGTGGACAATACAATTACGATATTGTTTCATTTGATCTTGGTTTTTATAGGAACTAAAACCAATAAAAAAACATTTTTGATTTAGTTAGGATTGGTCTTGGGACTAGTGTCCTTTTTTGGTTTAGTTGTATTTAAGAAAACGATGGTACTTCAAACCTATAAATAAGGGACCGGTATCCACTGATGCTGTTATTCATATGATACGGTACGCTGCTGGTAATGTCGTGATTGTATGGAATAGTCCTGTTACATCGCTTCCATTGTTTTATAGTCCCCTGCATTCACAGATCGTCAAAATATTAGACTCTAGAATTTTATTTGTATCCATTATCTTAATCCAAAATTAGCACCTACCTCTTGAACATGAAGAGCTTCACGAACTCTCTCGTTGTTGGCCCATCTTTCAATAAGATAGTATAGATAATACTGCCAAGGCAACCATGTCACAATGTGTGAGCTATCTTAGCTGGAAATGGATTGCAAGCGGATTATTGTGATATTCATTATCTTAACTTTCCTCTTAGTTATATAGTGTCAAAGTTCAGGGTGTTTGTTCGGTTGTTCGGATACTTACAGAATTCCATTTTTATTTTAAGAATTTTTTTTTTGTTTCTAAAAAAACATATTTTAAAAACCTTTATCCAACGGAAAGAATATCTAATTAATTAAATATTTATTGTAAACATATATTATTTTATAATAATATAATAAAATTGTAAAAATATTAAAATAAAAAATATGTAAATACGTTGTGCCCCATATAAAATATTTTTCTAGGTCTAGAAACTAAGTGGGAGCAACAGTTTCTAATAGATATGCACAACATGATTTAGAAAATTGCATAATATCTCTACATAGGTTTAGTTTTAGTAGTGTTTGATGATTACGAATGCCATGTGATGATCACTATTTGCTCCCTTATAGTGTTCACCTTAATTGTGTCTAAAAATGTTCCGAGGGTTAGACTGAGCATTGAGAGCACAATTTGTAAAAGAAAACCAGTATGTCACTTGTGAGACAATCGTGGTTTTCTTTGTTTTGGGCCGTTGAAAAACCCATGTCTTTGGTCAGTAGTATGTTGCGCTGAGTTATTATAAATTCACACCATTCGTCACGTTACATCTCCCTCACCTTAGGAAAGATTTGGTCGTCACACTGATTCAGAAGAAGAAGATTGACTTTCAGACACTTTTTTTTTGCTAAACGACTTCAGACACTTGGTGTATGGTCAGATCATCAACATGGCATAAGATCAGATTATGATACGGAAAATTATATTTCTTATTTTTCTCTCAAACTCTGATCATATAGTGTTGGGTGACAACAAATGGAAAATATGAAGATCTTATTTTTTTATTCTAAAGAACATGGCTGGTTTAAAATGAAGCTGAACATATCATCACCACCAATGTCGTCTCTCTCCATAATGATGTTGATCAAGTCATCAGGTTGCTCCAGTTTATCCAAGGATGCATTCTAGGTATGTTCTCTATCTATACGACATTGAATGGACTCTCGCTTGAATCATGAATCAGTTGTGCTATGTCTAAGGGTTTTGTATGAATGGACTCTCGCTGAAGGGAGGAATTGTGGAAGAGGAAGAAGAAATGTATGAGCTTCTTTAGTTAGATTTTTTTAATCTTTTAATCTCACATATTTGGACTTGTTACGATTCTGAGTCATGTTGAACGTTTCTTTTTAGCATGCTGTGATTCTACAGATCTATTTTTTTTTTTCGAGAATGTGTATGCTTGTATGTGTTTGTGCCTTTGTTTCTGCAGGAATGATGAGATGAGATGAGTTGTCACATTCAGGCAAAATGGAAAATTGTAAGCTTAAGAAATGTGAAGCTTCTGGAGAAAGACGTGAGGACACGTGGATTCCATCGAAGGATAGAGCAAGAAAGAACTTGGACTAAACGCAAGAAGATTTTTTTTTTGCCATCAAATTTTAATTAAGAAAGGGTCCTAGCCCACAAACAAACTAAAAACTGAAAAGGATCCTAGCCCACAAACAAATTACAAACTGAAAACCCAAACATGGCTCAGTAGAATAATCCGAAGAAAATAGGCCCAAGCCCAATTTTACAGATCCAAAAGACGCAAGACGTCTCGCTCTAATTCGAAGCGAAACCGCCCCGCTGCCAACACCGGAAAAACCACGTCGGATCTAAGACGCTTCTCGCCGGCTACATCGGGAACATGCCTCATCGTGACAAACCGGAGCCCATGCTTTCCCCACACTCATCACCACTGTGGACCTTTACTCTTGTGAAATCTTGATTGCAAAACGTCATCCGCCAGAGCAAAACGTCATCCGCCACCGATGGAGCACCACACACGAAACTGAAACGTCGCACATATCAGTACCAACAAACCCCGGATCCAGTCCTTTTCCAACAAGCAGAACCCATCCACGAAACCCGACCAAACACCGCAATAACTGAAGAACCGGAGCCCAAAAAAAACCGATCTAAAAAGGAAAAACAAAAGCCGACGACGTAATGCACTAGAAACCTTCACCCCTCGGAACCAGAAACCGGCGTCGATGGAGCTGTGGAAGCCTCCATCTCCCGAAGATTTAGCCGGCGGCGCAGAGCTGAGGTAGCCTCCACCCCCGGCAGCTTAGACGGCGAGGACGGAACTATCTAAGCCTCCACCTTCCGGAACAATTTCTGATTTCAAAATACACTGTCGCCTCTCTCCGCCGTCTTGCTTCCTCACCCTGACTCCAAAGAGGGTTGAACTGCCACCGATCTAGACCTTCCACCGTGGAACTCATCCCGGAGCAAACCCTAACCCAGAATCATAAGTATATCGAAAAGACCATAGATCGAGACACACAGAAAGAACCCTCTTTAAGACAGCCGAAGAAATAAGCCACCGGCGCCGGCATGCGCTCGGATGTGCGGCCGGTCGCCGGAGCTTTTCTCTCACACGATTTCTCTCTTCTCTCTCCTGTTCGGACGCGCGGCCGGTCACAATGTGTATCACTAAACGCAAGAAGATAAGCTTCGCGTTTAGTAGAGTTCTGACATAAAATGGAAAGAGGAAAGTGTATTATCAAAATTTAAAGACCTGGTGATATCCATACAAGAATACCTAATACGAGATATGTAGGCCGAACAAGAGTGAATGAGATGAACAACAAGAGAACTTGATCTAGTGTCTCTTGATTAGAGAGTAATCGTGTGAGAAACACAATCTTTGTTGTGTATGGTAATTCAGACACAATCTTTGTTGTGTCTGGTAATTCAGAAACAATTTTTGTTGTGTATAGCACCACTGGAAATTAGAAATTGGTCAACGTGAATCACAAATGTGTTTAGGTTGATTGGTTGTTGCTGTAACTTTAATTTTTTGCTTTAGAAAATAGGCTGTAAAATTTTTGTTTTGGCTATAATTTTTTTGGTTTTGGATATTTTTGAAAGCATTTGATAAAAACCGTAGAAAATTTGATTTCTAGAGCCAATATATTTCTTTTTAAAGATTTTGGACTGTAGCTTTAGATTTTATTAATAAAGTTTGATTGCTTTGGTTTTATTGCTTTAGAGAGATTTATGGCTGCGTGGAGCACTCACAGCCACCACCAATATCATGTTAAACTGATTGAACAAGTCTTTGTAAGATTATTCAAGTTATTTCTGATAAATTTTGTTATTAAATTGCTGATTCTCATATCTTTATAGAAAGTTTATGATGTGGTTTTCATTTTCCAACCGTTTAAATGATCACTAGCTAGAGGAAAGACACATTACTTACATAGCAATCAGGAGGTATATTTTCCGTATTTTCTTCGTCATCGCAGTTTGGAAATAGTATAAAATGTGAATTTATCTTGTCAGTGCACTGCAAGTAATAAAAAGAAAAAAAGTAAATTAGAATTTACGTTGAGTTTTACTACTAGTATTTAAGCAAAAACATGATTAACTTAAGAGCGTTTACCTTATTGTATTCTGCAACACGTTTCAAACACTTTGTGTTACGTGGATCCACATTTTGATAAACTCCATTGCAATCTCCCTTCAGTGACTGTTACAGAAGTTGTATACGTTGATGTATCATTTGAGGCATCGTAAATGATAACTATAGAAAATTAAAGATGAAATCGGGGCCATGCTGCAATCTCATACCTCGTAGAGTTCATCAGAGATTAATGACATTCCATGAGCAAATGGAATACGATAGTTTTCGTCAACTTCAGGATGTGTTACTGGGTCTCCAAGCACATAACCCTGGTTTTCTTACAAATAAATAATATATTATGAATCTTTAACTTTTTTAGGAGTGTAAATAATAATTAGAAGAAGTTATTAGTGACCTGTAGATTTATGAGAGGTTTGCAACATTTATAGTTTCCTGCATCATAGGGCCACTATTGTTATAAAAAGGGAGAGAATATCGAATCGATTGATTTGATAAAAACATTACCTTTTGAAATTTCCTGTACGAGTGCCGGAACAATCTTGCCGGCATAAGAATCCCCGGTAGCGTAAAAAGGGTTGGAGTAAAACTGTGGATGCTTGCTTAGCCACTGCCAAAAAAAACATTTTAGATATTTCTGTTTTAATTGATATTAGATTTTGAAAGCGGATTTTTCTTTGTTCACAAACTTGCTGAAGATAAACAATTTTTATGAACTTTACAATTCGAATTGATTCTCTGGTTGCTCTATTATTTCAAATTTATGTTAACATAAATATATGTTGTGCTTTATATAGATTTTTAGTTGTTGTTTTCACTTTTCATATGTTTTGGGTGATAATTATGTATATGTAAAAGTAATAGAAGATGATATTATGTTAATCATGTATAGTTATTTAAAAAATGAAATTAATATTATTAGATTTTATTATCGTTTAAATATAGCAATAAACAAATGTATCATTAATATATTTAATTAAAATATTGTTATATCCATACTTGTAGCCAACTAAATCATATATAGCATATGCCTATTTTTATGGTTGATTTTAATGTAGGTTAGATTCGGTTATCATATTTTAAGAGAGTCGTATAATATCTATTTAAATGCCTAAATTTATTTTTTTAAGATTTTAGTATTGAATAGTGCCATAATGAGCGGCTTAAATGCGATGGCCTACAACTCGCCAGGGTCGATAACTCTTTAACTGCGATGGCCTACTTCTACTTTACTTCTTAAGTTTAAAAGACACTTAAGTTTGCCATATTAATTTTACCTTTTGAATGAACTCATGGACCATCTTAGCTTGATTTGTGTCACTAGTTTCACCAAGTGGAGTTGTTGAGTAGGAGAAACCAGCTCCAACAGGTTGATCTATGTATATTATGTTAGCCACCTGAAAGTTTGATCAAG
This sequence comes from Hirschfeldia incana, assembly GCA_026261945.1. NCBI lineage: Eukaryota > Viridiplantae > Streptophyta > Magnoliopsida > Brassicales > Brassicaceae > Hirschfeldia > Hirschfeldia incana. The sequence continues at coordinate 1,530,367 of JABCMI010000072.1, forward strand.
ATTATGAAAAGGGATCAAATAGATCATTGGGTTTATGATCGACATATGAGCATACTTTTCATTACCTGTGTCCATGAATATGTAGTAGAGACCAAAGAAACTAGACTTCCATTGTAAACCTCAAACTTCATAGCCAAAGGTCCTATTGTTTTGTTTCTTACCACTCTTTAAAAAAATCACTGAAAAATGATTAAATCAAATAAAAAGAGATTTTTATATATCTCACCGTTTTGACAAAAAAGGGCTTGGAGAGAAGAGCATCCAGGACCACCATTTAACCAAATAAGAAGGGGATCTTCTTTTGGATTCCTATCAGATTTGATGAAGTAGTAGAACAATTGTATTTTCTCTTCCTCGCCAATACCAATGTACCTTTTGAAAAGAAGAATGGCTAATTACTAATTCCAATTACATTGATTAAAATGAAATGAAACATTATACAAACCCTGTTTCAAGCTCGAAAGGAAGAGGGCCCTCAAAACCAGGAAGAAATTTGACGATAGAGCCAGATTCAACATGATGACTGAAGGCAAGTAGAACTAGAAGCAGAAGCTTCAGTGTAAAACTCATTCTCTTTTTTTTTTTTGAGCAAAAACTCATTCTCTTTTTCTTTTCTAACTAATGAGTCCTTTGCAGGATAAAAGGGATAATATATGTACCGTTTTGATAATACCCTCGTCGATAGGGGAGGACGCATGTCGAATGGAGGGGTATGCTGACCCCACTTGATTTTAATTACCTGTAGTGTTTTGCCAAAATTTACAGCATTGACCCCATACAAATTTTTAACTGACCCCTATATTTTGTGAAATCCACACTGCTCCAACCAAGAAAAAATATTTATCATCTTAATTTTAAATTAACGCATATATATAATTTTAGCTACACTAAATAGGTTTCTAAATAAAATAAAATATCATGTATTTGTATTCATTCACTTGTTTAAATTACAAAAACTTAAATAATTTTTTAACAGTTTAAAATTAAAATTAGTTGTATATATTTGTCCTTTTTAGATAACTTTTTCATAGTTTTGATGTTTTCAAATATATTCAAACAACTATCCTTTGATTCACATTTTAATACTAGTAAAAATTAGGTAACCTGATAGTTATATAAATATTTATTATATTTTAATATCGATTAATTTAAACTACATTAAAACCTCTAGTTATAATATTTAACTCCAAACTTCAGTAATAATTTTTAGATTTAAATTTTAAAATCTTATATTATGATAATCAAAAAAATATTATTTATATATTTTAATTTAATATTTTTAATATAAAAACTAACTCTGATTGAATTTTTTTTTTACCCTGCCACGTCTAGTTCATAATGAAAATATGTACAGAATGATGTTAAGATTGCACATCTCTTATCATCACCACATATTAATGGTAAATATTTATAAATTTTAATTATATTTTTTATCTGTTTTGAATTAAATAGAAATATTTGAATATCTGCAAATATATAATAAAATAAAATAAATAACAGTATATAATATCTATAACAAAAGAAATCATATCACAAATATTAATATTCTTAAGAATGAACTAAATTTTTGTTTTCATGTTATGCATGGATTGCTTTTAAATTTATTATATTTAGTATATATTAAAGCTCTATAAATTCATAATTGTTTTTAAGTTTATTATATTTAGTATACGTTAAAGCTCTATAAATTAATGATGTTGATACTATGATATTTTATTAAGTTATAGAATTATTAGTTTAAAGAAATTTTTTGTTTTTAGATTATATTTATATTTTTAAAGAAATTTATATAAAACCCAGAACAATCATCAATCCACTTCGGCTTTTATTTGGATGTTGTTATAGTGGATTTATTTGATGAAATTACCAAAGCTTTATTTTCCAGTAAATCTTATACTTCATGTTCACTGTTAATTTCGTTTGTCAACAAAAAGAACACGAGAAATTAGATTTTTGAATGAATAGAAACATGATATGTATTAGTGAATCAGATAACAACAAGTCATAAACTGTAATCACATGGGTTCATCTTGTGGGGAGCGAAATGAGAGGGCCATAGCAACTTAAGATTTTGATACGGTCAATCTGTCGGTGGGATATTTTTAAAGGCAATTCTAAATAGTCATCTTAAAAAATTTATCACAAATAATTTTCAAAGAAAAAATATTAAATAGATTTCATTAGAGAGGTAAAGGCATTTCTATCCCTTGTTTTATAGATAAATAAATAAAATAGTAAAACTAATAATTTTTATAATTTTGGACTATATATTTTCAAATTTCGAATCTTTCTATTTTTAGTTCATTTTAAAAAAAAAAAATTGAAATTGAAAAATGTTTTTGAAACTATTTTATTTTTTAAAAAACATTAATATTTATTTTCTACTTAAAAAAAAGTTTATTTCAGCTTCAAAACTCCACTAAGCATGGACATCTACGTTCATGAATCATGTTAAAGTCTAATCTTCTCAAATCTTTTTCTTCCGGATCATGATAATTTAGATACAACTAGATGTTTCTATTTTTTGAGATCGGTTTTGCGTTGGGTCTTATCAAATCCGGATCAGTTGGAATCCACTTGTCTTAGACTCAGTGATACCATTTTTTATCTTTATAGTGTCGGATCGGTTCTACTTATTTTGAATCCATTTTTGGGTAAATATCACACATTTTGGATCGGTTCCTAGTATTTTTGGTTGGTTCCACATATTTCCGAGTCTAAAATGTAACTTCCATATCTATTTTTACCCATTAACCTGCATATTCACTTGAACATAAAACCATAGTTATTTACAAGAGAAAGTGTAAAGAGTGCATCACTTCTAGAATAAATCACTAAGTCTAATAAATGTTGGTTCCAAAAATACCCGATTGGGTCTTGGATCAGTTTTGGATCCGAACCTGCTATTCACGGATCTTCCATTGCTAATCGCCAGATCCAATAAGATATTATTTTCAGTTTAAATTTCAGATCTGTCATTTTCAAGTCTGTTTCGGGTCGAATCTTTAGATCCGAATAAAATACTCGTGTCTATCCCTAACTTAAAAATTTAGATTTAACGTGTAGAATTAGTTAACTCTATAGTTGTTAATGTATATTTATCTTTTGATAAAACTTATTCTGTTTTTTAGAGATATTTATGTGAAAAAGTGGTAGAATTTTTCTATTTAAATTTATATTGGCTGTTGACAACTAACTGAATTAAATATTTACACAGGCCTACAAAATTAGTTTCCAGCCCAATAAATCATATTCAATAGCACCAAAAAGTAAGCTCATTTCTTCTTTAAATTGTATGTTTCAGGTTCATTAAGCTTGCAAACTATATAATTTACAAGGTTAATGGTTTCTTAAATTAATAAAATACTGTGTTACGTTGTGATAAAAGAAATGTTGCAAGAGTTATTCATTATTACACCAGAAACTCTATTATAAATAATATTAAGACTTTGATAATTTATTAATTTATAGAGTAATTAATTTACAAAATTTTCTTTAATTGGATTCATATTTTTGAAGTACTTTTATGTAAATTTAAGAAGAATGAGTGATTTTACAGTATATGTATTGATTAAATTATACATATAGAAATTTTATGTTATTTTTCATTCTTAATGTAATTGTAAATGAATTTTTTGATGTAAAATGACAAAGTAACATTAATCGATAGAATTTTAAAAAAAAACTAAATATAGACTTCAGTGTGCATAAAATGAAATATACAATTTATTTTTTTATATAAAGTTTATATACATAAGTTATTAATTCATGCTTGTACTGGAAGTATATATTTACATAACCTTTTCAAAAATTATTATTTTATTATTTTATCTTGTGTCATATTTTATATTGGTTTAACTTAGAATTGGTAAAAGTTATTGAGTATTGATTTATAGAATGTATATCATAGTTAAAGTTCAAATTAAATCTCATTTCGCCAAGACGTAGATCATCACTTAAGGTAACGAATATATAAATGAAATAGAAAGTAATCACTTCATCTCTCTCCAGTCTCATGTAGGGCACGTGGCTATCGACGTGGTCACAATTTTTCTGGAACAGAGAGAGAGAGGTCGGTCACCGGGAACCTGCCGGAACGAACCGCTAATATGCACCTTCGTGTTATTTGATCTGTTTGTATGCTCTTCCCTCCTTTGGTCACCGTTGATCCAGAGAGATCTTCCGTTAAAACGTTAGAGATTTATCCCTGCAAGAAGCTTTTGAAGAGACAGCCACACCCTTCGTTACAAAAGCTCCGACTTGACTAAATCTGAACCGACTATCATATGCTTCAACATCGTCTCTGATTCCTCACCCTTCAGGAGACTTCACTTAATCCACTGGAAGTGAAGATTGATTCTCACCAGATGAAGATCTGAGTGTATCCAGCCGAGAAAATATAAAGACCCTCAAAATCAAAACGCATCAGGAGTTTTGTACGAGGAGAGAAGCGACACCACCACAAAACAAAAAGAAAACCTAGCCTGATCTCAATGAGCTTTAGTCAAACTGTAAGCGAGAGATATGTTACAGATCAAAGCCAACTCACAAACAGACTGAAGCTTTATTGAATCAATTTAACCAGAAAGAAAATGAAAAGATTGAAACTATGTTCTGATTAAATTGAAATTTCACTCTAAAATCGCCAAGCGAAAACAAAATCTCTAAAGAGAAATTTGAAATATGACTTAATGATCAGAAGAGAAAACAAAAAGTTTTAATCTCGTCTCTATTTGTCCCTGTGAAAGATGTAGATAGAGAACATGGAAGCGGAGAGATATTACGATTTTATTTATCTTTTGAATTCTTATTATTTAAATGTAAAATACATTTTAAATTAACTAATCAAACACAATTTCATACCATTCATTTTTTAAAATTGCATTTATTCTAAAATGCTCCTACCGCCGTTATTTTGCCTTTTCTTATAGTACTGAATACGTTTGTCACATTCGAACCCTTATTACTGCTAGTCAATAAACACAACATAAATATTAATCTTTATACTACAGAACAGAAAAATAAATACTAGTCTACATTTTTAAGAAAGGAAATTTGCTGAGTGAAATATATTTAGGGGGGGGGGGGGGTTAGTGGGAATAGTATCTTTGTAGAGTTGGTTGATTTTAAAAAACAAGAGATTTGTTAAATTTATAAAGACTTTTAAAGAGTTTTTCATATTCTAAAAGTTTATGAAAATTATCTACTTCAGTGATTTTAAGAATCTCAAATAAATGTGCAAGATTCTTGAAGTGTTGTTTTCAAAGTAAAATTGAGTAGAATTTAATTCCCAATAACACTAGATTTGATAGAAATTTAGAATCATTAAAACCAAACATTTTACATAACAAATTTTTTTGTAAATTATTAGACAATCATCAAACCAATAACCATAGATTTTATTAAGATTCTTAAAATCCACAAACCAATAACAATATAATTTAAGAATTTAAACAATCACTACAAATTCATATCCCACTAACACCCTCTTAAAAGTTTGGTAGAAGAGACGACTTTTAAAAAACCATTTGATCAAAAGTGATCCAAAGAAAACAACACTTATGGATATTTACCTATATAACAAACCGTTAGGAATAAACATTCAACATGAAAACTCAATTCGTCAATAGGAGGAGGTCTCTGACTCTAAAGTTGGGATCCTTCTTTACAAATACGAAGCATCTCTAAGATTCTAACATTCATAATCTTCAAACTCTTGTCTTATCTCTCACCTCTTGATCAGATGAATTCCCCTGTAAGCAGTTAAAAATCTTCCATTGCATTCAGTCACAAGCCAATAGGGTTTTTACAGAAGGCCAAGCGTCTTCAGCTGCTGGACATGCTCAGACGGTAAAGGCAGGTGGCGACCATTCAGATCCCATCATTTCCCCATCGACATCCTCAACCACATGCATATTCCTACAAGTGCCAACATCGAAAGTAAAATAAACATAGAACGATACAAAACACGCCAATACAAAATCTTACCTTTGTTAGCATTCTTTTAGCGAGAATGTGGTAATGGCGCTGCCAAATACGTTGTCCAACCATAGTTGCAACCAATGCGCTGTAGAATATTCCTATAACCCTAAACAAACCAAGAACTACTAATGCCATAATGAAGAGCAATGGCAATCCAGATTCCCGTGCACCTCCAACTGATGTGGCGGAAACTTCTAGAGATAGAACTAGAGATCTGTTGATTCTGAGAATATCGGAAAACTAGGATAACACAATTTGATTCTGAGAATACCTAGAATCAAAGTCTTCTTAAATTCGTTGAGATCACCAATGATCTACCAAAAACAAGAAAACAAAAGAGGAAACTCTTAATTTTATTAATCAAATTATAAACTGAATACAAATTAAAGCCTTGATGGTTATATATAATAAAATCGTAAAACAATAACGATAACTATCAAAATAATTAATAAAATAAATAATAAATATGTAGAAATATCTCAAATATTTATCTACATCATTCTCTTCGGGTTGCAGAGATTCGTCTTCGAATCTTAAATGTAGTCTTCAATTAATTTGTTTCTTCTAATCCTTAGCATCCAATGACAATATTCTTTCCAAACAAGTATGCAATATTGACCTAGTTCATCAACGTTGACTTGCACCATGAACAATGTAATCATCATCAAGTTTATATCCATGTGCTCCTCCTTATTACGATGATGATGTGTGAAAGCATTTGTTGGGCCACCTTCTCTCAAAGCCCAATTGTCACCAAGATCATTAGAACGTGATTTGTCAACCTCCAGTTTGTTGACTTCGGCGAGAAGAAAACCAATTTGTTGGTAAGGAACTTCATCGCTTAGGCTGTGTACATCATGATCAGCCAGTTTGTATTCTTCTTGAATCTGACCTTCATCATCGTAAGCATCGAATATAGGATCACCAAATATTTCTATGTAAACGACAACTTTGCTTTCCGCAAACAAATTCACCATAGTTCTAGAATCAAGTTTTGATTAAGAAACCAATACACCAGTTCTGATACCACCTGATGTAATAGAACCTTTTAGGGATAGAACTAGAGATCCGTTGATTCTGAGAATACCGGAAAACTAGGATAACACAATAAATCTTATTGATTCTGAAAATACGTAGGATCAAAGTCTTCTTAAATTCGTTGAGATCACCAATGATCTACCGAAAACAAGAAACAAAAGAGGAAACTCTTAATTTTATTAATCAAATCAGAAATTGAATACAAATTAAAGCCTTGATGGCTATATATAATAGAACCGTAAAACCCTAAAACAATAATGATAACTATCAAAATAATTAATAAAATAAATAATAAATATTTAGAAATATCCCAAATATTTATCTACATCATTCTCTCCGGGTTGGAGAGATTCGTCCTCGAATTTTAACTTTAGTCTTCAATTAATTTGTTTATTCTAATCCTTAGCATCCAATGACAACATTCTTGCCAAACAATTACGCAATATTGACCTATTTCATCAACGTTGACTTGCACCATGAACAACAAAATCATCATCAAGTTTATATCCATGTGCTCCTCCTTATTCGATGATGATGTCTGAAAGCACTTGTGGGCCAGCTTCTCTCAATGCTCAATTCCAAGATCATTAGAACGTGAATTGTCAACCTCCAGTTTGTTGACTTCGGCAAGAAGAAAACCAAATTTTTGGTAAGGAACTTCATCGCTTAGGCTGTGTACATCATGATCAGCCAGTTTGTATTCTTCTTGAATCCGACCTTCATCATCATAAACATCGAATATAGGATCACCAAATATTTCTATGTAAACGACAACTTCGCTTATTGCAAACAAATTCGCCATGGTTCTAGAATCGAGTTTTGATTAAGAAACCAAAACACCAGTTCTGATACCACCTGATGTAGCGGAGGCTTCTAGGGATAGAATTAGAGATCCGTTGATTCTGAGAATACCAGAAAACTAGGATAACACAATAAATCATATTAATTGTTAGAATACCTAGAATCAAAGTCTTCTTAAATTCGTTGAGATCACCAATGATCTACCGAAAACAAGGAACAAAAGATGAAACTCTTAATTTTATTAATCATAAACTGAATACAAATTAAAGCATTGATGACGATATATAATAAAACCGTAAAACCCTAAAACAATAATGATAACTATCAAAATAATTAATAAAATAAATAATAAATATTTAAAAATATCCCAAATATTTATCTACATCACCAAGGCAACCACTACATTCACTAGCTGCACTTGCACAGCCTTCAGTACATGCGGTGCAATCTGCCCACATACAAATAGTTCCCGGTAGATGGCAGTCTCTGCATATCCTGCACATAAATGTTTCAAGTAACAAGAAAAGTCAATAAGAACCGAAAGATTAGCTATAATACAATGAATTTGTTCGGCATGTCCAGCTTCGAGATTGATCTCGAAAGGATCCGTCACCGGCGAAGGTGGAACCAACGGCGACAATTCCACTTCGTCCGCCATCAACCCTGAGAGAGAGAGAGAGAGAGAGAGAGAGAGAGAGAGAGAGAGAGAGAGAGAGAGAGAGAGAGAGAGAGAGAGAGAGAGAGAGAGAGAGAGAGAGAGAGAGAGAGAGAGAGAGGGAGAGAGAGAGAGAGAGAGAGAGAGAGAGAGAGAGAGAGAGAGAGAGAGAGAGAGAGAGAGAGAGAGAGAGAGAGAGAGTTTGCTTCTATCCGATTTCGCTTTTTTTTTGTTATCAGTTAGATACTCTGTTGCCGTTATAGACAAAAAAAAATTGTGAAATTGTGATGTGACTTGTAAATTTAATAGCTAATTCAAGTTTTTTTTATTTTAAAAAGTAATGGAATTTTTCAAATAATTATCACTAATGGCTTTTAGATTTAGTTTTGAATCAGTTGGCTTAAAAACCTCGATGAAGATGGATATTAGTGATGAAAGTATATATGAGTATATGATTAGAGATAAAGAGATCTGCAAAACTATACCTTTGGAGTCCCCTGATAGTTTCAACCTTTTACCATATTTAGTGTGAGATGAGTTTTAAAAGATACTAGATGTTTGTTTTTGCTTTTTTTTATAATAATATTTATTTGTATAAGTGATACTTAATACCTTAAAATTTACCTATTTATATAATTGTTTAATATGTCATTTCTAAACACAAGATTTTTTTTTAGTTTATATTGAGTATTTTTATTTTTTTTCTTGCATATCCTCAATTGTATCATCCATATTTTTAGAATATGATCTGTATATTCACACAAATTTATTTACTTTTTTATAAATCAATATTTTAGGATAATGTATAATAAATTTGTTGTATATACTCAAAATATATAATGCTATATATTTTATAATCTATAAAATTTATCATATTGAATTTACGTTAGAATATTATTTATATAAAATATATGTAACATAATATATTTATATATTAATTTATATATATTATATAGGTTATTTTTATATGACTTTTATTTTTAGTTATTACTAATAAATAATAAATATAATTACATAGTTTAAAAAAAATATTTTCATCAACTATTTGAAGCTATGTTTATTAATAATTATTGCCACGATTTTTTAGTTAGAATTAGATTTTGAATATGCATTAATTAAACAAGAAAAGACTGAAAAAATTCTAAGTTGAATGGCATTCACTTGCAACTTTAGAAACTGTACAGCTCGGAAAAGTTATAAATGTTTTATGGATTGATGAAAGATGTGCGTGCATCCCATTGAAAAAGGTTATGGCCTACAATAAGAATATAACATACACGAAATCTCACAGATGTAACCTAATAAACAACAGAAACATATAAGAGAATTCGCATTGAGTGTTTTCAAAAGTAGTCTTTCATAAATATATTATTCCACAGAATTGCGCTTCAAGGCCATGAGCCTCTTCTACAAAGGCTGGCCACTGATCCACCTTTGAAACATGATAAATGCCTCGTTTGGTTTATACTCGGACGAGTGTCCACATCCCTATAATCAAAACTCTCAAAAAGATTTAATAATAACTCATTGTAATGCAACTTATGCAACAATATTAAAATGGCAAGTTGAAACATGATGATTTACCTTGATGGTAGAATATGTCATCTTATTGGAATAAGTTTTCGTGTATCTGTAAAAAAAGGTAACAATAATCTTAAGTGTTTGATATAAGCTTAGAATACGATGAGAAATAAATGAACAAGAAAAGCCTAATACAAAAGAATATAAGTACCCAGCAATTTGATCTTTTATCATCCAAGGCCTCCAGTCATCAGTGATGGAGTAATTGAGGGATTTGATCCAGACGTAAGTTGCTAGGAAAGGCACCGTCATGTCATGATCACCACTGTTCACCATAAACCACACGAATCTTGTAGTTAAGTATGGAAAATCCAGTTACGATATTGTTTCATTTGTTCTTAGTTTTTTATAGAAACTAAAACCAAATAAAAGTCATTTTTAATTTAGATAGGATTGATCTTCGGATTAGTGTCCTTTTTGGTTTGGTTGTATTTAAGAAAATGATAGTACTTCAAACCTATAAATAAGAGACCGGTATCCACTGATGCTGTTATTCATATGATAAGGTACGCTGCTTATAATGTCGTGATTGTATGGAATAGTCTTGTTACATCGCTTCCATTGTCCTATAGTCCCCTGTATTCACAGATCGTCACAAAATTAGACTCTAGAACTTTCTTTATATGTATTATCTTAAATCCAAAGTTAGCACCTACCTCTTGAACATGAAGAGCTTCACGAACTCTCTCGTTGTTGGCCCAGCATTCAATAAGATGGTATAGATAATACTGCCAAGACAACCATGTCACAATGTGTGAGCTATCTTAATTAGCTACGGAAATGGATTGCAAGTGGATTATTGTGATATCATTATCTTAACTTTCCTCCTAGTTATATAGTGTCAAAGTTCAGGATGTTAGTTCGGCTGTTCGGTGTTTACAGACTTATAATTTTTATTTTGAGAAAAAAACTTTCATAATTGCATGTATCAGTGGCTTCAACCATTACTCATATTATAACTGGATTTTTTTACACTAATAAAGATCTCGGCTATAGCCAAAGAAAATAGTCTTGAAATTATATAAACTACTATTCTTCTTCATCTTATCCAATTTCAAAATTTGGTGATACTTTTTCTGATTTATATAAATACATTAACATATTTTTATTTATCAAATCTTAATAAATGATCTTACAAAAATATAAATAATAAAATATTTATAATTATATGATCACAAAATACTTACAACTTTGAAGTTATTTATAAAGTTTTCTTATATAAATTATTTTTTAATATTTAACTTAAATGGACATTTCTTTTATTTTTCAAAGTTAATATTATATATTTTGATATTTAGTTCAAAAATGTTAAGAGGCATTTACCTTTTTTCACTAAGATATCTTGTTCAAAATATTAGACATATTAAACAATAACTAAAATATATAAAAGAATCACCAAATCTTAAAATTGGATAAGGTGAAGAAGAATATTAGTTTATATAATTTCAAATTCGTAATAATATTTCAAATTCGTAATAATATTTCAAAAATTTATTTTACTCTAGTTGTTAGTGTGCCCTTTTAAAAGGGTATCACAGCAGATGTTTGAGTCCCGAAACGAATATATGTTTTCAAAAAAATATATATCAAAACGACATCGTCTTAACTTGTTAAAGTTTGACTAGCTTCTATTAGAGTCAACGTATATTTAAGTATATTTTAAGAATTTCAAGTAATTTTTCTTAAAGTATAATTGAATTGAGATCACTTTTTGCATTAACCATTTGGTCGGATCCTATGGTACGACTGTAATTGTTGGGATCAAAATTAGCACTTTTTCTCGTATATCAAAACAATATTTATCTTGTTAACGGTTGACTAATTTCTATTAGAGTCAATGTAGATTTATGTACATTTTAAGAAGTTTAGGTAGTTTTTTATGAATTGTAATTTTTTTGAGTTCATATTTGACATTGATCAATTGTTCGGGCAGTATTTAGTAGTATTTGGTATGACCGAAATTGTTGGGCCAAAATTGGCACTTTCCCCCAAATTTGCAACGATTATCTCGTGGCTTTACGCATATAATTACTGTCAGATAATCTTTTTAAGACACTTCCAGAATTATCATATATTTGTTTAGATTGTGCTGATATGTCTTTCGTCTCATGTTAAGAGAAAGAGCGACACATGAATTACAAGTTTGACAGCATTTGAGTTTAGGAAAGGTACACTAGCTCTAAAAGAGCAATAGGGCTAGAAACTAAGTGGGAGCAACGGTTTCTAATAGATATGAGTAACATGAATTAAAAAAATGCATAGTGTCTCTACTTAGGTTAAGTTTTAGTACTGTTTGATGATTACGAATCCCATGTGATGATTCCTATTGGCTCCGTTATAGTGTTTTCTTCTTCTTCGGATGGGTGTTTCTCATGATTTTAAGCATGTTGATCGTTTCTTTTTATCATGTTGTGAGTCTAATTTTTTGCGATAATGTGTATGCTTGTATGTGTGCGTTTGTGCCTTTGTTTCTGCAGGAGTGATGAGAGGAGATGAGATGAGCTCTCATATTCAGGCAAAATGAAATATTGTTGTTCAAAAAAAAAAGAAATGTGGAGCTTCTGGAGTAAGACGTGAGGACACGTGGATTCCATCGAAGGACTGAGCAAGAAGAACTTGGACTAAACGCAAGAAGATGAATTTCGCGTTTAATAGAGTTTTGGCATAAAAAGGAAAAGAGTAGAGTGTATTATCAAATTGAAAGACCTGGTGATATACATACGAGAATACGAGTTATGTTGGCCGAACGAGAGAGAATGAGATGAACTAGAAGAGAATTAGATCTAGTGTCTCTTGATGAGTGGGTAATTGTGTGTTTTGTTGTGTATGGTAATTCAGACACAATCTTTGTAGGGTATGGTAATTCTGGAAAATTAGAAATTGGTCAACGGTGAATCACAAATGTGTTGTCACGTTAAACTGATTGAACAAGTCTTTGTAATATTATTCAAGTTATTTCTGATAAATTTTGTTATTAAATTGTTGATTCTCATATCTTCTTTATAGAAAGTGTATGTTGTGGTTTTCATTTTCCAACCGTTTAGATGGTCATAGATGGAGAAAAGAGACATTACTTACGTAGCAATCAGGAGGTATATTTTCCGTATTTTTTTCGTCATCGCACTTTGGAAATAGTATAAAATGTGAATTTATCTTGTCAGTGCACTGCAAGTGATAAAAAAAGTAAAAGTAAATTAGAATTTACGTTGAGATTTACGGCTAGTATTTAAACAAAAACATGATCAACTACGCAGCCATGCAGTGAGCACAAAGCGAACTATTCTTTCGCCTTTTACTAATTAAAAACCTGATTAACTTTTTTTTTTTTTTTGAAACCAAAACCTGATTAACTTGAGAGCGTTCACCTTATGGTATTCTGCAACAAGTTTCAAACACTTTGTGTTGTGTGGATCCACATTTTGATAAACTCCGTTGCAACCTTCCTTCAGTGACTGTTACAAAAGTTGTATGCATTGATGTATCATTTGAGGCTTCGTAAATGATAACTATAGAAAATCAAAGGTAAACTCGGAGCCATGCTGCGATCGCATACCTCGTAGAGTTCATCAGAGATTAATGACATTCCGTGAGCAAATGGAATACGATAGTTTCCGTCAACTTCAGGATGTGTTACTGGGTTTCCGAGCACATAACCCTGGTTTTCTTACGAAGACATATATTATGAATCTTTAACTTTTTAAGAGTGTAAATAATAATTAGAAGAAGTTATTAGTGACCTGTCACTACAAGAAAAATCAGTATTGGTAGCACCGAGAAAACGCTATCATATCGTTTTCGTAGCGTTTTTGTAAACGCTCTGACAGCCGCAGCTATAATAGACCCCCCCCCCCATATCAAAGCGAATTTTCATGCGCTATAAAGTTCGGAGATATTACAGCGTTTTTCTATTGCTGAATTAAACCTTTTTAGTAACGATGTTTTAACGCTGGTAAATATTATTACATGGCGTTTTCATTGTGCCATAACATTATTTATAATAACGTAAATATAATGCTGCAATTTTAAATTAAATAATAAAAATTAAATATATTAATTTAATTAATTAAAACTAATTAAAACACATGATTAAATCAAGAATTGAGTTATTAAAAATATTTATTAATTATAATCTGATTACAAATAAATCAGTTTACACACTGAACCAAAACAACATTAAACCGAAATTGGTTTAACTGTAAACCAAAAACTAAACCAAAAAAAATATTAACCCTAAAAATCCCTAACTCTGCGCTTTATCTCTGCCTCTTGCCGTAAAGCTTCACCTCCGCCTCTGCCGTCCTCTTCCATCATCCACCATCACGAACTCCTCCAACAATTCTCCTTCCAGTGTCTTCGTCTCAGTGTGTCTTCCTCCGCCTACAGAACCTGACACATCTCCGACTCCACTCTCTCTCTTCGACTCCGGCTAGTTCCGACTCCGGTGGTAAGATATCTCCTTTGAATGGGATCGAGACAAAGACAAGGACTTTCAAAAAGCATCTGTCTCAGGCCTCGGTTCTCTTACGCCAACCTCCACAACATATATTCACGCTAGTCGCATACCTCCACAACCTCTGGTTAGTTTCTACCTTCACCAAAATTAAAACAAGACAGAACAGAGATGGTGAGAAAGTAGTTATTTGTAGATCTAAAAATGTGGAGATTCATTACCATTGACATAGCCAGTATGGAGATGGAGAGACATGGAGCCGTGGATACAGAGAGACAGAGATAGATAGGGTCGGAGAAGAGGCGTTGAGAGGAGCCATGGAGAGTTGAGAGAGAGAGACACAGAGAGAAGGCGTGGAAGGTGAGAGAGAGTCGGAGAGGAGGAGCGCAGAGAAGAGAAAAAACTGAGAAAAGAATTACGAGGTAACAGGAGAGAGAGAGACATAGAGAAACACATATTAAGACTCTGCAGATTATTGTCCATTAGATTCAGGATTATCAACGGCTGTGGTTAAAAGAAAGACTGATCTTCGTCCTTGTATCTTATTGGTTGATTTGTGTTAAAAATAATAAAAAAATCGATTAGTTATATCCTTTAGATTGAGATCAATCAACGGTGAGGATTGATATATTAGTTATCCTCACCATTCTCCCTTATTGGTCAAGACTTTTTTCTCTTTTTATTTTTATTCTTCTTTGTTATACTGTTTTATAATTTAAATTAACTTTACAATTTTCAGTTAAAATTATAATTGAAAAAGTTGTAATAAAATTAAAAAACTGATGTTAAAAAATATTAGATTAGATTAGTAACTTTGTATATAGGGTTTAAGTTTGGGGTTTGGGGTAAATATAGGGTTTGAGATTTCAGATTACAGATCTATAAATGTTAGAATTATTGAAATGTATAGTTTAAAATTTGGAAAGTGTATATAGTTTAAAGTACATATATATATATATATATATATATATATATATATATATATATATATATATATATATTGACACCAATTTCCATGTAATAATATCACATTAAACATATAAACCCCTAAGCTATTATGGTTTATGAAAGATAGTTTAGGGTATATAATTATGGTTTTGGAATCTGGAATCAAATATTCAGTTTTAGATTAAATTTTCAAAATTACTAATCTTAGAGTTTTATATATAAAATTTGGAATTCAAGTTTAAAAATATAGATTTATGACTTTGTGTGTAGGATTTATGTTTGGTTTTAGGGTTTAGGGTTAAGGGTGTAGATTTAAGATTTAGTGTTTTGAGGTTTAGAGTTTATATATGAGTTTAAGTTTAAGATTGGAGTTATATTTAAATCTTAAATATATTTAAAGAGGAACTTTATAAATATTAATGATATATAATTTAATCTTCTGTTTAAAATTTTAGTAGAAGATTTATGTATGATATAGAAGACTTATGATTAATTTTTTTAGTAGAAGATTTTTTAGTAGAAGATTTAAGATGTGAATTTTAATAAGAAAATATTAAATTTTATATTTAGAAAATATAAATTTAAATACAAATTCAATGTTTGAGATTTAGGTTTAAAAACATGTTTAGGGTTTTGTTTTTTTACTTATCTTAAAAAAAAGAAGTTAAGAGAATTATTTGAATTTAGTGTTTGAGATTTAGTTTTATCTCATTTATTTGAATAATATTTTACGCAGTGTCTATTTATTAGACTTTTATATATAACTTTTATATTGCATAAATTATTCAAAAAATACACATTGCTTTTATAGCATAACAACTTAAAAACTTGCAAAAGCACTTTGCCACTAGTCTCCAGCAGCTCCTCCATGTTTTGTTATTCCAAGCACTGCATAGACTCCTAGGACTCTTGAGATGCATAAATGGAGAAGAAACTCACTCCTGAAGGTAACCAATGGTCTGATGAGATGCCATGTCGTGAAACAGCTCCTTTAATGGTCTGATGAGTGCCATGTCGTGAAGCAGCTACTCCAGAAGGTAAGCCAAGGTCCTAGAAGAGTTTCGATTTAACCTTAACACACACAACGAGCCAACATTCAAGTGTTAATTAAAACAAACCAGAACTCAGTACAGATCACATAATATCAGAGGTCGGAATAGAACGAAAGACATACTAGCATATTTGACAGTGAACACAAATAAAGTATTGTCATACCTGTAACAACAGTGACAAGTAAAACTGCAAAAGCAAAGCTTCCACCATCAAGCCAACCTTCTTTCAAACTGTAACTCAGTGTTGCTAATACCTTTCCGCCTGAATTTAGAACCAAATAAACAAAGTTATATATCACACTTTAATGGAACTTCATTGCTCCTTTTAGGCAACAACAACTCAGTATTCAGATAAGCTCCACCGTTAAATCATGTTTGTTCACTGAGACCAACTAAGAAACAAATAAATGAGCAAGTAAAAGACAGTGAAAGACAGAGAGGAGAATTTAGGAAAGTGATGAGAAGTGATTCACTTATTATAACTTGTGAATGGTTTAAGTAAATTAAGAGAATAAATATGGAATGTAACCTTCAAGTTTGGATAAGCAGCGTTGGATAAGACTCTTATTCTCATTATCCTGCAATTTTGCCAATCGAGAGCCTGATGCTCTGTTTGTTCTCTGCTTCAAAAGTGCATTATTCAACTCTCCCATCAAATCACCTCCAAAAGAAGTAAAATCATTCTCCTGCACAACAAACACCATTCAAGCTACAACCTTTAGAACTCAATAAACAAACAAAGCCACTAAAAATATGCAGTACCCTATAAACTCAAGAAGAGAGAAAACAAAGTGATAAGTTGAGTTACATATCTGTTAAAAGAAACGAGAGAGCAATGAGCACTAAAACTACAGGATAAACCTAAACTCAGTCAAAATCAACAACGATAGCTCAATGTCCACTTAACAATCTCAACAAATTAATCACTAAAAGAATGAACAAATCTGCACAAAATCTAACTTGAACAGCACTACAAATCTGGAAAACATTCGACTCGAATCATCTCAAACAGCACGAATCAATGTTTGGCTACGAACCAGAATGATTCTGGGAACTTCTAGACGGCTCACGATGCGAGAGCGGTTAGATCCGTCGAAATCGTCAGACTTTCTGCAAGATGAAGACGAGACTGTAGATTTCGTGAGCTGCCGAGTGAGAGAACAGCGTAAACAATTTAGGGTTAGGAGCCACCATCGGAGTTGGAATAATCTGCGACGACGGCTTAGGGTTCCCGAGTTATAGGTTTTAGGTCGATTTGTCGCGTGTGAGAGAGAGATTAGGAGAGTGAAACGGACGGAGATGTTTGTGTGAGTGTGATTAGGAGAGTGAAAGAGAGAGAGGTGTGTGTGGGTGTGAGATGATTAAGAACATAGATGGATGAGATGAAATCTGAAAATAGAAAAAAAACAGAAGATGGAGAGAAATGAAAAAGAATTGTCCGAGTGTTTTGGTGGCAAAGTGTTTTTTCTTTTCCCTCTAATCTAATTTTTAGGCGGATATACTAAAAATTTCATACAAAAGTGTTATTATAAACAAAATTCTGTGAACTTTGTTTCATCATTTAATAAAATTCTTTTCTAGCCAGTTATTTGTGCTACGATAGAGTTGTGATCTGATTTTGTCATTTTTAGTAGCAGTTCGTGAATTCGTGCTACCATGAACTGCTACCAATACTCATATTTCTTGTAGTGTGTAGATTTATGGGAGGTTTGCAACATATATAGTTTCCTGCTTCATAGTGCCACTATTGTTAAAAAACAGGAGAGAATATCGAATCGATTGGTTTGATAAAAAACACTACCTTTTGAAATTTCCTGAACGAGTGCCGGAACAATCTTACCGGCATAAGAATCTCCGGATGCGTAAAAAGGGTTGGAGTAAAACTGTGGATGCTTGCTTAGCCACTGCCAAAAAAAAGTTTTAAATATTACTGTTTTAATTGATAACTAGATTTTGACCCACCTATAAAAAGGGTGGATATATTTTTGTTGGAAAATTATTTTACATTAGTTTTGATAAATTATATATTTTAGATTTTTATGAAATTTTTCTTAAATTTCCTTCTATGACTTATTTTTTTATTTTAAATATGACTAAATTTTTGAAGACTCTAAATAATTCTAACCCGTTATATGATTTTATTTATTTAACCCAAAGTTAAACTTATTTTATACTTTTTTTAAGACTGTAACAGATGCAATTTCACAGTTGAAAGGATTGTCGTTATTTTATACTGATTTTTTAAAAAATTCAAGTAAAATATTTTATATTTTTAACAGTCTTTGTATTGAAAAATTCATTTGTGCATTTCAAAAAATTCTATCATCTTATTAAATTTAGTTGATATAATTTAGTTTTTATTTTAAATGAAAATATTTTTAAAGAGTTGAGATAATTCAGATCCATATCATGATTTTGTTGATTTAATCATTTGTTATTTCAACTTGAGGTTTCATTTAATAAATTATTTCAAATAATTAATAATGTGAATGATCTTATAAATAATCACATATATTATATTCTTAAAATTTAATGTGAAATATAAAAACTGTAATTTAAGTTGGTTAATGAAATTGGTCTTCTTGTTGTATTTTTCTTATATATATTGAAAACATTTTCTTACTAATGGCTATTGGAAATTATTTTAGTAAAAATAAATTTTTGAATATATGCATATGTTAAATCAATTTTTGATATAAATTAAGTTTAAATTATTATTTTGATTTGAAATGTTTATATAAAATTGTAAATTTTATTTTATGATTATTTTAGACAAAAAATGTTGTTAGGTAATTAGATTAGTCAAATTTGTATATTCTAAAACTGATCCAAGTAGATAGTTTTTATAATATAATAAATTTCCAATTTTTATTAATAACATAAGCCATTATTTTTTTCTGCTTGACATACTTTTATCCATGTTTCAAATTTTTATTTTATTTTTTTGCATTAGTTTTCTATGAATTATTATTTATATTCTGATTTTTTTTTTGAAAATTGAACTCTTGAATTTTTTTTATATTTGACTAACATAAATAAGATAATAATATTGTATTTAGAACTTCTTATATAATATAGTGGTCCCTATAATATACTATTCACATTTTACTTTGTGTTTTTATTTTCACTATACAGAATTGTAAATAAAAATAATTGTAAATATAATGACATAATTGTAAATAAAAACAAAATATAGAAATTATATTATTTAATTTATTGTAAAAACAATGGATAAATGTGTAAATAAAAATAAGTATTAAATATGTTATTCATGTTTCTAAATAATTCTCATTTATTATTAATTTATTGAAACTACAATGGTTAAATGTGTAAATAAAAGAAAGTACACATCTCTACTATTCATGTTTCCAAACATATCTTGTTTATTCCATTATCCTTGTATCCAAATATCTCCAAAATGTCCTTCAAATTTAATAATATAGATAATATAGATAGGTTTTGAAAGCAGATATTTTTTGTTGAGAAACTTGCTAAAGATAAAAAAAAATTGCTATGAATGTTTCACTTCGAATTTATACTCTCGTTGTTATATTATTTCAAATTTATGTGAACATAAATATATAATTTCTTTTATATAGGTTTGTAGTTGGTGTTTTCATATTTGGGTGATAGTTATGTATATGTAAAAGTAATAGAATGTGATATTATGTTAATTATGCATGGTTATTTAAAAATGAAACTAATATTAGTAGATTTATTATTGTTTAATTTTAGAAATAAACAAATGTATCATTAATATTTTAATTAAAATATTGTTATATCCATAATTTTAGCTAGCAAAATCTTAAATATACCATATGCCTATTTTCTGATCTTAATGTAGGTTAGATTCGGTTATCATATTTTAAGAGAGTCGTATAATATCTATTTAAATGCCTTTTTTAAAAAACGATTTTAGTATTGAATGATTATGCATGGTGAATAATTTTTCAATATATAAAATATGCGATATGTAGCAAAATAATGATGAAAATGATTTGAAAATATCAAGTATATGAAATATGATATATATACTAGTTGATTTGTCTGCACATGCGGATATAATCGTTTTACTAACATTTATTAATATATGTATTATGATTTAAACATGATAATAACTTATATTTATATTTTTAATTATTTTTTAGTTTTCTTCGATTTTTATTTCGGTATACATATCCTTAACACAAAAAAATGTATAAAACTATGAGACCATAAGAGTATAATTACATATCAAATATTTCACACATAAGTAAATTAAGAATGTGAACTTTTGGTATCTTTTAATAGACTTTGCATTTTTAACCATAAACATGTATTAAATTACTGTTAAAGACTAAAATACACAAAATCTAATTAATAAACAAAATAAATAAGAAATAAATAATAAAGTTCGATGATAATTTAGAAACATTTATTAAAAAAATGAATTGAGAGAACTAAAATATTCATTGTTGTTTACTTGATCAATATGTACATCGACTTATCTTAATATTTCATAAGTTTACTTTTATCAAAAGAAAAATAGATAATGAAAATTTTATTATTAAAGTTAATTATATAATGCTAAATCTAATTATTCAAAAAAATATATCTATTTTAGTCGTTTTAGAAATTAAAACAAGTTCATAACATTATTACATAGGAAATTTTCCAAACTTAATATTAAAGCATGTTTTTCTTGTATATTAAACAATAATATAACATACACATGAAATAACTATCGAAGTAATTCAGAATGCCTAATTCATAATTTTTAACTCGCATGAAATAACTATCAAAGTAATTCAGAATGCCTAATTCATAATTTTTAACTCGATATAAAAAAACCATTGCTCACAGTCTTTCAAAATAAGAGAAGGAAGAAAAACATAAAACTCCAACGAAAAAACAAATATTAAATGTTCATAAATATAGATGTCAAAAATTATAATCGAGACAAACTGAATGCAGAAAATGAAACTATAGATTTTAAAACGTCTTACATCATATGAAAATAATAATTGGTCCTAACTTATTTAAAACAATTATAATTGTATTCCCAATCAGTAGTTTGAAATATTTATATTATTTAAATTAATAATTTGATTATTTAAGCTAAAATCAATATGAATCTTGTGAAAGTTAAAATAATTATAACCATACTTCCAATTAAAAAATTCGAAATATTTTTATTCTTTAAATTAAGAAATTTATTAGAAATTTCAAAACATTTGGATTATTTAAATTAGTAAATTGATGATTTAATCTTAAAAAAGACAAATAAGAAAAATTAGCTAAAATCATGGAAAATGTGACAAATAGCAAAATCACTTCATAAATTCCAATTAGAAATTTCAAAATATTTAGATTATTTAAATTGATAAATTGATTATTTAATTTAAAACTAATAAGAATATGACAAATAAGAAAAATTAACTAAAAATCATGGAGAATGTGACATATAAGCAAAATCACTTCATAAATTCTAATTAGAAATTTTGAAATATTTTTATTATTTAAATTAATTAGCTGATTAGAAATTTCAAAATACATAAATTATTTAAATTAATAAATTGATGATTTAATCTAAAACTAATAAGAATATGACAAATAAGCATAATTAGGTAAAATTATAGAGAATGTGACAAGTAAATAAAATCACTTAATAAATAATAATATATATTAACTGTAACATTATATTAAATTATATTTGTAAGATAGTAATACAACATATATAACCGTAAGGTAAAATTTATATTGTTAGTTTACATATAACGCTAAATTAAAATCTCCACAAGTTTATATCTGTTCTTTTTATAATTCAATTTATTTGTATGATTCATATAACAACTCATCTAATCTATTTGTAATAAACATATACAAATTGTTGATGTTCAAATATTTAATTTTTTGTATGCATCCTCTCGAATATTAATCTATTACCCTTACAACAAGATGAAAATTTAATTTGACTATAATAATTTAAGTCAAACCAAATTGCATATTAGATCATCTATCAGTTCAAACGGTAGCCAGATCCCGGATTTTAATTCTTTTATAGAATTTTTAAATAATACATTTTTTTTTAAAACTAAACCAAATTACATACAAGAACAGACAATTTGTCAGTTTAACTGCGGGTCGGGTCGGATTTTAAAATACTCAATATAACGTTTCATTATAAATCTAAATGTATAAGAATACATATTTATTTCAAATAAATTTTGAAATGGTTCAAAAGTAATCTCGCGTTTTGAAAGTACGGATCAAAATCTAGCAGCATCTTATGTGTTTACGAGTTATATCTGAAACTACCAGTATAAAATTTCAGTTTACGAGTTATATCCTTAACTGAAAATATTTAAGTATTATTAATGTCTAATGTGAATAAAAAATTAAATTTAAAATCTAAAATAATCTAAATATAAAACACAATATTATAATTGATAATTGATAACAAAATAAACTAATGCCAAATCACAACAATTAACTTTGTTAATAGATTCACGATCCACAAGATTGTATAATCTTATTTTATAAAAAATAAAAAGTACAAACAGATTCTAATAATACAACTAAAAATCATATGCGTTAATAATTAAAAATTATTATCAGCCAGTAGTTCAACTGGTAACCGGTTTTGAGTTATACTGGATTATTA
This sequence comes from Hirschfeldia incana, assembly GCA_026261945.1. Taxonomy (NCBI): domain Eukaryota; kingdom Viridiplantae; phylum Streptophyta; class Magnoliopsida; order Brassicales; family Brassicaceae; genus Hirschfeldia; species Hirschfeldia incana. Next base: position 1,553,517 of record JABCMI010000072.1, read on the forward strand.
AATAATATTTATTTCCTAAAACACAACCAAATTACAAATTGGATTATTTGGTTTATCAGTTTACTGCGGGTCTGGATCTGATTTAAACAAAAATTAGGTATAAGTATATAGTTATGCAACATCACAAATTCAATACAATTGTCAAAACTTCTTACTAATATTTTTTTAAAAAATAGTATACACAAATATGATTACATAAAAATAAAAATATGATTAAAACTACAAATATAAAAATTAAATTGCTAAAAAGTTAAATTAAAAACAAAAATATATCCGCCCTCTAAAGGGCAGATCAGAATCTAGTCTAATCTACTAAATTGGAGTCTATTTGAATTTTACCATGGCATGGCATGTTTTAAATTTGAACTTATTAAAAATGTTCTGATCAAATATAAACACACTATTTATACTATATTACATGATGCCCAATAAACATAAGATCATACCATCATTTACATTTCGATTGTGGTTTTATTGGTGTGGAAATAAGTTATTGTTTTGTGTGTAGGATGCGATCTGGAAAACTTGGAGATGGGTTTGCGATGTCTATGGCATTGAAATGGTTTCAGAATTATTGTAATAAGATTCGCAATTGAATCGTTCTATTTAAGGGTCCCGTCAATTGAGATAAATCTGGATCTGGGAAAATTTAAGAAATTTGAGTTTGGATTCAATTCAAGAAGAAACTTAGAAGTTAACTTTGAACAATCGAATTTGTTTGAGTAGATTACATCTAGAGACACAATTCATCTTTCTCTTACATCTAAAGACACATATGACATGTGACACACTTTCTTTTTGTCATCTAGTGAGTGTTGGGAGAGAGAGAAGAAATTTTTGGACGTTAAAGTCCTTGCTTGTTTAGAAATGGCTAGGAAGGATAGTACTATTTTATTGGTGAGAAATAGTATTTTGTATTAATTTCCCAAACGGAAACATCTTTTTGTTTTAATATTTATACATTGAAAGTATGGATGTCAATAATGTGGACAGTAAAGCTATAGATAAAAGACATGAAATAAGTGGAGGAAGACATGACACAGATTGTAAATATGAAATTTTTGGGTTAAGATTGAAGCAGTAGAGAACTGTTTTGGAGATCGAATGCAGTCGAAGCATGGACGACAATAAGTTGTGGAAGGATGATATGTATACGGATATGTGAACACATGCAGTGCGTGGACGTTTGTTGTGTGGATGAGTGATAAGTTCATAGATAATGTGTGGACGAAATATACATAAATGAAAAAAATTATGGTTTGAAATATAATCTGTGAATATATAACATGAAAAATGTGGATGTGGTCATAACTATATACTTGTTATAGAAAATTCAATAAACGAAAACACATGTTGCATAATAGATTGGAAGACCTTTGGATTATGTGTGATATGCAACTACAAAATAAAAAAAGGGAATAAAAATGTTACATATAGGACAACAAAAGAGATCATCATATGCATATTAGTCGGTCAATTGGCCGGTTCAGCTGCATCCACTTCACCAAACAAGACATCACCAGAAGTCACCCTGTTAATCTTCGGAGATCCTGTCCACACAAAAAATTACCACGACGTCCTATCCACATATCATTCATCCCCGGATCAACCGTCCACACACAACTCATCCACGTGTCAGCTATCCACACACCCGTTAAGTTTGAACAGAGTTTGGTGAAGTGGTTAATATATATAGTATATATACATATACGAAAATGGATTTTAAAAGAAAGAGAATTTTATATATAATTTATTATGACAATAATTTTTGTTTAATATATTTTAGAATTTGAGATAAAAGTAAATGAAAATAAAAAATAAAATAAAAAAGCAATAAAGTGAGATAAGTAGATTAGAGAGATGGTGCGATGAGAAGGAAAATAAACGCGGTACAATAAATTAAATTCAACACTTTCTTTTTGCTTGAAGGTTATAAAAGTCTTTTCCACAAAATAAATTGTGTCACAAGTGACAAATGTGTTGTTATGTAATTGGAAAGTAATAAAGTGTGTCTAGATGTAAAAAATTCAATTTGTTTTGAGTCTATTTTGGATGAAAGCCATGTTACAAGAATTATACAAGTCTGTATATTAATTTATGTAGGTAAAGTTCATTGGGAATTCCTTTGAGAAGATAACATGTAGACTATTTCAATGATCTTGAAATGTAACATATACTTTTACTAGAAAAGAGAAGAAAAGTTACTTATTACTTCTTAATCTGAGTTTTTAAACTTTGACATCAAATGGGTTTATGTGTGTAAAGTTCAAATTTCTTTTTTTCTAAAAGAGAAAAGACCAAATGTTTTTTTTGTTAAGAATGTGTGTCTAGATAAATCTCAGTTTAGAACATGAAACTAAATGAGACTAAAAAATGAAACTAAATGAGGACGAACCAAACCACGTAGTCACGTGTAAACTCAGAGAGATTGGGTTACGGAAACTGTTGTTGTTCTCTATTGATATCGATGAGATATATACATAGCTTACAATATCTTCTCATGGAGAGATTCAAATATATATACAACAACCACGACATATATCTATATTACATCATACTTATCTTCACCAAACCGAGACCGGTTTGGTCGACTACCTTAACCACTCTTAACACTCCCTCTCAAGTTGGTGCGTGGAGATTGCAAACGCCCAACTTGTTGAGTAAGTAATGAAACGATGCACTACCCAACGCCTTAGTCATCAAATCTGCCAATTGCTTTGTGGTCCGTACATGACGCAGCGTGATCAGCTCATCTTGGACTGCGTCTCGAACACTGTGACAGTCAGACTCAATATATTTCGTCCTCTCGTGAAACACTGGATTCGTAGCGATATATAAAATTGACTTACTGTCACAGAACATCTGCATAGGACCAGTGTGCTTCACCCCAAGGTCTTCCAACAACCGTTTTAACCACTTCAACCCCCGCAACGTTGCTGCCATCGCTCTGTACTCCGACTCTGCAGAAGAGTGAGACACAGTATCCTGCTTTTTTATCTTCCAGGAAACTGGTGAGTCACCCAAGAGCACAACGAACACGGACAGGGACCTCCTCGACAATGGGCATGACGCCCAATCTGCATCACAGAATGCTCGTATGCGGAGATCACTAACTGCTTTCAACATGATCCCTTGTCCCGGACAACCTTTCAGATACTTGAGGACACGCACCACCGCGTCCCAGTGAGCCTCTCTTGGCTTATGCATCACTTGAGACAGGACATGAATCGCATAACTCAACTCAGGTCTAGTGATCGACAGATACACCAGTCTACCAACCATTCTCCTGAACCTCACCGGATCTCTGTAAAGTGTTCCCTTGTCCGACAACAGCTTATGATTATGTTCCATGGGTGTTGCCACTGGCTTGCACCCCAACAACCCTGCTTCTGCTACGATATCCAACGTGTACTTCCGTTGAGGCAGGAACATCCCCAGCGGTCCCCGTGCTAACTCGATGCCCAAAAAATACTTGGCTTTGCCCAAATCCTTCACTTAAACCATTCACTCAAGTAGCTTTTAAACCTTGTCATCATATTCAAATCATCCCCAGCAATTATAAGATCATCCACATAAATGATAACTCGTAAGCTCCTTCCGTCTCTGATGTATGTGAATAAAGAATAATCAAAGTAAGATTGTTTGAACCTAAACTTATTGAGAGCAGACGTAAGCTTTGCAAACCAACAACGTGGCGCCTGCTTCAAACCATAGAGTGATTTCCTCAGCTTACACACCTTTGTGGGACTGTCGCCATAGAAACCAGGAGGCATTTTCATGTACACTTCTTCTTTCAAAATTCCGTGTAAAAATGCATTATGCACGTTCATTTGATGCACTTCCCAGTTCTTTGCAACTGCTACTTCCAGCAAAGTCCGTACTGTCGTTATCTTCACCACAGGCGCAAATGTCTCTCCATAATCTTCTCCTGCCACCTGCCGATTATCACACACTACAAGTCGTGCCTTAGGTCTCTCCAATGTGTCGTCTGCATTGTACTTATACTTAAACACCCACTGACAGACAAGTGCTTTCTTTCCCTTTGGTAGCTCCGTAACATCCCATGTCCTCTGTCCTCCAAGGCTACTACTTCAGTCGACATTGCTTTTCTCCAGTTTCGCGGCTCTGCACTTGCTGAGATTGCTGCGAGAAAAGCTTGGTGTCTCTCAGAGAACACTGCGTCAGAGACATAAGCTGTAATGGGATAGGAGAAAGTGGATTTACCTGGACTTGTTTCCGAGTGCCGAGACGGAGCGGGATGAACTGAGTCTGTGTTTAGTTTATCAGGACGACAGCTCGCGTTGTAGGTTACGTAATCACGAAGTTTCATTGAAGGCACTGGTACTCTCTGACCTCTTCCGAGAACTTCAACAACCGGAGAAGTTGCTGAGGGGGCGTGCTCTGTTTCTGGTCTCGGAGACTCTGTTTCTGAATTTGCATGAACAGCTGCAGCTGCTTCCTCTGTTCCAAACTGCGCTACTTCCTCTGTCTCCTTCACCATATCAAGTCTTCCTGAGTCCATATCTGAGTCAGCAACATTGCTCTCCCTGGACTTCGATAGAGGATTATCATCACTGCTGTCCTGAATTTCAACAATTTGTGACACAGGTGGAGAAGCCACGACGACTTGATTTTCCAGAAGCGGAAACGACGACTCAACAAACTCCACGTCTCTTGACACAAAAAATTCTTCGCTCTCCATATCGTATAATTTCCAACCTTTCTTGCCAAACGAGTACCCAACGAAAGCACATCTTCTACTCCTCGGTTTGAATTTGTCTTTGTTGCGGGGTGTACTGTGTGCATAGCAGTGACACCCAAACGTTTTGATCCTGTCATATGACGGAGCTTTGTCGTACAGACACTCATACGAAGACTTTCCTTCCAAAAGACTGGACGGAGTTTGGTTGATGAGATGAGCTGCAGTGAGAACGCTTTCACCCCAGAATTTTATAGGAAATTTCGCCTGGAACATGATCGATCTTGAGACATTTAAGATGTGTCGATGCTTCCTCTCGACTCGGCCATTCTGTTGTGGAGTTGCGACGCACGAAGTGTGATGTAAAATCATATTCTCTTTAAAGAACTTCGTCAAGCACATGAACTCAATTCCATTGTCACTGCGAACTATCTGAACATTTTGTCCAAACTGACGCTGAGCAAAGGAACAGAAGTTTGGTAAGACTCTTCTCACCTCTGATTTTTCTAACAAAAGATGAATCCAGATGGCACGTGAGCAATCGTCGACAATCATAAGGAAGTAGACTGCTCCACATGAGGCTGGTTCTCTATAAGGTCCCCATAAGTCAACATGAATTAATTCAAAAGGAACTGAAGCTTTATTATAACTTTCTGAAAACACACCACGAGTTTGCTTTGATTTAAAACAGATATCACATCCTCCAAATTTGTCAGAGTGATTTGAAACACCAGAAATAAATGGTAAAAAACTCAAAACACCAAAAGATGGATGCCCAAGTCTGCGATGCCACAAAGCTGCATCCTCTGCACCATTGACTCTGAGACCTCGCCGAACTGTAACATCCCGATAAACATAAACACCGTCCCGTTCTTCACCGGCTCTAATCAGGGTCCTCGTAAAACGGTCCTGCAAAACACACAGTGTATTAGAAAACACGGCAAGAGAACCTGTCTGTTTAAGCAACTTGGCCATAGACAGCAAAGTGCAGTTCAAATCCGGAACTAGTAAGACATGAGACAGTGTTATTTTGTCTGAAAGTCGTACTACACCACTCCTTGTGGCTTGCACTTGACTTCCATCGGCGAACCGCACTGGACATCCCACCACATCATGCATATCACTAAGCAATCTTACATCACCAGTCATGTGGTGTGATGCTCTAGTGTCCAAAATAACCTCACCGGTTTGTTTCTTACCGTTAAGCTTCTCTGGGATCGGATTTGGCTGCTGTTCGTGTAGTGCAGTCAGCAAGGCCCACTGCTCTAGTGTCAAAGGAAGACCACCACTTGAGGACTGAACCTGCGTTGCGTTTGATCGTGCTTGACCACGTCCACGACCTCTGCCTCGTCCACGTCCACTCCGATCACCACCTTGATTTTGTTCTGTCCACCAATCCGGGAACCCGATAAGCTGTCAGCACTCTTTCTTTTCGTGTCATGTCCTCCCACAGTGAGAATAGACCACTCCTTTACCTCTTGCGACTGCAGCTGAGGATCCAGACACACTTGTGCTATCACCCTGCTGTATCTCCGACCTAGTCGCAAAGCCCACTGCTTCTTGCTTTCTCCACTCGAGTACTCACAAGTCTTCTCTCTTCCCTCACGACTCTCTGATATACAGAGTTCAGGTCCGGCAGTGGATCCATCCCAATAATATTGGTGCAGACACTGCCAAACCGCGAGTCGTCGAGCCCCATGAGGAACATGTGAACTTTCTCCTCCTCGTAATCTCTGCTAAACTTCTCAGACGCTCCACAGGTACACGTCGTGAGAGGTTTATAATTCATCAGCTCCTCCCACGTGGAAGAGAGTCGACCAAAATACTCCAATACAGTCGAACCGTCTTGTTTGCAAGCTGACAGCTCTGCTTTCAACTGATGAACTCTCACAGAGTTACCAATCGAAAATCTCCTCTTCAAGTTATTCCACATCTGCATGCATCTGGTGTGAACGTCACTGTCGAACGCACCGTAGGTGAAATAGAGGTTCGTATCCACCCCACAATCATGGAGTTTACCGTTCTCCACGACTCTACCTGAGCTGGTTTCTCTCTCTCGTTAGGCATCGTCAGAGTCCCGTTGATAAACCCTATCTTACACTTCGCACGGAGCGCATTCTCCATCTCTGATGCCCACTCGGCATAGTTTTCACCGTTCAACAATGGCGTGATCGATACTTATGGATTGTCTGACGTTGCCAGGAAGTAAGGAGACACCTGGGGAGTGTTTTCAATACCGCTACCACCTGTAGCAACGATCTCTCCTTTTTTCATATCTCACAGTCTCTCTTGAAACGATTTGATCTTTTACACAAGCTCTGATACCATGTAAACTCAAAGAGATTGTGTTACGGAAACTGTTGTTGTTCTCTATTGATATCGATGAGTATATATACATAGTTTGCAATATCTTCTCATGGAGAGATTCGAATATATCTACAACAACCAAGACATGTATCTATATTACATCATACTTATCTTCACCAAACCGAGACCGGTTTGGTCGACTACCTTAACCACTCTTAACATCACGTAAGATCACGAGAGCCATATGTAAAGTTGTATTACTGTTCTTCTTATTCACTTTACTCATACATAATCTTAGCTTCATGGTCAGTGTGACAAGAGATTACTGAGAGTCTGAGACGATGCTTTACCCTTCACGAGTAATCTATATTAGTCTCAAAAATCTACAAAAATGCTTAACCAAAATGATAAATGGAAGAAAATTTCACTACTGTTACGCTCTATGCAACTCTCTTTGTTTGGTTGAATTTAAAATAGAGAAAATTCGCTGGTATGCCACACTTTGGAGAGATATTGTGGAGTCGGTACCCCTTAAAAGGAAATTTTGGAGTCAGTACCCATTATTTCAAAATACCAGCGCTACCCTTGGTAAGCGCATGGCAAGTATACGAATTGGTAAGCTAATGGCAAGTATACGAATTGGTAAGATAATGGCAAATATACGAATTGGCAAGCTAAGGGCAAGTATACGAATTGGCAATTTAATGGCAAGTATATGATGAGATGATATGGCAAGCTAATGGCGGGGTGATACAAAACTTTCATTTGATGACGAGGAATTTGCTCTTAAGATTAATCAGCCTTCCCTAACAGCTAACAAATACACTTTTTGCCGTTTGTTGTTCTTTAAACCTTTTGTAAGTCGTGTCAAATTCTTTTATGTTCGTGATGCTGTCTCAATTTGTGTATCTTGGTGTTCTATTGTTGTGTGTATATTAGGTTAGGTCTGAATATGCACATATAAACATTCAAGGGTTATTAAAGACATCAAAAGAAGATTTAATGTGTTGTCATCGTGTGCTAGAGAGATTATGTCTTCAGTCCTTCGTTGATTATTTGAGTGGCAAAGGTAAACAACCAAACAAAATCCAAAAAATGTGGAATTCCTTGAATGGGCCGAAATACTGAAATGGGCCTAAAGTGTATTTCATCAAACGAAAGTTTTGTAAAAAAAAAAGCAAAAGAAAACAATAAATCATTTAAAACCTCAATGGAAACCTAATTTTAATGGGTCGAACTTGGTCGCTGCGACAGAAAACCTAAACCAGAGCCGTGAAGAAGAAGACCGAGACGTGAAATCGTTTGACAAAATGGAACAAAAAGGATTGAAGTATGAGGAGAATCCTGACCAAGGAGGCGGGGAGATAGGATCTGAGGAGAGGTCGAGTCACGAGACTCCGGGTGTTGATGATGTTCAGCCAAATGAAGAAGAGGGAGATAAGGATGAGAAAAGTTGCAGCCAAACTTTAAGCGACTGTGGAGATACAAGGGTTTGTAATTCTATGACACTCTCTTTGTTTGTGAAATAAATTGGTATAGTTAGGATGACTGATTGGTCCCGTGTTATGATTGATGTTTAGTGAGTAATATGACTTAAGCTAGTCTGATGTGTAGTGAGTAATTTGATATAGCTAGTCTGATGTGTAGTGAGTAATGTGAAATAAATTTGTATACTTAGGATGACTGACTGATTGGTCCCATGTTATTGATCTTTAGTGAGTAATTTGACTTAAGCAAGTCTGATGTCTATCCTTCTTCTCATTTGCTGAATTGGAAGAACCAACCGGGAGACTGGACAAAGCAATTGGGTTTGTTAGACAGGAGATTCGATGCATTAGAAGAGAAGCAGATGTGGGCGTTAAACAGGTTGAGGAGGAAAGTCGCTGCATTGGAGGAAGACGTGAAGGGGAGGAAGGAAGACCTGAACTATGTGGGGAGGAAAGTCGCTGCATTGGAGGAAGACGTGAACTATGTGGAGGAAGTAGGCGAAGACTCACCTGAGGATGAAAACCTGAGCAGGACAAGGTCTGGGTTTAAGAAGCAAAAATGAAGGAACTCAATCAATGAACACTGTAGTTGGTGCCTATTTTTCCCAAACTTTTTGTTGTACTGCATTTTAAGTAAGTGATTCATATGTTATTGAGTATTAGTTAATCACAATACTTATTTCACACATTCCATAGTCAGAAGTGTATTTTACATAAACTTAGTCAAAGTAGATAAACATTACATTGCATACACACACCACGAATCTCCAATGGGCCAGTGACGAGCGGTCAAATGAATGTTACTGCCGAAGTCCCAAGCTGCACGTTGCCAGAAACAACGATCGCATCTCCACCTTTGTCTTGATTCATCTATGGAGACTTCAGACACTGGTTCTATCATTGTGGAGCACAAGCAATCACGTGACACGTTAAGAGATATTCTTTCACATAGAGACCTAAACATCTCAGGTTCCACGTAACCAGGAAGTGCCCAACTAGTCATGATGTGATGCATCCGATCAACATATTCACGAGTAAAACTTGGGTACTTGTAGATGATGTGATTGTACTTATATGAAAAGGCTGTGGTAATTGTGTGTTGTCAATTAAGAAGAATTGTTTGTCGTTGCTTTTTTGGGCATGCACCAATAATTATCACCAAGAGAAGTCGGTATTCGTATAATAAAAATATGAGTAAAGTAAAACATCAACTGGCAAGCTAGGACCAAATAGCTAGATAGAGTTTCTAAAGTATACCTAAGGTAACTGGCAAGCTGAGGACAATAATAATTTTCGTTAATGGGCTCAGTCCCCTTTATGGGCCCAGGTCAACTGATTTTGTCGATGGCAAATGTAAACAACATAACCCAGAAATCATTTCAATAGCAGTGAAAACCCTTAACATTGAGCGTTTTGAAGGCAAGTCGTTAAGAAACTACCAGCGATACACTCCATAATTGGCAAGCTAATGGCAATGATAGGAAACGGTACCGGCAAGGCACGGCTTCAGATGAAAGTAACTGGCAAGCTAAGGACGATGATAACCCTGTTTTTAATATTTCACGATGAAAATCGTAAAATAGAAGAAGCTTGGTTGTTAATAAATATTATAGATATGATTCATTACAAGAGTTCAATACAATGAGTACATTACAACATTACACATTACAACATTACACATAACACTAGAAACGGTTCATTTAAACATGCACACAAAAGCTATTACAACTAATACGATGCCCGTGAGACCAACAAAGTATTCAAAGCCATTGCTAAACCTAGGTTTTTCCCTTACAATCTTCTCTAGCCTAGCTATCTTCTGCTCAGTCTCATAGTCCGGTAAAAGGGTTAAGGAATCTACCTTTTCAGCCAGCTGAAGAACGTGTCTATCCCTAGCTCTCATCTCTTCCATTACGGCCACATCCCACCACTTCCAAACATGTCTCTCGCCATCATCAACATGCGCACAGGTGTAATATCTTCTCCCTGGATCATTCCTACTAGAGGAAGTTGCTAGAAGAGGCTGAGCTCCACAGTAGCAAATCTGCGGGAATCCAAACTCAACCTCGGGTTGCGGAGGGTACTCCACACGCGCACGAGCATTGTATCTTATCTCAGCTTGGTCCCGGCGAATAAGATCTTCCGTTTCCATGTAGACACTGTCGACTGAGTTCCCACCGTAGTAATCCTCTGACTCCGAAGGCTGGGTGTAGCTATAGTCAAGTCCCATCTTTAATTTAACCTGCACAAATTAACCAAGTAATTATTAGTTAATTTTTTAATGAACATACAGCAAGCTAACGATATAGCACATAAACAAGATAGCAACAATTAAACGGAAGCATTTTTTAACATAGCAATTAAAAGGAAACACGAACTTTATTGAAAAATGGTTACGAACTTTATTGAAAAATGGTTTGGGGTCTAGGGTTTAGGTTTAGGGTCTGGGATGGAAGGAAAGTATACGACGGTGTGGATAATAGAAGGAAGGGAAGTAGAGGACAGAAACCAAAAGATCCGGTCCGTTGCTTTTGACAAATATACGGCTGAGATCTTGATCCGCGCAATAGAGGTAACAGCCAATCAGAGAATTAGAATCCACTCACAATTTTTGTATAAAATAATAATAGGTTGACAAATGTACGGATGAGATGGTGATCCGCGTGATAAAGGTCACAACCAAAATCATGAGAGAGATAATAGATCGCCAAGAGTGTCATAATATATTGAAAGACGATAATCTTGTAGGAATTAACCCTTAATTTAATAAGATGAGGTGGCTTGGTTATTTAAAACCGATAAATTCCTAATTATATATTTTTAAGATTTATATGACAATTTATCATTTTAATTTAACTATATATAGAGACTAGGGTTGTTTAATGGGTTTTTTTAATTGATGCAGAAATAATTAAGTGCTAATCAGTAAGATAGGGCGTTGAATTTTATTCAACAAAACCATGGCAGTGGGTAGTGGGTATGAAGACGAATGTTAAAAAATGAAGAGGGTGTTGAATCTTAAAACCATCGTACATAGTTGGTAATTTAGACTGTTTGAATCTTTTCAACACAGTTTAATCACATCATCAAATTATTTTTTTCAACACTCCCATTGTAGTGATTCAACTGGTTGAATTCTATTCAACACCTCATTCAACCACCTCGTTGCATGTATGTAGTTAACCTTTAGTGTGTATATTAATCAAAGACATGGTATTGTATTTGAAAATAATATTCATTGTTTTTTGTTTTTTTGTTTTTTACAAATGTTCGTTCAATAGAACTTCAGTATTTTAAAACGAGATCAAACTTTTCGTCGAATGAGAATAATCAGAATAAAATACTCAGTGTTTGATGTTCTTTAAATAAATGTACATGAGTTATTGAAAAAAATTCTTCAAATAAATGTACATAAGTTATTGAAAAATGGTTTGGGGTCTAGGGTTTAGGTTTAGGGTCTGGGATGGAAGGAAAGAACACGACGATGTTGATCCGCGTGATAAAGGTCACAACCAAAATCATCAGAGAGATAATAGATCGCCAAGAGTGTCATAATATATTGAAAGGCGATAATCTTGTAGGAATTAGCCCTTAATTTATTAAGATGAGGTGGCTTGGTTATTTAAAACCGATAATATAATTAGGAATTAATTATATATTTTTAAGATTTATATGACAGTTTATCATTTTAATTTATCTATATATAGATACTAGGTTTTTTTAATTTTGATGCAGAAATAATTAAGTGCTAATTAGTAAGATAGGGCGTTGAATTTTAAAACCAGCGTACATAGTTGGTGATTTAGACTGTTTGAATCTTTTCAACACAGTTTAATCACATCATCAAATTACTTTTTTCAACACTCCCTTCAACACCTCATTCAACCACCTCGTTGTATGTATGTAGTTAACCTTTAGTGTGTATAGTAATTAAAGATCTGGTGTTGTATTTGAAAATAATATTCATTGTTTTTTGTTTTTTTTTGTTTTTTACATGTGTTCGTTCAATAGAACTTCAGTATTTAAACAACGAGATCAAACTTTTCGTTGAATGAGAATTATCAGAATAAAATACTCAGTGTTTGATGTTCTTTAAATGTACATGAGTTATTGAAAAAATTTCTCCAAATAAATGTACATAAGTTATTGAAAAATGGTTTGGGGTCTAGGGTTTAGGTTTAGGGTCTGGGATGGAAGGAAAGAATACGACGGTGTGGAGAATAGAAGGAAGGGAGGTAGAGGACAGAATCCAAAAGATCCGGTACGTTGCTTTAGACAAATATACGGCTGAGATCTTGATCCGCGCAATAGAGGTAACAGCCAATCAGAGAATTAGAATCCACTCACAATTTTTGTAAAAAATAATAATAGGTTGACAAATGTACGGCTGAGGTGGTGATCCGCGTGATAATCCTATAGGGATTAATTTTTTTTTTTAAAGATTTATATGAATGTTACAGCTAATCAGAGAATTATTTTTCAAATACAATTTTGAATAACCGAAAATATATCTTCATTCAACATATATATAGGTTCCTTTTGGATAAGTTGATAAATTTATTCGGTTAAGGTAAATGGTGAAAATACGATTACACGAATGTCTAACCAAATCATGAATTCATTTTCTGATTTATTATGTTAAACTACGCTACACGAATGTCTAACCAAATCATGAATTATTTTTCTTATTTATCAAAAATAGAAACCCAACATGTAGATAATCTAATAGATAATCCGATAAAAAATAAAATATAACAAAAATAGCATAGTTTAACATCCGACCAACATCAAACGAAAACTGGTTTGAAAAACCAGAAAATATGATCCGAAAGATATCATAAATTTTTAGGATCCAGAAACTACACACAGCCCTCTCATTTAATCTTCTCTAGGATGTTAGCAACGACCTCTTCCATATCAAGTTCCGTCATATTTGTAAATGGTTTCTTCATATCCTACATAAGAAGCATAAGGATCTTTGTTAAAAAAAAAGCATACGGATCGGAAAAACTGAATTTCATCTATAAACAGATCATCATAGAAACGTGTTTACGAGCATAAGAACAGACAAGACGAAAAAAATGAATTGATTTGTCACGGAACAACGACTAACTGACACAATGAGAAGATTTAAAAGGCTTTACCAAAAGACTAATGAATGTTTCGCCGCCATCCTCTCGAATCACAAAGCATCCACGCCTTGGCTGTTGAATCATACATAACAATGTGAAAAAAATCTCAACCTCAAGCATTTACGACGGGAAATATACATGTGGAGAGTTAAAAAAGATTAGAGTTACCTTATCAGGATTGAGAGTGACAATGATGCCAGGAGCAGCTTTCTCCAGACCTTCCTTCACCTCGTTGGCTCTCTCCTTGAATGACTTGTCTTGTTTGCTTCATCAAAACAACAAACAATCTAACTTTCAATGAAGCAGATCACAAGAAGAACCACAGTTTCTCTTCAAGAACAACACATTATGAGAGAACGAATCAGAAACCCTAACAGCAGCAAGAATGTGTGAAGATTCAAAAACTAAACCCTAACAACGATTAAAGATTTACCAGTGCTCGATTACAATCGTTTTTTTCACGGAGGCTTCTGCTTCTTCATCGGCTTCGTCGTCTGCTTCTACCGCAGCTTCCTTCTTGTCTTTCTTGATCTTCTTCGTCGCTGATCCACCTTCCTTGGCTTTCGTCTTCCTTTTCCTCTTCTCGGCAGATTCGAAGTTCATGAGCTTGGAAACCGGCGAGTTACCATCCGTGCGTGCCTGAGTCTGGCTTCGAGTCTGCCTTGTCGACGTAGCCACCGCAATAGATTTCCCTTTATCTCCTCCTCCGGCACTCTTCGGCGGCGCCATTGAATCAAAGAAGAGCTTCCTCCGTCGCCGAAAAAAAATGGCTACTGTGAATGTGATGCTCTCTCTCTTCTTTTCTGTTCTTGATATTTTGTAGCTGAATATATATTTATCTACCAGCTATTGCACTTTTACAGTATATTATTGAATGTAAAGTATTTTAGATTTTTAGATTTTGTGGATCTTAATGATTACATTTTGACTATGTACATTGGTTGCATGTTATTTTTACTCCAGATCATCTTCTCTTTCTTCCACAACACCGCATGCAAATCTTTGGCAAGAATAGAAGGCTTTCTCTGTTAAACAAGGTAAGCTTTTTTGACAAGAAACTAGGTAAACTTATGAAACTCTAGGCAGCTAATTCGGTCCCACTAAAATGGACCCAAGCCAAATAACTTTACCGTTCGGTTGGAGTTACCCTTAAAGAGGGCGGGTATATGTTTTGTTTTGTATGTTTTTAAGAAATTGCATTTCTAAGCGTAAATTGCATTTCTAAGCGTATGCTTTTTTGTTATTATATATATGTATATATATTTTTTTGTATCAGATATGTGTGTTTTGGGCAAATTTTTATTTATATTTCTAATTTTACTTGTGTGTTTTTTTTCCCTCAGAATGATTAGGCTTCTTATTTTGAACATTGAAATGAAATTATTATTGGAGGAAAGAAAAATAAAGGGGATGACGATGATTCCTCAATAAACTCACTTCACTAACTTTAACTACAAACTAATTTTGACCCCCCCTTTAAAGGGTAGGTTTATTTTTTGTTTTATATTTTTAACAAATTTAATTTTTAAACTTGTGCTCAGCTATATTTGTGTTTTTTTCTGTATAACTATTTTTTAAATGATTAATAAGAGATTACTATAATTGTATTAAAAAACTTGGAACAAACATATAACTATATGTCAAGTTGATGTTCTAATAAAATATATATATGATTTTGCATTTAGATTAATGAAATTTAAGTTAGATATGAATTTTAAAGATTTTTGAAAATGATTTAAATGGGTTATTCGAACTCGAACCAAAATTTAAAAATAGTCGAGCGTAACTGAAATATTTAACTTATGCTAATCCAAATAGATCCTAACGTTTCTCAAATAGGTACTGAAACTCCCACCCATAATTTCTGTATAGGATATTTTATACGATTGGACATATTTATATGGAACCAAAACCTAATGTAAACCTAATTCGTAAATAATTTTTCTTCGTAATGAATGATTAAGTATTTGTAAAAGTCGAATTCCAAGCGGTTACCATTATATATTTATGGGAGTCGAACCAGGGTGGGGAAGGAGAAGAAAGAAATAAAGTATCAATGGAGTAAAAAACGAGCCAAAACACAGATTTGCACGTTATGGAGCTCGAACTAGGGTGTGGAAGGAGAAAGTCAGGCCAATTTTCCAACTGCACCAATTTTGTTTCGTCGTAAACCCTTTCAACAAGATTATATCGTATTTCGAATTTAGTATATTATATTTGGAGGAACACTACTGGGAAAACTTAAACCATAACTTTATGAACATTTCTTCACTGCAAAAAAGAAAGAGCGAGGCGTTTGTTAACATTAACCGTTGTGATGAATTAACATTTCAAGCCTTAAAAAACGTGAACTAAATCATGATTGAAGAGCCTGCACATATTTGACCCTAGCTGTCTAATCAAAAATTTCGAGGAATTAATAATTATAAAATTATTATTATTATTATTATTTTTTTGAAACATAATAATTATAAAAATATCCGTGCTTTTCTTTATTAATAAGAACCATAGGGGATAAAAATGACGAAGTTTGATATATGACTTTACATATAGGGTTTTTTGTGTTTTAAACCTCGAACTATGCTATTTCTGCTATTTTCATTTTGAAAATCAAGCAACATCAGTTAGTACATCTAACATATTAAGACTAAAGTAAATAAAGTTTAACATAATTCAACTTACATGACCAAACAACAACGATGTACTATTTCACCAATATCTAAAATGATCACCAGTTTCACTAATTATGTTTTGCGAACATAATTCACCAATTTTTAAAATTTAAACATTAGATTTATGACTCTCAAGCACTAAAATGATCTCACCAATATCTTTCTTCAGCTCACCAATTTCTTTTTTTATCTCAGCCAAATCTTTAGCCATCATTGCTTGTTGACGCCCCAATTTTCCAAGTTCTTCATGGTGTGCTTCATCAAGCCACTTAAACACATGGTTTGGACCATATATCTCTCCACATCTGTAAAATCTTCTTCCGGGATTTTGAGCTGTCTTAGACTCCAATATGATTGTGGGAGCTCCACATTCACAATTCCAAGGAATTCCAGCTCCCTCGATGTGATTATCCATCTCTTCACACTCGAAATTGTACTTCTTTCCACTGCAAAGCCAATTCGAACTTTCAAAATTATACCTTTTTGATAAATAAACTAATGGGATATAAACCTCACCTTGCTCTTGAGAAAGATGGACAACCTATATATTTTACCTCAGATCTGGGAATAGTTAAAGGTTTCAACACTCATTTCATCTTCAACACCCTACTTTTTCTATTTTAACATTCCACATCATCTTCTCTCTCATCCACCTAATTTTTCCAACACATTTTTATTTTTAACCTCTACAATGGGTTGTGTAAAAAACTTCAACACCATGACCGACAATTTGCTATTCATATTCTTTTATCTTAATAATATAATAATTAGATATTAATAATTTTGAATTTAATTAGCTTAAAAACTAAAATAACATACATATTAAGAAGCAGAATTTTGAGTTTCAAAAAAATTATTACTGGAATTCAATTATAAAAAAGATTTAAAACACTAAAATAATTGATTATAGGAATAAAATGACGTTTTTTGTTCTGTGTCCAAATGAAACGAAAGTAGTCTCTATTTATAGATCATAAAAAGTTATGAATTTTGATATAATTTTAATTATTTAAAAATAAAATATTGTATAAAAAATAAGTTTGAATTTATGGATGATTATATAATTAAAACAGATCCATGCGCCTTCTTATTTACAGTGAGAAGTCGTGTCTTCTCGACTTCTAAAGAAGTCTATCAAATCACTCTCATGTTATGGCATGTAGTTTTATCTACTTTTACTAAGTTTCGGAAAATGTAATGTCTACTTTTGCTAAGTTTTTGATAATGTAATGTCTCAACTCAACCTTCTATTTTTAAATGTCATAATGCAAATATATCTCATATTACTCATAACTAGTTGAATCTCTCTGATCATATTTTGATAATCTAATGTCTCAACCTTATCGTTTGCACCTTATTCTAAGAGGAAGGGCTCCAAACAAACTCAAAAAGAGTATGGCAAGGATATAAAATATATCGCAAGGAAAACGTAGACTAATAGCAAGGGAACCGCAACCGGTATACACATTATTGACTTTTGTTGACTTGGTCGGATGGGTTTACACATTATTTTACAATGTGGGTGTTGAATAAAAGATTCAACTGTTGAATCACTACAATGAGGGTGTTGAAAAATAAAATTTGCTGATGTGGATTAATTGGTGTTGAAAAGATTCAACTAGTTGAATAAGTAGAAAGTGGAGCCCATCGATGACACATGTCACTTTATAAGAATTTTTGATATTTTGAAATCATTTCTCTGATATTATCTTTTAACATAGTGACTAAAAGATATGGTTAAGGGCTCCAAACAAACTCAAAAAGAGTATGGCAACGATACGAGTTACAACAGTTACACGTCTCCAAAACCAGGCTAAAAAAAAGCCTTTAAAAGAACGAGAACGAGATGCGTCGACACGTGAGTATATGTGATTGGAAAAAGCATCAATGTTTATGTAATTTGTTTTAATGGTGCTGTTTTAATTCGTGCTAAGTTTGTTTAATGTTTTTTACCAAATTAATAAAATACTGTTGAACAACCAGTCTCGTATATAAAGTTAACCATTTATGCAAACCCTAAATATCTATCCTCTCCTGCATCTCCGGCATCCAAAATAGAGTAAAAGCTTTTGTAAGTTTAGTGTTTTTTTCTCGATCTAATTTCTATCGACGTTAATCATTGACCCGTAAATACTATAATCATCGACCCGTAAATTGTTTAGATCTTATTCCCTTGGTAGTTGATTTTATATTCTTATAGTTTATAGAACATTGGTTTGTACTAATTCATTTGTTTATAATTTTACATGCGAGATGACAGACAAGATGAACTTCGCAACAACTCAGGAGGCTTATCTGACGGGGAAAAGGGAAAGTGATGAGCATTACATGAACATTCTGGCGATGTACAAGGTTCAAACGATTGGTTTGCAAGCCATGCATGCCCAGGAGAATGAAGTTTTCCGGATTAAAGCAAAGCTGAAGTTGATTGAAGAAGACATTATTCGTCTGGAAGCTCTAAAGGTTGAAAAGGCAAAGCTTGAGGCGGATCTGA
The DNA here is from genome assembly GCA_026261945.1 of Hirschfeldia incana. Classification (NCBI taxonomy): domain Eukaryota; kingdom Viridiplantae; phylum Streptophyta; class Magnoliopsida; order Brassicales; family Brassicaceae; genus Hirschfeldia; species Hirschfeldia incana. Next base: position 1,572,308 of record JABCMI010000072.1, read on the forward strand.
AGGTTGCACAGGAGAAGGTGGGTGCATGGAGGTTTCTTGAGATAGATTGGTAGAATCTGGGTGAGTCGAATATGGAAAGCTTAACCCTTTCGATTTCTTAATCCTAAAAACTTGATCTTTTGTTGTTTCTGTTTAATTGTCCGCCAAACTTATGTTATGATCTAAACTTTAACTTATTTTGGTTTTCGATATCTTAATCTTAAAAACTTGATCTTTTTGTTGTTTCTGTTTAATTATCCGGCAAACTTATGTTATGATCTAAACTTTAACTTATTTTGCTTTTCCATTAATCGTTTGTTTTTATTTTTTAATTGCATATCTCACATACCCTTATTTTAGGGGGGGAGGGGGTTATTGGTTTAAGAATTCTCAAGGAATTAAAAAATTTTATTATGATCTCTCTGTCGGTTAGTTTCATATTTGGTGTGCTGAAACATAACCTTTCGTTTGTAAGAGTGTGCCACAAAAAAAAATGGCACTGAAAATAAAACCGTTAGACATCTTTCATGTAGTATGAAGCTAAAAAAAAGGACTATAACACAATACCATAAAATGCATTAATAGTGTCTCATCGAGATGAGGATGTTAGAAATTCCTACAATATTTTTGAAATGTTGCTTAAAAGATTCAACTATTGAATCACTACAATGAGGGTGTTGAAAAATAAAATTGGATTAATTGAATGTTGAAAAGATTCAACCAGTTGAATAAAGAAAGTGGAGCCCATCGATGACACATGTCACTTTTTAAGAATTTTTGATATTTTGTTATCCTCTTGGTTATTCAAAACTAATAATCTCATTATATATGAAATCAATTATTTTTATTTTCTATACGAAAATTTACTATTTTAAATTCTCTATAAATAGAAACTAGGTTTAAGTAATTTGGATATAGAAAAAAAAATTATTAATTAGTAAAATAGAGTGTTGAATTTTATTCAACAAAACCATTGTAAAATGTGTAAAAATTGAATGAGTGTTGAATGATGAGTTGGAAGAAAGAGAATATGACATAGAGTGTTAAAAGATGAAGTGGAGGGTGTTGAATCTTGAAACCATTGTCGAATCCAAACCACATTGTGCAAATTCTTAATAATCAGTAACAATCTATAGAAATCTAGTAATGAACTTTTAAAACTCCGTCAACTTCAATCACTAAACTTTTTCCAAATTCTAGATAGCATAATCTCCCCCCCCCCTCCCCTTTTTATTGTTTGTTTTGAAAATTATGATTGGACCGTTTAGGGTGTAGATACAATTATAACTTTGTTGTCAGTAGTTGGTAAAGCTGATAAGCAATAGAAGATTCGTTGTTGGGAAAACGCAACAATTGATTGAAAAGAATTTATTTTTAGACACAACTTTGAATATAAAACTGGTCTACATCCCGAAATCCACAGCAGCATTTTTATTTGCTATTCATATTCTTTTATCTTTACTACCTCCGTTCCTGACAGTAGGATTTTCTAGAAAAAAATCTTGTTTCACAAAGATAGATTTTCTGTATTATTAAGGTACTTTTGTATGCTTTTGAGAAACATTAATTGAGAATATTTGAGTTATTCAAATTCTATTGGTAGATAGATATTGAAAAGCGTATAAAAATTAAAAAAAAAGTAAATTGTAAACATTAATTATATTCTTAATAAGCGTGAATACTCTAGATAATCTTATTTTCTGGAACGGAGGTATAGTATAATATAATAATTACATATTAATAATTTTGAATTTAATTAGCTTAAAAAATAAAATAACATAAATATTAAGAAGAAGAATTTTGAGTTTCAAAAAAAATATTACTGGAATTCAATTATAAAAAAGATTTAAAACAATTAAATAATTGATTATAGGAATAAAATGACGTTTTTTGTTCTTTGTCCGAATGAAACTAAAGTAGTCTCTATTTATAGATCATAAAAAGTTATGAATTTTGATATAATTTTAATTATTTAAAAATAAAAATAATGTATTAAGTTTGAATTTATGGATGAGAATATAATTAAAACAGATCCATGCGCCTTCATAAAAATAAAAACAGATCCACGCTGAGGGGGAGTGTTGAAATAAAAAAAAGAATATGTTGAGTATGAAGATGAAAGAAGAAGTATTTATCCACCAAGGTCTGCCAAAGATTAGCAAAGCCTGCGAAGAGAAACAAGCAAGGCCTGCCAGCATGAACAGTTTACGGGTTGCTACAGTAAAAACAGACAGATATTTTATTGTAGCTTACATAATAAGCCAAGTGTGTTTGGTTTCTACAATGGTAGTTTTATCAACTGTTGATAAATTTTAACAGCTGCCATAAGCTTGCAGTGGTTAGTTGAAAAACATAAAAATCTGATGTGGCAAAAATCTGTGCTGAATTATCAACACCGTTGTAAAACAAAAATGTGTACTGAATTATCAACTTCCGTGATGTGGCAAATACTGATTGGACGAAAAAGTTAGGTTTGTCTACATATGTAAGATTATATATTCTCTACAACGGTTTTGTTTTAAAAAAATTACAACACCCTACCCCATTAATTTTATTTATTGTTTTATTCTATTTTATGTTTTCATTTGTGATAACTATTATTAACTCTTAACTCTTATGTGGGAAAGTAAATACAATGTTTACATCGGTATAAAATGAATCACCTTCCCAAATAAATAGTTTTAATGGATTATAAATAGGTTTATCACCTTCCCAAATAAATAAAACGTTAAACTTTGCATTTTCAGAATCTTAAACTCGAATATCTCTCACGACTACTCATCTCTCAATGTCGAACTTGTCTTCTCTCCCTCATTCCATCCTCCATAAGATTCTGTCAAAGGTAGTAACAAGTCACATACGGGACTTCGGTTCTGCTAGGATTGCTGTCCGCGAGTTCAATCGAGTTGGCAGAGAAGAGTACTTCTACCAATCTGCTGATCTCATTCACTTCAATGATTGGATTGAAGAGGTTAATGCTGTCAAACGTTTCCGCCTTTTGTGCTACCAAGCCGGTAATCCAGAGGCTATCTACATGCGCGGTATGTACGAGTTCTTCTTCCTCCATTTACTTGATCAAGGAAGAGAGAAAATCCGTCTTGCTGCTGAGGGAGGTTTGTTGTTGGCTAAGTATGTAGATGGAATGCTCAACTTAGTGTTTAGTGTAGATGATGCAGGGTTGGTTCGCAACTATCCTAACTTTTCTCGTGAATTTGTTCATCGGATGGAACACTTGGTCGGGGGTGCAATTATGGGAGGAGGCCATTGGTTTATTGATAAACCTGACGCGTTCGTGTCTGCAGTGTTATTAATTAGAAATCATTGGCCCCTCTCACATGATGGCTGCAGCCCTCAGTCGAGATGCGATCGTTGCTTCTGGCAAAATGCAGCTTGGGACTTCTGCAATGATATTCACTTGACCGTTTCCGACTGGCCCTTTTGAAGATTAGTTGTTGAGTTTATTTCTCATCTTATGGCATGTAGTTTTATCTACTTTTACTAAGTTTCGGATAATGTAATGTCTACTTTTGCTAAGTTTGTGAGAATGTAATGTCTCAACTCAACCTTCTATTTTTAAATGTCATAATGCAAATATATCTCATAACTAGTTGAATCTCTCTGAACATATTCTGATAATCTAATGTCTCAACTTTCTCTTTTGCACCTTAGTCTAAGAGGAAGGGCTCCAAACAAACTCAAAAAGAGTATGGCAAGGATATAAAATATATCGCAAGGAGAAGTCGAAGGAAAATAAATCCCTTTTCATAATACTAATTCTACTAATAACAAAGCCATAAAACACACAAAAGGCACACTGCCATCAAAGCTTTCAAATTCCTAATTTCTACCTTGCTCCTTTCCACATCTTCCTTCAAATCTCCAATCAAAGTCATGAGCTCGTCAACCTCGGTTTTGGTCTTACTAACCTCCCTGCCAATGATTTCGAGTTTCGGAATAGCTTCTTCAACCTCCTCACACACAGCATCCTCGATCCACTTAAACAAATGCCCCTAATTCAAGACCAAATTAGATATCTTTCTGTCTAAACAACATAAACAAGCAAGGTTGAAGATTACCTCCTTTTTGCTTATACAACGGTAGAAAGGTCTTCCCGGATTCTCTTGTGTCTTCGATACTAAAGGTACCACACGTAATCCACAGCCACACTTCGTTGGGAACCCACGATCTCCTCCACATTGTACTTCTGACGATGAACTCATCATGAAATAGAGACAGAGCTTTGAAGCGAGTTTCGGTTTGGAGAGTTTGTGAAATTTTGGGATTTAGGGTTTGAGAATTGGGGGTTTTATGTTTTGCAAACGGAGTCGTTTTGGTTCCGGCAATTATAAACCGAAACTATACTTGTCTATTGAACCGGATCGACGACATTCGAGGCGTTGGTTTAGTCTTCGACGTTTTGGTTTAGTCTTTGACTCGCTAGTCAATGGTTTAATACATGTGGAAGAAAACCAATTTGGTTAAAAAAATGAATATTACTAACTTTTTCAATAATTTTAATTGATAATGCCTTTGTCATTTTCTTTTCTTAAAAATACTCTACTCCCTCCTTTATCAAATAAGTGTCATTGTAGAGAAATTTTTTGTTGCAAAATAAGTGTCGTTTCCAATTTTCAATGCAAAATTTATTAATTCTATGGTGCCATTTATTTTTCTATTGGTTAAAATATGATTAGATGTATAGGTAATTGTGTTTTTATATGGAAAATATGCAATATTAATTGTTTTCTTAATCTGTGTGCACAAAGATAAAAGGACTCAAGATAAAATGACACTTATTTGAAAACAGAGGGAGTACTTATCTCTCACAACTCTTCATTTCTATATATAATGCCCTTATTTCTTCTTTAAAGTATTTCGTCTCTTTTAAGAAAAAAACCGATTCACCATTTTCTGACTACGTCTCATTAATAATGCCTACATCCTCTTCATCTTCCGGCGACTATTATTTTGTCAGCCCATCCTCTTCCGAATCTTCGTCAGACATTTCACCGGATTCTCCTTCAGACACTCCATCGGATTCTGAACGATCCACCCCTACCTCAGTCTCAGTGCGTCGCTTTGCGAACGTCATCTCTTCGGGTCCTTATAGTTGTCCGGCGGCACCGCCTGTTGGATACACGGCGATTTACCGTGCGTACTCCGGCATCGGTTTCCGTCAGAACCTTTCCTGGATAATGGTTGAGTTGTGCGGCTTGTCCCGCATTGCCCCAAGCCAACTGACTCTCCGTTCCTGGGGACTTATACATGCCCTTCAGGTCCTTTCTGATCTGTCCGGTGTGGACATAACTGGTAACATGGTCGCTACTGCCTTCTGTACTCGAGAAATTGGAGAAGGGTCTCGTCGTTTCGAGTTGTCACCACGTCCTTTTTTTAGGTCCCCTGTGGTACTACCGGAGTGGCTCGATAACACACCAACGTCCGGCGAATATTTTTTCGCACTTCACCTTGGCCCTAGACCCATGGGGTTGCGTCTCTCCTGGTCGCCTTCAGGTAAAACTTTATTGTGCAACGACAGTCTATTCCATGATATTCGGGTGGTGATTGTTTGTTTTGGTTTCTAGATTATAGATTTTGGTAATTGGATTTTAGTTTTTGGGTTTTGGATTTTAGATTTTGATTTCTGTTTTTTTTTTTAAGTAGATATTAGTTTTTGGAAAATCATGAATGGTTATCTAAGATTGCAGTAGATGTTAGTGTTGATAACTTTGGTAGATGAAGTGTTGATTAAAACTTCAATAATGATATATTTTTGCTTTTGTGTACCAATGGTAGTTTTTTTTCTTTCCAAAAACTAGTTTTTGATATTTTTAGGGATCCATTTTTTCAGAATCTTGATTGGTTAATAAAGTAGTTTTTTAAAAACAAATGACAAAAACTTGTTTGAAAACTAGAAACAATAAACCTCTTGATGATCAAGTGATTTTCTAGGTGAGTTGCCGGGGGATCCACCTGAGTGGAAGTGGTTCCCTGACGTTCTGTTTAATCTACCCAGTAACCTCCGTGATACTGCGTTTCTGCTGCATCCCGACATCATCCAGATGACCTCATTGGCGTCTACTGACGACCATCTTTTCATCCCAGATCGTAACTGATATTTGTTTTTGTTTCAGTTTTTATTTTAACATCTACTTCAAGAATTTTAATAACAACGACTTTATCAATGTAGATTCGATGGATGCCTTGATCGCCGCTCGCTTCTATTTTGATACCCTCCCTCAAGTTTCATCAAGATCGGTTGAGAGACCTCCATCCCAGATTTGCCCAGATGCATCATCTTCTCAGGCTCCTACTGATTCGGCTGATAATCCTCCCAGTTCCAAACGTCCTCGTCGCTAGAATTTTTAATAAGTTGTAAACTTTGCTTGTCATCATCAGTTGCAAACTTTGCTTTCTTTTTGAAACTTGTGATGTGCGTTTATGAATCACACATGCTTTCGTATGAAAAACCGTAATTTATGCCTGATTTTGTTATGCTTTGTACCAAATTATTATATATAATGTGTAATATTTTAATGCTAATGTTAGGATAACGCTATTGATATAAATACATTATCCCATCATCTTTTGCATAGAAAATCATCGACCTTTAAATTACAAGTTGCTTTCCGTCGCTAATATTCATAACATAAGGATACGTTATGGCAAGGAAATGATATTTCAGCAAGGCAACCCTCTATTCATAATTAATGTTCTTAGATGAATATACTTTTAAGATAGCTGATTGTTTTAGCTTTGCCAGTTGTGTACTTCAACGAAAAGAGGATGGCAAGGCAATAAGGTCCATTTGCAATATTCATAACATAAGGAAACGTTATGGCAAGGAAATGATATTTCAGCAAGGCAACCGCCAGCCTAAAAGACAGTTTAACTGCAGTGTTTCTTCGAATTGTCTTATCAGTACTAGAAAGCTGGTTTGCAAACTAGTTTATTTTTATTCAACACCTCATTATGTACTCTCAGGCTGTCGTAATCATTCCGTATAAGGACAGTTACACACCCCCACCCCCAATAAAGCAACCCTCTATTCATAATTAATGTTCTTAGATGAATATACTTTTAAGATAGCTGATTGTTTTAGCTTTGCCAGTTGTGTACTTCAACGAAAAGAGGATGGCAAGGCAATAAGGTCCATTTGCAAGGGAATGGCAGCCCAATAACGTTAGCTTAATTATTTTAGCACAGTATTATTATTATTATTCTATATGAGGTTCATAGCTGTGAAAGGACCTGATTTCTTGACCGGGGTAGCCTTGGGAGTCGTGAAATATTGCGAAAGCAAAAAAGGAAATGGCAAGGCAACAATTTGCATCAGCAAGGGAACAGTCGGCCAATAAAGTTTAGCACCACTAGCAGAGTTTTCCATTATTAATAATATACGATGTTAATAGTTTTGTATTGTGTGCTCTTCACTTCTAAAACCGACATGACAACGTATACATCTTTGTCCATGCTGAACCCCAGCCAAGCAAACACTCAACTTATTCGAGTTAAGCTACTGCGAATATGGAAAATCAAATTATCATCTCCGCGATTGTACAAGTTGATGTTGATTTTGGTCGATTGTGAGGTTATTTGTTACTAAAGTTTTAGCCCTCTTCTATATATTGTTGAATATTTTGGGAGCATGTACTAAATTGTTGTATTGTTGTACAACGTCTATTTCAGGGGAAGAAAATTCAAGCGACGATTCCTCCTGGATGTCTTCTATACTTTGTCCAAGACTTCCGGGAAAACAATTGGTATTCTGTCAAAGATTTTAGGATAAAGACAAACGTTGGTAGGACCAGGACAACCAACAACATCTTTAAACTCAAATTTACTATATCAACCATAGTTAAGCCCGTTTCTTCTGTATCATCTTCGTTGTACTTCCATCCTACCTGTTTCGCTGATATTGTCCATAGGAGGATTGACTTCAAACTTGCTGTCGGTACGTAATAATCGTTCGTCCTTATATAATACTGTAGTAAATAAGGTTTCAGTTTATCCACTGAAAAAGTTATACTCTTGTGTATATATAATGACAATATTTATTTCAGATGTTATCGGCGTGATAATTAGTTGTGCACCAATACAATTTCTTTTGGATGAAGCAACAAAGTTCAAAGACATTCCATTTCTGAGTTTCACAATAGAAGATGATAGGTATATTCATTAGTGTTATTCCTACATTATTAGTGTATAATATATACTGTGTTGTCATAATATGTTTGTTATATACATAGGGAACGTAGAATCGAGTGCCAAGCGGTAGGTGACATTGCCGTTCAACTTGAGAAAAATCGCGTCCGTTGTCAACAACCTGGTGATCCCGAAATATGCTTATTACGATTTTGGCATGTTAATCAATTCCCTGATGGTATTATTTTGTTCATTATTTGGTTAAATTGCATATTGCATCAATATGTATTACGAGATATTAATATTCCCCAGTGTTTAGTTTTCCTTGTAGGCATGCACGAATACAGCCAGGTACTGTGGAACCCTAATGTACCTGAAGTTAATGAGTTACGAGCACGGTATGTTATATGAAATAATATTTAGAAATGTTTGTGTGTATTAGAAACCATATATTAATTCTTATTTGATTTAACCAACTTTAAACGCAGGTTCCACTGAGCACTTGAAACGGACGACTACTCATCAGGATAGAGTGATGGTTGTGTTCTGTGCTTGTTCATGTTATGTTCTGTCTTGTTTATTCAGAGTCTCTTCATGTTATGTAAATTACTGTAATATTGGAATGTTGAACCCTTGAATGTTTATGTTATGTTATTTACTACTATAATTTATGCAAGTTTTTTTTTAATGAATTTATTTTGAGTGAAATTGTTTAATGTATTTTTAGTGCGAGATATGTAATATTTATTTTCCTGTAGACGAGCTATTTATCCACGAGAACTATCATATAGCATCAGATCTCCACCAAACTATGACCTCAGGATTTATCCACGAATTGAAAATTGCAAATCTATTTCTCCCTGAATCTATAGTTCAAAACTTAACTACCCACAAGTCCACAAATGATGATTCTTATTGGTTTTAATTGGTTTACTCTGCATCAAACTGTTTAAAATCAGCTGATGTATTTTTAATTTATTCTTGATTAAGTGGAATATTCCGTGAAAAAAAAGATTTTTTTAATGTTAAGTACTATTGTGTAATATTTATTAATGTCAAGGACTATTGTGTAAATAAGTAAATTCTTTAAATTTTTTTTTGAGGTTTCATGATTGGAGCAATTTGCTCAACCCTCAAATCCTCATTTAGGGCTTATTTGTAATAAACCTCTTTTCCCTTTTTATTAACCAAATATCAAAAGTAATATCATTCAGTACCTTTTAATATTCTGGAAATCGAAATAGAAGTTTTGAGATTTAGGGTTTTGGGATGGTCCGTAAAAAGACGACACCGCGACATTTTCCTGTCAGACAGCGGGATCCAAAGGTCGTTCAGACGGTTAAGCCTTTGAAACCCTTTGGTACATTTGTTACAGAAGTATTGCAAATGTCGCGGAGGGAGCCAAAGCAGCCTGCTACTGTAGAAGTGAAGAACAGGCGACACGACAGCAACCCGGCGAAAGCTCATGAAACGGTATGTAGCTGAGAGAGTAATCTAACATATATCTTTGGAGAGTATTAGCCGTCTCTTTCTTTCTGTACGTAGAACTAGGAAACACAACAGAGTTCTCTGTTGAACGATTGTATTACACGTGGCTTCACTACCATTGACATGAATTATTGTATTTCAGGTGGGCGGAAAGGAACCACTGCAACCAAAGCGGATGTGCTTCAATCCGACGGACTATAAGAAGCAAATCAAGCTCTCTACAAGGTGTTACATCCAAAAGGCAGTAAAGAAATTGAATGCTTTAAAAGTCCCGCTTACAGCAGACGAGAGGAGATGGTTTGAGACACACGATCAATTCAAACACTTCTTCCACATGCCCCAGGAGAAACACCACAAGGTTATGGGAATGTGGATGCTTTTACTTCGAACTGTGTGTACGGAGAAGAAAAAGGAAGCTTGGTTTGTAGTCAATGGGACCCCCATCCGATATTCACTCAGAGAACACGCGCTGATATCTGGTTTAAACTGTCGGCGTTATCCACATAACTATGAACAGTTGGGAGGCTTAGGTTTTGCGAGAAGACAGTTTCCCGAAGGAAGTAGAATGGCATATGAAGATGTTGAAGAGAAGCTGGGGAAAATGGAAGCATGTCCAGATAGGTTGAAGATGTGTGTACTCTACTTCTTATCTAGCATTCTAATAGGAAAGAGCAGGACCGGAGACAAAGCACCCTCCGTGGAGCCCTTTTTTTTAAGAGCTGTGAATGATCTTGAGATGTGTAAGACGTTTCCTTGGGGAAGATTATCATTTGATCAAAATATGAGGGATATCGTTCGTGCAGTGGATCACTTTGGTGGAGTTGTCAGCAAAGGTGGGTTCACATTTCCAAGTTTCTGTACTTCTCTGGAGCTTCTACCGTTTGAGGCAATTCCACAGCTGAAGAAGAAATTTCGTGAACTTCATAGAGGTTACACAGAGAGCAGTTGTCCTCGTATGTGCAAGTCTCAGTACGTACCAAGTGCCCTGACTGGTTTTCCACTTTCGGACATAAATAAAGCACTTGGCAATACAAAGGTTATCATTAATTTAAATCTAAACTGCTTTTTGGTTGCATAAAAAGTTGTGTTTATTGAATTGAAATGATATCTAAAATGGCAGGTAATTGAAAGTATCTTGCTCCCGTCAGTTCACGAAGTATCTAAGCTTGAGCGAATCTTCGAAGAAGAAGAAGTCCATGACGTCGGTGATGTTATTCTTGACGGTTGGACACAGTGTCTCGTCACGAATCATAAGTCAATATGGTTTGAAGATATGTACAATCAAGATGTGGCTGCTAGGAAAGAGCCAGCCCGAGATGGGCGCATGAATAAAGTCGAGGAGGAAGATAATATTTCTCTTCGTACTTTGATTGAAGAAGGGTTGAAGAATTCCGTCGACAGGGGGATTAAGGTTGTCATTGACAAGGTTGATAAGATGGATAAAAGACTTAGAGAAGTGGAAGCTTTTGTGAAGGAAGCGAAGGAAAGGAGTGCATCAACAAGGAATGGAGAACCACCGCTTGTTGAGCAGGTAACACTTTGTAATACTAGAGTATGTCCAGATATTCTCTTTATAATATCAAGTAGCCCCTGGTTATTATAACTGTAACTACAGGAATCAGAGGAGGGGGCTACCGCATCCACTGCGGTTGGTGAAGCTAATCGGAAGAGAAAAGCGTCGGATGATGTGAACCAACCCTGTGTGGTTGTAAGCTCTTCCACGAAAGGGAAATATATATGAAACTGCCTTTTGGATAAAGGATCTAGTTTTTATGTTATGTTATCTGGTCGCAGCACTATGGAAACTCTAGCTAAAAGAGTGCTTTATTATTTCGGATATTGTTACGAGTATACATGATTTTCTGCAATGGTTGAACCAGTTGTAGTTGCTCTTCCACTGGCTATAAACGGCTATACCCTTGCGAACAATTATAGCTGCTTTTCCCTTGCCAACAATTATAGTTGCTTTTCCCTTGCCATTAACCGGCTGCTCTCTTGCAAAAATTGAACTAAATTGACGTATAAGACCTCCTAGCTTCCCAATAATTAGCTTTTAACTTGCCAATATTCAGCTGTTAGCTTGCCAACATGTTAATGTTTCGATTTAATCCATTAGGGTAAAAAGGTAATTTTTTCTCGTTCGTCTTCAATTCACTCTCTCTTTCGTCTTCTGCCCTACGCGATCCTCTATTCATCAGTACCCGTCGGGCGATCTCAACGAAGTTTATAATAAGGTGAACCATTTCCAAATTACGTTTCCGATCTTTCTGGGTCTTTCTTTCTGTTTTACTTGTTTGATTAGAAACAATGATGAAGAAAATCCTTCACCTTCTTCCTCTGTTTCTAGGGGTTGCCACTCTGTGTTTGGTTGATACTATGGAGTTCCCTCGAAGTTTGTTTTCCGACGAAACAAGGCCAGATCCAAAGAATTTTATAAATTACAGCTCGACTTTCAAGACCGTGAAAGCAGTCAAAGATGTAGTTAGTGCAGAAGTGTGGGAGCATGTTGAAAAGTCTCCACTCGGGGTAATTATCAAGTACGTGAATCTGGAGTTCGCATGGAGCTCAACATTGGTTCATTACATTCTTTCAAGACAACTCTATTGCAGGAAAAAACATGAGATTTGGTTTTTGATAGAGAACCAGCCTGCCCGTTTCTCGTTATTTGAGTTTGAAGAGATCACAGGTCTAAACTGTGGTCCAATACCTAATGCAATGGTAGTGGAAGATGTGGAGAAAAGTAATAGTTTTTGGGCGCTGTTCAACCTGAAACGCTCCCAATCAACACCAAGCGCTGCGGACATATGTGCACTCTGTCGTCTGTATCCTGATGTTTGCAAATCCTGGTGTAAGGAAGACCAGATTAGGCTGTGTTATTTGGCAATCTTGACAGGCGGTTTACTTGGCCTTGATAGAAGAGAACCTATCCCTCCTGCTCAAGCAAAGCTGCTTATGGATTTGGAGATTTTCGAGCAGTATCCCTGGGGAAGAGTGGCTTTCGTTGAACTTGTCAACCAGATTAAGAGCAAAACAGAGAGTGGTGACATCAAGCAGGGTTCTTATGTCTGCAAGGGGTTCGTGCAAGTGATCCAGGTTTGGGCGTACGCTTATATACCCTGTCTTGGAGAAGCAATTGGGCGTCCTATCAGTTCAAGTGGTCCATCGTTACTGAGGTTCAAAGGTTCGAATGGAAAGCTCTCCTTGGGTAATAGATTACAAAACGCGAAGGTATGTTAACATCGTATGGATTCATCAAAACTTTGTATTTTAATTTCTATTGACAACCACTGTGTGTAATTTGTTGTATAGGTAACTTGTATGTGTCCGAGAATCATGAATGAAGTTCATCCTGGTTGGGAACACCGAGATGAGGATCCTGAGGTTGACAATCTTTTGGAGTTCCTTAGCCAAGGCAATTCCCTGAGTACCATTACTTGGCAAGCCTTGCCGGAGTACCCACTGACACCGATGATATCTAATAACAACCGTAGCCGTGTTGCAAGCCAGCGGAAATCGAAGAAATCAAAGAAGTTGGCAAGCAGAGAGCAAGAGAACGCAGGAGATGGAGGTGAAAACTCTTGTGACATTGCAGAAAGAGAAAGCGATGATGATGGAAATTTCTTCGTACAACGGAGGAAGACCCCAACATATGAAGTGTTGATGATAGAGCCTACAGACGTAGGTTCCCTGCAAAATCTAATTGATAGAGTGGATGCATTGGAACGAGATTACCGTGTGGTGAAAAAATGTGCCGATCTGGCAAATAGAGTGTTATCATTGGAAGCTAAATCGCGAGTTCCAAACATCAGAGTCGATGGTTCGGTATGTAAAAATACCATTGAAGCATAAAGCCGTGATGTTGTTATAGGTTTCTGAAGTAATGAATTGATTTGTTGTTGTTTCGCTGCCATAAATGACAGAATAAAGAAGTAGGCAATGAACCCCAAAGAGCCCCATCCACCATTATTACGCCAAGTATTAGGAGTTCTGCAAGGGTTGCTGGAATGTCCCAAAAAAAGGTTGTGTATGGCCCAGTTGATAAAGCAAAGGTTATAGCATTGAGAACTTTCGTCAAAAAAAAGTAATTATCTTCTGATTCCGAATTTCCCATTCTTTGTTTTAACCATTCTTTGTCTAACTTGAGGTAACTGTCGGTCTTAATGTAGAGGATTAACCAATTATCCGCCTGGTGATACTGGTAGGAAGGCCGAAGACTTTTTCGCTGCATTTTTGAAGCCGAGGGCTTGGTTGGATTACATTGTAAGTCAAAGAAATGGAAAATAATACCCTCGGTGTGTTAAGGAATTCTAAGCTTCTTATATCCTCTTGTGCAGCACCTTGACGTACCCTTAGCGCTGTACAGACTAAGGTTCTCCAGAAATCCGAGTTCTTTCATATCTCCAAGGATTGCAATAATGGATGGACTATTCCCAGCGTATTGGACAGTCAAGTACGTTCACTGGTTAAAAGATCAGTCGAACATACCTAAGGCAGTCTATGATTACTTCGACGGTAAGCAGCCATATCTTATCCCACCCGGCAAGCGATGGGGACGAGATGTCGATACAATATATTCAATTCTGATGGCAAATAACAATCACTGGGTGACGATGGTCATTTCTATCCCGGGCCGGACTATCAAGATCTATGATAATTCTACCGGTGCTATTAAGAAGGACAGAATAATAGAGGCGGCGCATCCTTTTGCTCACATGATTCCTTACGTCTTGTCTTCTTTATCTGATGACGAAGATACGCAGTTTAAAGACACTGACAAGTTTTCCATCCAATTTGTAACGGATGGGGTTCCGCAAGCCATACATCCTTATGGAAACTGTGGAATTTACGCAGTCAAATTCATTGAGTGTCTAGTAATGGGTGTGCCATTTGATCACAAACATCTTTGTGATTCTAATATGGAGATAATGAGGGAGAAACTTGCTGCAGAGATGTACGACGAAACAAAGCATCTGGAATGGAAGCTTTAGATACCAAATAGTGTGTTGGAAACAATAAACCAAAGATGGCAATCCTTGCGATTTTTCTTGAGTGCCCGTTTTTATTTTCATCAAATGTTTCAAGTACATTTTTTTTTAAAATTTGTTGTTAAATTTGTTGTAGAACTTTTTTTTTAGAAAAATAAATGATGCGACTGTTGCAATGAGAAGTCGTGCGAGAAGTAGTTTTGTATAATGTTAAGGGAAGAATTAACAGGTTAAAGAAACCCACCTTTGGCAAGAATAGAAGGCTTGCTCTGTAAAACTAGGTGCCCTTAAGAAACTCTAGGTAATTGGCAAGATAACCTAACATTATTAGTATTGAGCTTGGCTTATTCCTATACTTATCTATTATGGCCCAAATCGTACGGTTTTTAGAAAATCACATTCATTCGGTTTGTATGGTATATGCCAAATCCAAACCACATTGTCTATTTCGGTTCGGTACGGTTAGGTTTTTCCATATTGAACAGCCCTAGTTATGGTCTTCGACCATCTACAATGGGGGTGTTGAAACTGAGTTTCAACTGTTGAATACCTTGCAATAAGGGTGTTGAAATATTGTGTATATCTACGTGGATTCAACAAGTGTTGTAAAGTTTCAACATGTTGATAAAAATTGATGTGGGCCATCTTTACCACATGGCACAAATTGATTAGATAGAATTGTTGTTCAGATCTGTTTTAGTTTTATTCTCACCCATAAATTCAAACTTATTTACTATACAATATTTTTATTTTAAAATAATAAAAACTATATCAAAATTTATAACTTTTTATGATCTATAAATAGAGACTACTTTCGTTTCATTTGGACACAGAACAAAAAAATGTCATTTTTTTCCTATAATCAATTATTTGAATTTTTTAATTTTTTTTGTAAATTGAATTCCAGTAATAATATTTTTTAAACTCAAAATTCTTCTTGTTAATATTTATGTTATTTTAGTTTTTAAACTAATTAAATTCAAAAATATTATTAATATGTAACTATTATATTATAAAGATAAAAGAATAAGAATAGCAAATTGTGGGACATGGTGTTGAAGTTTTTTACACAAACCATTGTAGAGGTTAAAAATGAAAAGGTGTTGAAAAAATTAGGTGGATGAGAGAGAAGATGATGTGGAATGTTAAAAAGAGAAAAAGTAGGGTGTTGAAGATGAAATGGGTGTTGAAACCATTGTAAAAGTCCTCTAGCTCAGTGGCAAAGACCCCTATCACTATGTTCCCGAGTTCAAGCTGTTGGTAACACACCTTTTCAATGCCTTTTATTTAATTGACATTATCAATTAGGGTATCCGTCGGATTTCGGATTCGGGCCGGGTCGGGTCCAAGACCCGCGGGTCCTCTGCAACAGGACCCGATCGGGTAATTTCATCGGGTCGGTTCTTATTCGGATCGGGTATTTTCGGTCGGTTTCGGGTAGGGTATTCGGGTCCGGGTAAAACTATTTAAGTCCGTTTCATCATTCAAGGGGTGGGAGACTCAAGAGACGTCTACTTCCATCTCCCTTTCCCTCTCTATAACTTCAGATCGGCCAAGAGATATCACAATCGTTCACCTTCCCATCGAGGCATTCAGAGAATGTCTAATCGCTTCCGCCCCCAAATCCCGCTGGTGTCCTTTGAAGACCGTATCTACAGTAGTCGTCTGATATATTCCGAAACCCTAGCCACCATCGGAGAAAGCACTCGCCGCTTTCACAGCGACGACGCCGCTACCGGGTATAAGTATCTATGTCTTAGAGGATTCGTTGTCCAAGCTTCTCTAAATCCCGATGATCCCCTGTTAGCTGAGGTGTTTAGGGTTATAGATAGCGTTGGTTGGACTTATACGGTCTTGCATGTCCAGCCGTTTTGTCCTAGGGTAGTTAGGGAGTTTATTACAAACAAGCCCTTTGATGGTTACGGTTCTCTTATCCGCGGAACCATGTATCGTTTTATGCCCTCGGTGATAAACATTCTCATGAAAACACCTTTTGTGGAGGACTCATTTCATTGGGAGGCAGTTGTTCTGAACCAGGCTATCGCTTACCTCACTAGAGGCAATTGCTTGAGGTGGAATGGATTTAGGCTCGATGCTTTGATCAAACCATACCAGATCCTTTACCGCGTGTGTAGGCTGAATTGGTTACCGGGTCCAGACACTGATGTGATGATCCATGACCGTCTTCGCCTCCTATACGCGGTTGCTACTCGAAAGAAGGTTGACTTTGGAAGACTCGTGTACGATCAGGTGATCGAGATGGTACGCCGATCAGATTGGTGCACGGACCTCATCTTCCCAAACCTTATCTACCAGCTCCTAATGATGCAGAAGGAAGTTCCAATCCTCCCAGGAGATGAAGGGCTAATCGGAAGGGGAGTTCCCATCTTTGGAGAAGGAGAACCTTAGATGGTTTCAAGTGGAGGAAAATCCGTTTGGTTTTTTGTTTTTGGTGTGAAACTTTGATTCTACGGCTGATGCATTATCATTTTGTTGGTTTAACTTTGTCAAAACAATTCTACAGAATTAGAAACCTTTATGGCATCATTTTGTTGGTTTAACTTTGTCACAACAATTCTACAGAATTAGAAACCTTTATGGCATCTATAAATTAATATCCTGTTAACGTTTGCCAGTTTGTTTATGTTTTTGTTTTGATTTATTAACCATATCATTCATGTTCGTCGCCAAACACACTCTTAAAGAGTAAGGCAAGGCAATAATATGATTCGCTAGGCAGACGTAGGCAAGAGGCAAGGGAACCGCAACCGGTTTGCCCAAGATATACAAAACGCCGCGTTTCATTTATTTGTCCCGAGTTCGAGCTGTTGGAAACACAAATTTCAATATCGATATTGGTTTCACTCAATCTCACTTGTTTAAACTGTTGGTTTCACTTAATCCCTTGTTCCAACTTCTGGCTTAGAAAATAGAATATGTCAGGTATAACCATAAAATCAATCATCTAAGTACAGTAAAACCAACAAAATCGGAAGAATTAGACAAGTAAAACTTTAAAGGTTTTTGTATAACTACAAACTAAGTGAAACTATAAGCACGAAAATCCGACACTAAAAAATCCCTCCCAATTTTTTGAATTTTCCTACCCATTTTTTCGATTTTTGACTTTCCGCAAAATCGATGCGGAGGTCCACTAGCTAAGGAACTGTGTTCGTATATCCATTGCAAAGTCCACTAGCTCAGTGGCAAAAACCCCTCTCTCTATATCCGAGACCCCGAGTTCGAGTCGTTGGAATCAAAAATTTTTAATATCCAAGATATACAAAACGCCGCGTTTCATTTATTTGTCTTTAACTCGGATTTAAAGAGAATATAAGAAATTGTGTTGGTAAATATATTGCCAAGTTCACTATTTCTGTTGCAAAAACCCCTACCGTCATGCTAGAGTTCACGAGTTCGAAGCGATGAAAGCACATATTTTTAATATCAAAACGCTGTCGTTTCATTCATTCATCTTTAATCAGAGCCTGAGCCCATTTTGCTCATCCATAATTTTGCTATTATTATTTTGGTAATTGGTAATGTGCATTTATAATACCCGAGTTCCCGAGTTCGAGCTGTTGGAAACACAAATTTCTAATATCGATAAAACGCCGCGTTTCATTTTTTTGTCTTTAACTCCGATATGAAGAGAAGATAAAGAACTGTGTTCGTATATCCATTGAAAAGTCCTCTAGCTCAGTGGCAAAAACCCCTATCTCTATATCCGAGACCCCGAGTTCGAGTCGTTGAAATCACAAATTTTTAATATCCAAGATATACAAAACGCCGCGTTTCATTTATTAACCATATCATTCATGTTCGTCGCCAAACACACTCTTAAAGAGTAAGGCAAGGCAATAATATGATTCGCAAGGCAGACGTAGGCAAGAGGCAAGGGAACCGCAACCGGTTTGCCCAAGATATATAAAACGCCGCGTTTCATTTATTTGTCCCGAGTTCGAGCTGTTGGAAACACAAATTTCAATAATATCGACAAAACGCCGCGTTTCATTTATTTGTCCACTATCTAATATCGATTTTAGTAAACGTTTCAGTCCACTATCATATGTCAAATGAATAACCTCTTTCTCGATTTTGCCATCTTTTTGAGTGTCTTGGTAACCCTCTTACAATCATTTCATAGAGGTGTTGTCACTTCAAATTATAATCATCACTATATAGAAATAAAAGATATTGTGTAAGTGAATATTAAGGAATATTCACTAAGGATCATATTAACTCAACACAATTATTATTGGGTTGTATGCTAAATATAATCAAGCATTATTTAGTGATTAGATAATTTATATAGTTAAAAACGAAACTAAAATTATAGAGGAATATAAAGGAAACCGAAATTAATTAAACATTATTTTAAAAAGTTTAAAATAAAACATAATTAAACATAAACCGATCAAGTTTGATCGGAACTTATTAAACGATAATTAAAAAAAGTTTTAAAGATAGGGGGAAGTGACTTAGAACATAGATCAATCGTACAACCAAGATTCACCCAACTTGCACCAATCGGGATTTGGCACTTTCACCTCGTCGCTCCTCTTCCGTGCAATTTGGAGCTCCATTTTGACCCTCTCCTTTTCCTTGACAGGATCAGCGCCTTTCTCCAATTGCTTGAGCATCTCAAGCTTTCCCTCGTGCCTCTCCACCTCACACTCCTCGAAGTGTTTGGCCTTGACAGCATCATGAAACTCCTTGTAGATACGAAGGAGTGCACGGTAGTGAACGGTGGTGTCCAACTTGGCTTCCTTGAAACCATCTTCAAAGGTTCTTGCCGAGTCATCAACGATCGGCTGCTTCATCTTAAGATCGCGTGAACTTGCCATGGAGTACTCTACAAGCATTTAAATTTTAAATGTTAATATATATAAGAATGAATCATTTATAAAATATACAGAAAGATAATCACATCTTCAGATATATAAGAAAAAAAAAACGGTTTAAGTTTTCTGTTAAGAAGAATATATATACAAAACAGTTGTAAATTCAACATAAAGGAAACTGGAGAGTCTTGTGTGAGAAGACAACTCGAAAAACCAATTAGTACTTCTATATGAAATATAATATCAAGTTCAGATCGATAAGAACATTATACCATTTAAAAAAAAATTGGACAGATATGAAAAATGTAACCACTTAAAAACAAAGGAAATCCTTACAATGATTCCTACTCACTTACGATTTACTAACAATAATGGTTTTCATTTAAAACAGAATTCCAAAATCATAAAAGAACAAAATCCAAACTAACTAAGATAGATCAACGGATTGAACTATGCAACTAAACGATATATCTATCATTTTGTTTCAATCTATCTAAGTCTATATTCCATTCCTAAACTATGAATATAAGCGTTAACAGAAAAAAAGGAGATAAGGAACATGAGAAACTTACTTTTGTTTGGAAACAGAAGAGACCAGGTTTGAAAAAGTCGGTTTAAAGTTTTTAGGGTTTTCTTTACAAAACGTGGAATGCTCCTATTTATAGGATGAGTAGTTATTGGGTATTCGAGAGATATAAATATCTTTATTTATTTTTAACTATCTTTTTAACAATAAATAAAAAGTATATGCCTATACAAATTTATTAACAGTCAAACTAAATAAATGTATTGTCATATCAAAATCATGATTACTTTGAATTTATGAATTATTTTCTCTCGAAACACGGATATTTATTTGTTCATTCAAAAAAAACATGGATATTTATCGAATTTGATGAGTTTGGTTAATTGAACCTTGGAAAAATTTATAAGTGGTTATGATTTTGATTAAAACAATTGAAAAACAGATTTTTGATTAATATAAAAAATCAATTGTCGTAAATTATTTAAATAAGACAAACAATAAAAGAGAGATATATTGAAAATAACCGTAAGATCTTATTTGAAAAACCAACTACCAATGGTGGCTTGGTAGTTTCCTTTGTCGAAAGTGTTATATATATAGGAGAAGCTTCTTACGGATTTTGGTTGTAAGAGAAATATTTTAATTTTTTGTTTTACAATAAGATATTTTACATATGGATAATCTTTAAGATCTTAAGTATAATACAAAGTATATACATACGGTTTTCGAGTTAGAGAAATATTTTAATTTATTGATTTTAAATTACTTTTAAATATGGATAATCATTAGGATCCTAGATATAATCAAAAGTATATACTTATAGTTGTTCAAATTCAGTCCATTTTGCTCATCCATAATTTTGCTATTATTATTTTGGTAATTGGTAATGTGTATTTATAATACCCGAGTTCCCGAGTTCGAGCTGTTGGAAACACAAATTTCTAATATCGATAAAACGCCGCGTTTCACTTTATCTTTATTTAAATACGAAAATTTATTAAACGACCACATGGCCAACAGAAACTTGCATAATTACAACCCAAACAAGACCATTTCGCGGACCATCCAGACCCGATCTATGAAATTCGGATATCTTTCTGTTACTAACTTTCGAAATCTTTGTAAGAATTGGTGTGATTGTAAATATTGGTGAAACTGTGCATCGTAATAGATCAACAATAATAAACCCAAACAGGACCATCCAGACACGACTTCTCAAGCACGCTTCTGACAGTTTAAGTGAAACTAACTGATATTAATTGTCTAAATTTATGAAACTAAGTAAAATTAAATTGAATTTATAGTGTAAATATATGGAACTATGTAAAAATTAAAAAATTAGGTAATACTATATTGTTTTATATTTTGAAAATAAATATAATATTATTTGGTAGGATTATGGATTATTTACTGAGCAAGCAATAAAAGAGATCATAAAAAATGGTTGAGAAAAATCCAGTAATTAATGGTATTGGTATTGACGGTCAGATGAGAGAGTAATTACTCGATTGAAAAAGTCTCTAATAATAATCATTACACTCGCGACTCTACACTTGCATTGAAACCAAACGTGAAACGTCACAACACTACACCGTCTAGAATCATCACCATTGCATTTAAACTCCAACTCTGCAAATTCTCTCATTTCATCTCATATCCGAAATTCTCTCATCTCATATCTGAAATTCTCTCATCTCTACAAACAAGATGACAGACTACTACAATAAGCTTTCCCAGATTTCCGAGGCATCTCTAGACCCCGACGTCAAGAGTTGGCGTTTCAGAGTTAAAATACACAGGGTCCACCCTCTCTATTCCTCGGCGACCAACAGTGTTTACTATGCCTATGTCCTTGTAGATGAAGATGTAAGTGTTTTTTCATCATCTCTCAAGTTTGTCATCATCTCTCAAGTTTTTCATCATCATTTAACTTGATCCTTGTACTTTATTTATGTAGGGGTGCAAGATGGAGATGACCGTTTATGGGGATTATGAAAGGTTTAGAGGCCTGGAAAAAAAGGAGGGAGAATGGGTGGAATTCTTTCGGGTAGGAGTTGAACGTTCTTATCCAGGTTTCAATGCAACTAACTCTCGGTTCAGACTAACTGCTTCGCGACTCACACAAGTCCGCATGATCGAACCTCTGAGCAATCGGCTTTTCATGGACTTCAAGAACATCCATGCAATCCCTCACATGTCCCACAAGGAACGAAACTATCCCATAGGTATGAATGGTGCTAAAATAAATATATTTACATATTTAGTTTCAGAACTTTGTATGACTCTGTAGATGTAAGTGAAACTAAGTGTAACTCATTTATATGGTAGATACAATTGGAGTGGTCTTCAATACGGAAGCCCATTTTGATGACCCTGCAAGGCCAACGATGATTTTTTACATAAGGGACAACATGTAAGTAGAAAGTAACATATGATCCAAGCAAAATTTATTTATATTGTAATTGACACACGTTTTCTTTATTCTGAATAGTGACAGCCAGATTAAATGTGTGGCAACTGGCAAGCAGGCCTATGCATTCCGGGATGGTCTTGAAAAAATGAAAGGTGGACAGGTGATTGTGGCCCTTAAGATGTGGCAGGTCTGCAAGCGTTGGAGTAAGTGTAGTTTCTGTGGCTAGTTTTGAATATGATAGTGGACTGAAACGTTTACTAAAATCGTTTATATTAATACAGATTTATTTAATCCTCCTGATCTATGGCTTGAGACCGAAGGTGGACTTTCAGACTTCAGGTTCAATCCGCGTATCACACAGGTTGAGGACTTCAGGCAGTCTCTACTAAACAGCGACCCTTATGTTCACAAATATGGGATTGAAGGTCTTGTGTAAATCGTGTTGTTCTCACTGTTATGGTCTTGTGAAAATCTTGCTGTTTCAACGTACTTCACTTAATCTCACTTGTTTGAACTTTTGGTTTCACTCAATCTTGCTTGTTTCAACTGTTGGTTTCACTCAATCTCACTTGTTTCAACTGTTGGTTTCACCTAATCCCTTGTCCAACTTCTGGCAACTTTTCATTTCACTTAATCTCACTTGTTTGAACTTTTGGTTTCACTAAATTTTGTTCCTGATCTATTGGTTGCACTCAATCTCACTTGTTTAAACTGTTGGTTTCACTTAATCCCTTGTTCCAACTTCTGGCTTAACTTAATCCTCTGTTCGACTTTTTTTGTATAAATAGGTCAGATATTGTGTTAGTTTCACTTTTTGTAAACACTACCTCGTGGGATTAGAGAAGATACGTATATCACGAAATCAAATTTTATCATGCATGAGCACATCTAAAACGTTGATAGAAAATAGAATATATCAGGTATAACCATAAAATCAATCATCTAAGTACAGTAAAACCAACAAAATCGGAAGAATTAGAAAAGTAAAACTTTAAAGGTTTTTGTATAACTACAAACTAAGTGAAACTATAAGCACGAAAATCCGACACTAAAAAATCCCGCCCAATTTTTTGAATTTTCCCACCCATTTTTCCGATTTTTGACTTTCCGCAAAATCGATGCGGAGGTGACGTAGAGGTGTATTAAACCCATTTTTTTTTTTTAATGTTTTCGCCATTTACCTCAGCCAATCTCTCTCTCTACTATTCAATCTCTCTCTAGATCTCTCTCTACATCTAGGTTACTCAAAATAATGACTCATCCAGACGAGGAGTATAGCCAGATGAAGGCTTTGAAGAGAGACATCAACATGCTTGGCTGCGTGGGGGATGCCCAGTGTGGGATTCCGACCAGATGCCCTTGTGGGGGGACAATCATCAACGAGGTGGCTCGGAACCTGAAGTATCAAACCGATTTTGATACTTTACCGGGGAGAAAATACTTCACTTGCAAAAATTATGAGGTAATTTATAGAAAACGCCCAGATTTTTTATTGATACTTTCGGATTTTGATACATTCCCGTTTTACGTCTAGAATGATGGCTTCCATTTCCGTCAACCATGGGTCTTCGGAGTCCAGGCAGAGGTTGAAATGTTAAGGAAGCGCGTGGATGCGATGGCTGCAGAGATTGCTGAACTGAAGTATAATCTAACCCGTCAGAATCCCACCACTCCATGAGATGCGTCCGGTCCATGACATTAGTCTACTATCTGTTGTTGTTGTTTGCTTGAGATTATGTTCCGTTGTTGTTGTTTGCTTGACATTAAGTTCTTATGTTGTCGTTGTTTGCTTGAGATTCTGATTTACCAAGACTCTTCGGATTTACTTAAGTTTCCCAAATTCTCCCTCTTTCACGATCTACGAAATATCATAAATTCACGAAGTTACACTAAGTTGAAAGTGAAACTTACTAAAGTTTCCCAATTCTCCCTCTTTCACGATCTACGAAATATCATAAATTTACGAAGTTACACTAAGTTGAAAGTGAAACTTACTGAAGTTTCCTAGTTCTCCCTCTTTCACGATCTACGAAATATCATTAATTCACGAAGTTTTACTAAGTTGAAAGTGAAACTTACTAAAGTTTCCCCATATATAACATAAGTCTTAAATACCAGTCTTCAACATCAAACAACAAAGTCACGGAAATTTAAAGTCATACAAACCGAATAGAGGTCATCCACATTAAAACAACCACATACTGGGAATTCACTCCGTCTTCTTACCTACTTTTTTTTTTGTCTTCGGCTCCTTCTTAGCCGGTGCCTTCTTCTCAGCTTCTGCCTCCTTCTCAGCTGCTGCCTTCTGCTTCTTTGCACCTCTGCTCCTCTTCTCTGCTGTCTTCTCTTCTGCTGCCATGCTTCTTAGCTGAATGGGACTCCTCACAGTTTCACCAAGCTTCAACATAACCTTTTTCACAGGAACTGTTTCTTTGCCATCATCTTTTCTCGACCTCTTTTTTTTCGTGTTTACAGACTCTAATTTTTTTTCGACTTCCGCAGCATGTGCATACATCTCCGCATCATCATCATCCATGTCAACATCACCATATCCCCTCTCTGCATCCTTTGAAATATCGCGAATGGCATCTTCAACGTTGTTGTCCTCTTCCTCCGGCTCGGTATTGTCACCACCATCCTCTTTCTTCCGCTTGTTATTGTCAGTACCATCCACTTGATCCGACTCGTTATTGTCACTACCATCACCATCATCTTGGACCGCCGGATTGTCACTTCCGGGAACACTCAACCTAAGACTTTTCACATCCTCTTCTAGCAGACCTAGCTGCGTAGACAATAAAGTGACTTTTTCATTCACTCCCTTCATAGCATCTCTTACTGCATCTCCGACTGCATTCATAAGCCGACCTTCCATCGCTTTTAAAGCCTCAGCTACAGAAGTAGCTCCAGTAACCTCCACCGAATCAGCATTAGCATGATCAGATTGTGCATTATTCGATGGTCCTCCGATAGGATTGGTGGGACCTTCAATCTGACCTGTGCGAGACTCAAAATCCATGCGGAACTGTTCTTCAAAGAAAACTTGTTTCTTCCCTTTCCGTATTATCTTCGTCCAACCATCAACTGCTGCATCATCGGCGTCATCGGCCCAACAACCCTCCTTGTCCATTCCTATGGTTTCCAGAAGTTCCTCCTCAGCTGCTGTTGCTACCAAGATACTCTCAATATCCTTTGGTCAAAACACAAAAATACTAATTATCTTAGTTTCACCAAGTTTTCATAAGTCTCATAAGTCCCTTCTCCTCAATTCGACTACACATAAAACATCAATTACCTTTGTATTATTACCAAGTTTATCGTTCACAGCTTTCAGACTGAATTCCTTGGTTCCACTTTTCCGTTTGTACTGCATCTTGCACATCCGCGGGCAACCACTGTTTGCACCATTCACATCTTCTCGGAAATGGTTCCTCAAGCATGGAATTGCCTCAAAGGCCAACAACTACCAACACACAACAAAAATACATTAACATCAATTAAACAACTATGTTGAAGAGAGCTTAAGAATACCTCCAGAGGGATAGGAAAGCTTGTAAAAACCCAACTCGTCGCCGCAACCCCGTCGCATTTCTCCAAAAAGGTAGAGACATCCTTCAAGTTATGTTCGAATGCATACCGCCCCCAAGGGAACGTTACACACGCATCTAGGTCATCAACAACACTCAGGAAGAAACTGTCCACAGGTGATGCTCCCTCACCACTCTTTCGGCCTCCGACAAGGATGCTGGCTAAGAAGAACAGAACGGCCATCTTCTTACGATCCTCAGATGGCTTTGATTTCATTGCCAACATCTGCTTCTCCAGGTCAGCGTATGTTACCCTTTTCCCTCCAAAATACTTGTTCATGAATGTTGTACCACCCAACCTCTCATGGTTGGGGGGATACTCATGGCAGTATAGTCCAGAAATGAGTCCTAATTCTCTAAGAGAATATCGGATTGGGACGCCATTAACGACAAACCATAACTCATGCTTCTTCGCAACACAAGCTGATCGCAAAACGAGAACCCACATTCCCATCCACTTCTGCTTTCGGTTTTTAATATGGAAGAAATGTTGGAATTGTGGGTGCTCTATGAACCATTCCACCTCCTTCGCTTTCAGGATCGTTTGAATAGTTCTTATCGCCTTGTCAATGTAACATTTTCCTGAAAGCTTTAAAGACTTTAGATATTGGCTTGAAGCAAAGTGTAGTTTCTTCGGTAGCATGCCCCCTTCTTCGTCATCTACAACCTGCACTCAAATGAGAACCGGATCACGTACGACATCTTACAACCATCAACATATAGTTTCACAAACTTCGACTTAGTTCAACAATCACTAACTCTAAATTCCACTTAGTTTTCCACACTTATTTAATCTTTCAAATCATCTATGTAAAAGTTTTCAATTTCAATACTTACCGAATCTGCATGCGACTCAGTTTCATGATGTCGTTCAAATAGAATTATCGCCCTTTCATCAGCTTCTTCGTCGTTTCTTCGGGGCTCTATTTCCTCTCCGGGTTCCTTCTCTTTTTCTCCTTCGTCTCCGACTTCCTTCTCTTTTTCTCCTTCGTCCCCGGCTTCCTTCTCTTTTTCTCCTTCGTCTACTTCTCTTGATTCCTCCCCTTCATTTTTCTTACTTGATTCTTCCTCTTCCCCTTTTCCACTTGCATTGTCTTCGTTTTCATTTGCATCTCTGGGACTTTGGTCGGTTTCTGGGCCGACAGGTTTCTCGGTAATCCTTGGGTTTGCTTCATCTCCCGACAATGAAACCAGTGCCATTTCATCTCCTACTACACTACTCGACCCGTCTTCTTTTGCCTTCGTAACCTCTCGATTCATCATGATTTGGGGTTTTGATTGTCGATTGAGGATTCGAATTGAGTAGGGTTTTCAGAGAACTCGAATAAATTCTACTTAGTGAGAGACGGTGAACTTTATGCCTTTTCAATCAACCAATATGGGGAGAGAGGGGAAACGTATTATTAGGGAATTCAATTTCTGGAAGTGGATATCCGATTTGTTTGGGTCGGTTCTGGGCCCAGGTTTGGATAGTCCGAGATAGTCCTAGGTAGAGTTGTAATTATTGGAGTTTCTCTTGGTTTCGTTGTCTTTTTATTATAGTTTTATTCTATTTTATGTTTTCATTTGTGATAAAATATTATTAATTAAAATTTTCATTTCAAATTAATTTGAATAATTAAAAACTAAATAAATTTATAAAACATTTCTATTTTCGTTTTTATTTTATATAGTTAAAAGAAGCTAATAACAAAAATATAGTAAAAATATGAGTTTTTTTTTCGTATCCAAATGAAATGAAACAAGTCTCTATTTATAGAGAGAAACCTAATAATTTAGTCCAATCAATATTTGCCACGTCACTGAAAATGGACCCATTTTTGTTTTAACAACGGTGTTGATAACTTTCAACACTGATTTTGCCACATCAGATTTTTATGTTTTTCAACAAACCATTGCAAGCAACAAACCATTGCAAGCTACTATGTACAATGGTTTCAAGATTCAACACCCTCCACTTCATCTTTTAACACTCCATGTCATATTCTCTTTCTTCCAACTCATCATTCAACACTCATTCAACTTTTACACACTACAATGGTTTTGTTGAATAAAATTCAACACTCTATTTTACTAATTGATAATTATTTTTTTCTATATCCAAATTACATAAACCTAGTCGCTATTTATAGAGAATTTAAAATAAAAAATTTCCGTATAGAAAATAAAAATAATTTATTTCATATATAATGAGATTATTAGTTTTGAATATTAAGAGGATAACAAAATATCAAAAATTCTTAAAAAGTGACATGTGTCATCGATGGGCTCCACTTTCTTCTTGATTCAACTAGTTGAATCATTTCAACACCAATTAATCCACATCAGCAAATTTTATTTTTCAACACCTCATTGTAGTGATTAAACAGTTGAATCTTTTATTCAACACCACAGAGAGAGGATGATGTCGAGTAAAAATAGGGTGTTGTAAACATGCAACCAATGTACATAGTACAAAAGACTTTTAGCTGTTGCCTTTGGCCAATGTTTCCTTGCTATTTAATTTCTGTGAGTTATGTCGAAGATAATTATTCCACCGATAACCTAACCACTGTTTCCTTGCTATTTAATTTGCTATCTAGGGGTTTTTTTGGGGGCTCTGGATTCTCCTTTATTTTATATCTTTATTATGTAAAAGACCAAAACCGAAAGAAAGTTGAACCTGGTTGTACTGGAAATACCCTGCTTTCATGTATGACAACTCATTACTCGTTTTGGATCACATCATCCGACGCTTTTCTCTTCCGAGTAGCTTCACCATTCGCAGTAATAGTGATGTATCTCAACAGAACTCAAACCAAACTGATGTATTCCCAATTCGAGTAGCTTCACCAAAGCAATTTCGTTTTCATATATCTCAACAAAACTCAAACCGACGTCGTATTGGCGTTAAAAATATACAAATTCGGTATTATGTGTCAGAAAATCAGCAGCTTCATGGGCTCGTTACCTAAATCAGCCCAATACTCAGCTGATGGCTTGCCAATACTCTCCTCTGTTTCGCTTGAAATCATTAAGGATGAAAGAGTAATTGTAAGCTTTTTGACAGAACGGTGGAGGAGTCACGTGCCTTACATTTCAGTTCTAGTGTTCGTCTTCCGAATCCCTTCGATTCATCGGCCAGTTTTGGTTCTCCGTTACAGATCTTGTATTCATCAGTACCCATCAGGCGATCTCAGCGAAGTTTGGCTTCTTCGTGCCATAAGGTGAAGGATTCGAAAAAACTAAATTTTAGCTTCTTCATCGCCTTTTTCTTAATTTTATGATAACCAATTTTTCCTAATTTGGGCTCCTCTGATATTATTGCCAACAGGTGAATACTATGGAGTTCCCTCGAAGTTTGTTTTCTGACGAAACGAGGCCAAATCCAAATAATTTTATAAATTACAGCTCTACTTTCAAGACCGTCAAAGCAGTCAAACATGTTGTTAGTGCTGAAGTGTGGGAGCATGTTGAAAAATCTCCACTCGGGGTAATTATCAAGTACGTGAATCTGGAGTTCGCATGGAGCTCAAAATTGGTACATTACATTCTTTCAAGACAACTCTATTGCAGGAAAAAACATGAGATTTGGTTTTTGATAGAGAAACAGCCTGCCCGTTTCTCGTTATTTGAGTTTGAAGATATCACAGGTTTAAACTGTGGTCCAATACCTAATACAATGGTAGTGGAAGATGTGGAGAAAAGTAATAGTTTTTGGGCGCTGTTCAACCTGAAACGATCCCGATCAACCCCAAGCGCTGAGGACATATGTGCACTCTGTCGTCTGTATCCTGATGTTTGCAAATCCTGGTGTAAGGAAGACCAGATTAGGCTGTGTTATTTGGCAATCTTGACAGGCGGTTTACTTGGCCTTGATAGAAGAGAACCTATCCCTCCTGCTCAAGCAAAGCTGCTTATGGATTTGGAGATTTTCGAGCAGTATCCCTGGGGAAGAGTGGCTTTCGTTGAACTTGTCAACCAGATTAAGAGCAAAACAGAGAGTGGTGACATCAAGCAGGGTTCTTATGTCTGCAAGGGGTTCGTGCAAGTGATCCAGGTTTGGGCGTACGCTTATATACCCTGTCTTGGAGAAGCAATTGGGCGTCCTATCAGTTCAAGTGGTCCATCGTTACTGAGGTTCAAAGGTTCGAATGGAAAGCTCTCCTTGGGTAATAGATTACAAAACGCGAAGGTATGTTAACATCGTATGGATTCATCAAAACTTTGTATTTTAATTTCTATTGACAACCACTTTGTGTAATTTGTTGTATAGGTAACTTGTATGTGTCCGAGAATCATGAATGAAGTTCATCCTGGTTGGGAACACCGAGATGAGGATCCTGAGGTTGACAATCTTTTGGAGTTCCTTAGCCAAGGCAATTCCCTGAGTACCATTACTTGGCAAGCCTTGCCGGAGTACCCACTGACACCGATGATATCTAATAACAACCGTAGCCGTGTTGCAAGCCAGCGGAAATCGAAGAAATCAAAGAAGTTGGCAAGCAGAGAGCAAGAGAACGCAGGAGATGGAGGTGAAAACTCTTGTGACATTGCAGAAAATGAAGACCAAGTAGAAAGCGATGCTGATGAAGGAAAATACTTTATACAACGGAGGAAGACCCCAGAGAGATTGTTTTCTATGGAGCGTCCTGACGTAGGTACCCTTCAAAATCTAACATCTAGAATAGCCGCATTGGAACAGATGGATCCGTTTGTAGATCTGCTGAAAAGGGTGACCCGTTTGGAAGAAAGCGCGCGAGTCCAAAATCTCAGTCTCCTACCAACGGAGGTATGTGAAAAGACCATTGAAGCGTTTGGCTGTGACGTTGTTACTGTTTCCGTAATTATGCATTGGTAAGTTATTTTTTATTTCCCATAAATGACAGAATAAAGAAGCAAGCACGGAAGGAGGGAACATGGTTGAAACAAAAATAAATGTCCCATATGTGAGAGAACCAGAAATAGATGAATACTGCGACACAAGAAAAAGACAGCGCCTGTCAAAGGAGGAAGAAGATGACATTGTAAATGAGTCCGCGAAAACTCTTACGCTAATGGGCTCCACAACTTTATTACTTGGTACAGGAGATAATCACATGAAGTCACTTGATGATGCAAAGGTCCAACCACTTACGGGAAATGAAGATGAACCCCACAAAGCCTCATCCAACTTCATTACGCCAAGTAAACCCCTTAGGAAGAGTGCAAGGGTTGCGGCATTGTCCAAAAAATCATATACTAACTACTTGGTTGTGTATGGCCCAGTTGATAAAGCAAAGGTGAAGGCATTGAACGGTTTCGTAAAAACAAAGTAAGTATCTTCTGCTACCCAAGTCCCTGTTGGTTATAATAAAAACTTGGTCTAAGTTGATGTAGCTGTCGGTCTTCGGCAGGGGAGATTCCACATATCCGCCTGGTGATGGTTTGATGGCGAAAGATTTTTTCAAAAGATTTCATACGCCGAGGGGTTGTTTGACAGATACGGTAAGTCATCGAGGTTCTTAATACCCTCGCAATGTGTACGTAATGCTAAGCTTATTATATCCTCTTGTACAGGAACTTGACGTACCCTTAGCGATGTACAGACTAAGGTTCTCCAAAAATCCAAGTGATTTCATATCTCCAAGGATTGCAATTATG
The DNA here is from genome assembly GCA_026261945.1 of Hirschfeldia incana. Taxonomy (NCBI): domain Eukaryota; kingdom Viridiplantae; phylum Streptophyta; class Magnoliopsida; order Brassicales; family Brassicaceae; genus Hirschfeldia; species Hirschfeldia incana. The sequence continues at coordinate 1,603,894 of JABCMI010000072.1, forward strand.
GACGCAGTATTCCCAACGTGGTGTAGTAGTAGCTACAAGGAGTGGTTAAGAGATCAGTCGAAAATACCTACGGAAGCCTTTGATTACTACATCGGTAAGAGACCAACGATTAGCCCAACCGGGAAGCAATGGGGAAGAGATGTCGATACACTATATTCAGTTCTGATGGTAGATAACTGTCACTGGGTGTTGATGGTCATTTCTTTCCCGGACCGGACTATCAAAATCTATGATAGTTCAACCGATTTGATTGACAAGGAGACTATCAAGGAGGCGGCGATACCTTTTGCTCAAATGATTCCTGCCGTCTTGTATACTTACGCTGAAGCTGAAGTTAAGCAGGTTATGGACACAGCCATGTATTCCATCCAGTTTGTAACGGATGGGGTTCCGCAAAGCAAACCCCCTCACGGAAACAGTGGAATTTACGCTGTCAAATTCCTTGAGTGTTTAGTAATGGGTGTACCATTTGCGGATGAACATCTTCGTGATTCTAATATGTCGATAGTGAGGAGGAAACTTGCTGCAGAGATGTACGATGAAACAAGGCAGGTTTTTGAAGATACGCGTTAGATACCATACAGCATGTGTTCGATAGCATAAACCAAATTTGTATGAATAGCGGTTTTACTGTTTTATAGTTCATTTTTCCTTTTTAAACATGTTTTCCAGTTATTTTCACTTTGTTACAAACATCTCAGTCGTCAATTTACTATTATTTTATTATATTTATAGTTCACATGGGCCCTTAACTCTATTTTAGAGTCAAAATTGGCTTTGGCTGGTGATGCTCTTAGAATTTCTTAGGTGTACCCAGTTATACAGGTAGGGATGTATATATACACATTTTAATGGTACCAGATAGTTATTTACCATCTCCAATGTATTTCTCTATTTTTACCTCTATTTTAAAGGAACTCTATAATAGAGCTGTGTTTTGCTCCAATGTATTTCTCTAAAATAGATATCTCTAAAATATAAAGCAAAAAATAGAGGAATGCTATTTCTTCCTCTATAAATAGAGGTAAAAATACAGATCTCTATTATAGAGGAAGAAATAGAGGTGGGTTGGAGAAATTTTACTTCTAATTGCTATTATAGAGGTGAAAATAGAAATGGGTTGGAGATGCTCTTAAATTTCTTAGGTGTACCTAGTTAGTTATACATGGCAACGCAACGGCCTGTGATCGGTAGGGGATCTTAATCCCTTTAAAATTGGCCAAGTGGTCGCAGCCCTTGCTTTCCGCTTGCCATTAGCCTGCGAAAGATTTTACGGTCTTGCCAGTGTTTCTTTTTTTTGTATTTTTCAGTCCTGCCAGTGATACTATGGTCCTAAACAATATATTTTAAAATAAATATTTTTTTGATATTTAACTAATAGTACATTTACTAATAAATATCTATAAAAGAATTATGCTCGCAAATGCATATGATTATTTAAAATATCGATAAAAGTTTATTTGATTATTATGATGATGATATGTTTTACATGTGTAATAACAAAATTATATCTTCTGATTAATTTAATATTTGAAACTAATTAATAATTTAGATTGATTTTTTTTAGATTGTTAAAATTTAAATTAGTTAGATATATATTAGTCCGCACCAGTGTGCGGGCCACCATCTAGTTTACTAGTACTTTAATATGGGCTTATCTCATATTGCGAAATATCTCATATTTCTATGGGCTTATCCTGTTTTTCCGATCTGCCATTACTAGCAAGCCCTGCGAGGTACAGGCAAGCTATTTTCAGGCCGACACGCAAGCCCTGCTTATTTCAACTGTTCTTCTCCCTCCTCAATTTTGTCGTCCTCTTCAATCAGCGTCTTCCTTTTCACTCTACCAGGGAAACAACTGTTCCGGACTTTATGTCATGGAGGTAATCTTTCTCGATCTCTGTTTCTGTGTAATTTGTTTGATTATAAACCTTCATTGTTCGATAAAACCTTCGCCTTTTTCAAAATTCCTGCTTTACCAAGCATTCCCAGGACACACAAAGATTGAACCTTTCTGGGTCTCTGTTTCTGTGTAATTTTTTTCGTTATAAACTTGTGTTGGTGTTTCTGTGTAATTTGTCTGATTAAAGCTTCGCCTTTTTCAAGTGTTTTGTTTTACATATCCCTGCGACTACAGGCAAGCCTTGCTAACTTGCTTTTCTTTCAACCGGTGCTTCTCCTGATATTATTGCCAACAGGTGAATACTATGGAGTTCCCTCGAAGTTTGTTTTCCGACGAAACAAGGCCAGATCCAAAGAATTTTATAAATTACAGCTCGACTTTCAAGACCGTGAAAGCAGTCAAAGATGTAGTTAGTGCTGAAGTGTGGGAGCATGTTGAAAAGTCTCCACTCGGGGTAATTATCAAGTACGTGAATCTGGAGTTCGCATGGAGCTCAACATTGGTTCATTACATTCTTTCAAGACAACTCTATTGCAGGAAAAAACATGAGATTTGGTTTTTGATAGAGAAACAGCCTGCCCGTTTCTCGTTATTTGAGTTTGAAGATATCACAGGTTTAAACTGTGGTCCAATACCTAAGGCAATGGTAGTGGAAGATGTGGAGAAAATTAATAGTTTTTGGGCGCTGTTCAACCTGAAACGCTCCCGATCAACACCAAGCGCTGAGGACATATGTGCACTCTGTCGTCTGTCTCCTGATGTTTGCAAATCCTGGTGTAAGGAAGACCAGATTAGGCTGTGTTATTTGGCAATCTTGACAGGCGGTTTACTTGGCCTTGATCGAAGAGAACCTATCCCTCCTGCTCAAGCAAAGCTGCTTATGGATTTGGAGATTTTCGAGCAGTATCCCTGGGGAAGAGTGGCTTTCGTTGAACTTGTCAACCAGATTAAGAGCAAAACAGAGAGTGGTGACATCAAGCAGGGTTCTTATGTCTGCAAGGGGTTCGTGCAAGTGATCCAGGTTTGGGCGTACGCTTATATACCCTGTCTTGGAGAAGCAATTGGGCGTCCTATCAGTTCAAGTGGTCTATGCTTACTGAGGTTCAAAGGTTCGAATGGAAGGCTCTCCTTGGGTAAAAGATTACAAAACGCGAAGGTATGTTAACATCGTGTGGATTCATCAAAACTTTGTATTTTAATTTCTATTCACAACCACTGTGTGTAATTTGTTGTATAGGTAACTTGTATGTGTCCGAGAATCATGAATGAAGTTCATCCTGTTTGGGAACACCGAGATGAGGATCCTGAGATTGAAATTCTTTTGGAGTTCCTTCGCCAAGAAAAATCCCCGAGTACCATTACTTGGCAAGCCTTGCCGGAGTACCCACTGACACCGATGATATCTAATAACAAGCGTAGCCGTGTTGCAAGCCAGCGGAAATCGAAGAAATCAAAGAAGTTGGCAAGCAGAGAGCAAGAGAACGCAGGAGATGGAGGTGAAAACTCTTGTCACATTGCAGAAAATGAAGTATTAGGGAAGTTGGCTGAAAGAGTGAAGGCAATGGAAACGAGAGTTTATAGCGGACCGTTCTCAGCAATTTTGCAATCTTCTTCTGTTACTACCGTGGATAATCTAGAAGCTCGAGTCACTCAGCTGGAAGAATTTCAGCAAGTCATAATACCCGAACACGATCGGTTTTCTAACACAAAGCCTCCCGCAAAACCAAAAGAAGTATGTCATTCGTTTCAGTAATCAGTGGCAAGACAACAATATGTGATGTTTCTTATCCCCTATTATTATTGTTTTCTGTCACAGTTTTCTGAAGTAAGCATAGGAGAGACTACAGGACAAGGAACTGGTGGACCCCAAGTCTCGGAAAAAAAAGAAGAGAAAACGAAAGACAACAAACCAGTCGGGGAAGTTTACCCACAAACAGTCGGCCACCCACAGGCAGAGAATGCAGGAGACAATACAATCTCACCCAGAGGCTTTGGTGCACTCTTGGAGAATATAAACCAATCTTGCTTACTGATCGATGCCGAGGCTTCAAAGAAACAACCCTTGTTAACTCCAAAGGTTGAAGCGGCTTCAGAGACCAACAAGGAACCAGCTGCTGAACGGGCTATTGAACTATCGTCAGAGTCAAACGATTTAACTTACTCACATCATTTCACGCCAAAGGAGAAAACACACCATTTTGAAACCACTTCATATGCTGACGTCACCGTTATCAAGGCTTCTAAATCCTTGGAGCTTCAAGTGTTAGAGAGACAGAAGATGAAAATGTTTCCTCAGGCTAACAATCCCCCTACTAGGTTTCAACCAAGTAAACCAAGTAGGACTCTGGTCTTGGCGGCGAACCTCAGAAGCCCATATTCTTGTGACGATACCCAAGTAAAGGGGGTATTAAACAGATATGCGCCGAAGTTGACGTTAGTCCAACTGAAGGAGGTAGTATATGGTCCAGCTAAAGCTTCAGATATTGAAGAGCTAACCACTTTTAGAGAAAACCGGTAAAGTATCAAGTGGCTTCTATAGAGGTTCATATACCACGCGATCTTAATTTCTCATTTTCACGTGCAGTGTTTCCATTTATCCAATTGGCTCGGAGCAAAGTGCCAGTGAGTTCTTCGACGTATTTCTGGCGCCGAGGCAGTGGTTGGAGGACATGGTAAGAGATCTTAGATTTGACACATACCTAGCTCATTTTTTGGTACTCATATATATTCATCCCTTTTGTAGCACATGGACGCAGCTTTGGATTTTTATAGACTACGACTCGGAAAAATGTTCCCACAATCAAAGATGGCTATTATGGATGTATTCTTCCAGTTGAACTGGGCAACCAGTTACCAGGAGTGGAAACGCGATGGAAATCTTCCTAAAGGAACCCGTGGTTACTACCACGGACAGTTACCACAATATGCTAGAGCATTTAAGTTGTGGAGGGCCGCTGTGGATACGATCTTCTCCTGTCTTCATGTAAACAAAGATCATTGGGTAGCCATGGTAATTTCCATTCCAGATCGAACTGTCACAATCTATGATAGTGGGAGGCGTACGGCCGGAGATGTTGTGTTAAGGAAACACGCGGCTCCGTTTGCTGAAATGTTTCCCCACGCGCTTAAAAATTATGCTCCTGTGGAAGAACAGCCAAATATGGTTCTTACGCCTTTTAAAATCGTGTGTGTACGGAAGGGGGTTCCACGAGCAAAACGTCCATATGGGGACTGTGGAGTTTATGCACTAAAATTCCTTGAGTGTCTAATGCTGGGTGTTGATTTAGACGCCAAATATCTTACCGATAACAGGATGGACAAAGTGAGGGAAAACCTCGCTGTGGAGATGTATTTAGCAACAACAAAAGAAGGTACGCCTATGTACGATGCCTCAATCCAACAAGCTATCATAGATGGCTTGTACGATTGAGAATCCGTTCAACGTATTTTGTAAAGGTAAACGGACGAGGAAACACACGTTTATCAGTTCTTTTTTGCTCCTGACTTGTAACAGACATAATAGATGGAAAATACGGTAGATAATCCGTTCCACGTATTTTGTAAAGGTAAACGGCCGAGGAAACACACGTTTATCAGTTATTTTTTGATGTTTATTTTGTTCTACTGTTTCCTGCTATCAAAATGTCATACCTTGCCGATGGATTGGGAGCTTATATTTTACCCATAACTTAGGTATTCATTCAAATGTATAGACGGTATTCAAGCCAAAACTATATTTATTTATAAGAAACTCTATAGTTTATGCTTTAATCAGAAAAAAAGAGCTAGTTAGAAATTTGGGATATTAACACTTACTACGTTATTGCTGACTTTGGTATTTCTGAGTAAATAAAAGAATTGACCGGTTAAAGAAACCCACCTTTGGGAAGAAAAGAAGGATTTCTCGGTAAAACTAGGTACACTTAAGAAATTCTAGGTATTTTTGCATCATTTCTCACTGACAAAAGCACCATTGCAAGAACTTGATTCTATGATAGAAGACTGGTTTAGGGTTATGCACCTTAATCAAAGAGGAAGGGCTCCAAACACACTCTTAAAGAGTAAGGCAAGGCAATAATATGATTCGCAAGGCAGACGTAGGCATTTTAAAAACCGCAACCGGTTTGCCCAAGCCTGATAAATAATAAAACTATCCTTGAGACATTTTAAAAATATTCTTACCAATAAAATGGTCCTTTCTCACCTTTTTCTAGCTTGCAGGCCTGAAAAAAAACGGAAAATGACACCGGCAAGGGGATATCTTACTCGCAAGCTTACGGCATGCCGGTAGCAAGTCAAGCGCAATCCTATGACAGTTTTAAGCTGACGACCGCCCTGCCTCTTCCCTGCCGCTGCCTTGCGCTCCGTATGACCTAGGTAAGCATAAGAAACTGAAGGTACCTATTTGGTCCCATTACAATGTCTTCAGACTACCTTCCTAGAAAAACTATAGTATTTATAAGGTAGCTCTATTTATAGGTACCTATTCATACAAATGTATAGACGGTATTCAAGCCAAAAACTATATTTATTTATAAGAAACTCTATAGTTTATGCTTTAATCAGAAAAAAGAGCTAGTTAGAAATTTGGGATATTAACACTTACTATGTTATTGCTGACTTTGGTATTTCTGAGTAAATAAAAGAATTGACCGGTTAAAGAAACCCACCTTTGGGAAGAAAAGAAGGATTTCTCGGTAAAACTAGGTACACTTAAGAAATTCTAGGTATTTTTGCATCATTTCTCACTGACAAAAGCACCATTGCAAGAACTTGATTCTATGATGGAAGACTGGTTTAGGGTTATGCACCTTAATCAAAGAGGAAGGGCTCCAAACACACTCTTAAAGAGTAAGGCAAGGCAATAATATGATTCGCAAGGCAGACGTAGGCAATTTAAGCAAGGAACCGCAACCGGTTTGCCCAAGCCTGATAAATAATAAAACTATCCTTGAGACATTTTAAAAATATTCTTACCAATAAAATGGTCCTTTCTCACCTTTTTCTAGCTTGCAGGCCTGAAAAAAAACGGAAAATGACACCGGCAAGGGGATATCTTACTCGCAAGCTTACGGCATGCCGGTAGCAAGTCAAGCGCAATCCTATGACAGTTTTAAGCTGACGACCGCCCTGCCTCTTCCCTGCCGCTGCCTTGCGCTCCGTATGACCTAGGTAAGCATAAGAAACTGAAGGTACCTATTTGGTCCCATTACAATGTCTTCAGACTACCTTCCTAGAAAAACTATAGTATTTATAAGGTAGCTCTATTTATAGGTACCTATTCATACAAATGTATAGACGGTATTCAAGCCAAAAACTATATTTATTTATAAGAAACTCTATAGTTTATGCTTTAATCAGAAAAAAGAGCTAGTTAGAAATTTGGGATATTAACACTTACTATGTTATTGCTGACTTTGGTATTTCTGAGTAAATAAAAGAATTGACCGGTTAAAGAAACCCACCTTTGGGAAGAAAAGAAGGATTTCTCGGTAAAACTAGGTACACTTAAGAAATTCTAGGTATTTTTGCATCATTTCTCACTGACAAAAGCACCATTGCAAGAACTTGATTCTATGATGGAAGACTGGTTTAGGGTTATGCACCTTAATCAAAGAGGATGGGCTCCAAACACACTCTTAAAGAGTAAGGCAAGGCAATAATATGATTCGCAAGGCAGACGTAGGCGAAGAAGCAAGGGAACCGCAACCGGTTTGCCCAAGCCTGATAAATAATAAAACTATCCTTGAGACATTTTAAAAATATTCTTACCAATAAAATGGTCCTTTCTCACCTTTTTCTAGCTTGCAGGCCTGAAAAAAAACGGAAAATGACACCGGCAAGGGGATATCTTACTCGCAAGCTTACGGCATGCCGGTAGCAAGTCAAGCGCAATCCTATGACAGTTTTAAGCTGACGACCGCCCTGCCTCTTCCCTGCCGCTGCCTTGCGCTCCGTATGACCTAGGTAAGCTTAAGAAACTGAAGGTACCTATTTGGTCCCATTACAATGTCTTCAGACTACCTTCCTAGAAAAACTATAGTATTTATAAGGTAGCTCTATTTATAGGTACCTATTCATACAAATGTATAGACGGTATTCAAGCCAAAAACTATATTTATTTATAAGAAACTCTATAGTTTATGCTTTAATCAGAAAAAAGAGCTAGTTAGAAATTTGGGATATTAACACTTACTATGTTATTGCTGACCTTGGTATTTCTGAGTAAATAAAAGAATTGACCGGTTAAAGAAACCCACCTTTGGGAAGAAAAGAAGGATTTCTCGGTAAAACTAGGTACACTTAAGAAATTCTAGGTATTTTTGCATCATTTCTCACTGACAAAAGCACCATTGCAAGAACTTGATTCTATGATGGAAGACTGGTTTAGGGTTATGCACCTTAATCAAAGAGGATGGGCTCCAAACACACTCTTAAAGAGTAAGGCAAGGCAATAATATGATTCGCAAGGCAGACGTAGGCAAGAAGCAAGGGAACCGCAACCGGTTTGCCCAAGCCTGATAAATAATAAAACTATCCTTGAGACATTTTAAAAATATTCTTACCAATAAAATGGTCCTTTCTCACCTTTTTCTAGCTTGCAGGCCTGAAAAAAAAACGGAAAATGACACCGGCAAGGGGATATCTTACTCGCAAGCTTACGGCATGCCGGTAGCAAGTCAAGCGCAATCCTATGACAGTTTTAAGCTGACGACCGCCCTGCCTCTTCCCTGCCGCTGCCTTGCGCTCCGTATGACCTAGGTAAGCTTAAGAAACTGAAGGTACCTATTTGGTCCCATTACAATGTCTTCAGACTACCTTCCTAGAAAAACTATAGTATTTATAAGGTAGCTCTATTTATAGGTACCTATTCATACAAATGTATAGACGGTATTCAAGCCAAAAACTATATTTATTTATAAGAAACTCTATAGTTTATGCTTTAATCAGAAAAAAGAGCTAGTTAGAAATTTGGGATATTAACACTTACTATGTTATTGCTGACTTTGGTATTTCTGAGTAAATAAAAGAATTGACCGGTTAAAGAAACCCACCTTTGGGAAGAAAAGAAGGATTTCTCGGTAAAACTAGGTACACTTAAGAAATTCTAGGTATTTTTGCATCATTTCTCACTGACAAAAGCACCATTGCAAGAACTTGATTCTATGATGGAAGACTGGTTTAGGGTTATGCACCTTAATCAAAGAGGATGGGCTCCAAACACACTCTTAAAGAGTAAGGCAAGGCAATAATATGATTCGCAAGGCAGACGTAGGCGAGAAGCAAGGGAACCGCAACCGGTTTGCCCAAGCCTGATAAATAATAAAACTATCCTTGAGACATTTTAAAAATATTCTTACCAATAAAATGGTCCTTTCTCACCTTTTTCTAGCTTGCAGGCCTGAAAAAAAACGGAAAATGACACCGGCAAGGGGATATCTTACTCGCAAGCTTACGGCATGCCGGTAGCAAGTCAAGCGCAATCCTATGACAGTTTTAAGCTGACGACCGCCCTGCCTCTTCCCTGCCGCTGCCTTGCGCTCCGTATGACCTAGGTAAGCTTAAGAAACTGAAGGTACCTATTTGGTCCCATTACAATGTCTTCAGACTACCTTCCTAGAAAAACTATAGTATTTATAAGGTAGCTCTATTTATAGGTACCTATTCATACAAATGTATAGACGGTATTCAAGCCAAAAACTATATTTATTTATAAGAAACTCTATAGTTTATGCTTTAATCAGAAAAAAGAGCTAGTTAGAAATTTGGGATATTAACACTTACTATGTTATTGCTGACTTTGGTATTTCTGAGTAAATAAAAGAATTGACCGGTTAAAGAAACCCACCTTTGGGAAGAAAAGAAGGATTTCTCGGTAAAACTAGGTACACTTAAGAAATTCTAGGTATTTTTGCATCATTTCTCACTGACAAAAGCACCATTGCAAGAACTTGATTCTATGATGGAAGACTGGTTTAGGGTTATGCACCTTAATCAAAGAGGATGGGCTCCAAACACACTCTTAAAGAGTAAGGCAAGGCAATAATATGATTCGCAAGGCAGACGTAGGCGAGAAGCAAGGGAACCGCAACCGGTTTGCCCAAGCCTGATAAATAATAAAACTATCCTTGAGACATTTTAAAAATATTCTTACCAATAAAATGGTCCTTTCTCACCTTTTTCTAGCTTGCAGGCCTGAAAAAAAACGGAAAATGACACCGGCAAGGGGATATCTTACTCGCAAGCTTACGGCATGCCGGTAGCAAGTCAAGCGCAATCCTATGACAGTTTTAAGCTGACGACCGCCCTGCCTCTTCCCTGCCGCTGCCTTGCGCTCCGTATGACCTAGGTAAGCTTAAGAAACTGAAGGTACCTATTTGGTCCCATTACAATGTCTTCAGACTACCTTCCTAGAAAAACTATAGTATTTATAAGGTAGCTCTATTTATAGGTACCTATTCATACAAATGTATAGACGGTATTCAAGCCAAAAACTATATTTATTTATAAGAAACTCTATAGTTTATGCTTTAATCAGAAAAAAGAGCTAGTTAGAAATTTGGGATATTAACACTTACTATGTTATTGCTGACTTTGGTATTTCTGAGTAAATAAAAGAATTGACCGGTTAAAGAAACCCACCTTTGGGAAGAAAAGAAGGATTTCTCGGTAAAACTAGGTACACTTAAGAAATTCTAGGTATTTTTGCATCATTTCTCACTGACAAAAGCACCATTGCAAGAACTTGATTCTATGATGGAAGACTGGTTTAGGGTTATGCACCTTAATCAAAGAGGATGGGCTCCAAACACACTCTTAAAGAGTAAGGCAAGGCAATAATATGATTCGCAAGGCAGACGTAGGCAAGAAGCAAGGGAACCGCAACCGGTTTGCCCAAGCCTGATAAATAATAAAACTATCCTTGAGACATTTTAAAAATATTCTTACCAATAAAATGGTCCTTTCTCACCTTTTTCTAGCTTGCAGGCCTGAAAAAAAAAACGGAAAATGACACCGGCAAGGGGATATCTTACTCGCAAGCTTACGGCATGCCGGTTGCAAGTCAAGCGCAATCCGTATGACAGTTTTAAGCTGACGACCGCCCTGCCTCTTCCCTGCCGCTGCCTTGCGCTCCGTATGACCTAGGTAAGCTTAAGAAACTGAAGGTACCTATTTGGTCCCATTACAATGTCTTCAGACTACCTTCCTAGAAAAACTATAGTATTTATAAGGTAGCTCTATTTATAGGTACCTATTCATACAAATGTATAGACGGTATTCAAGCCAAAAACTATATTTATTTATAAGAAACTCTATAGTTTATGCTTTAATCAGAAAAAAGAGCTAGTTAGAAATTTGGGATATTAACACTTACTATGTTATTGCTGACTTTGGTATTTCTGAGTAAATAAAAGAATTGACCGGTTAAAGAAACCCACCTTTGGGAAGAAAAGAAGGATTTCTCGGTAAAACTAGGTACACTTAAGAAATTCTAGGTATTTTTGCATCATTTCTCACTGACAAAAGCACCATTGCAAGAACTTGATTCTATGATGGAAGACTGGTTTAGGGTTATGCACCTTAATCAAAGAGGATGGGCTCCAAACACACTCTTAAAGAGTAAGGCAAGGCAATAATATGATTCGCAAGGCAGACGTAGGCAAGAAGCAAGGGAACCGCAACCGGTTTGCCCAAGCCTGATAAATAATAAAACTACCCTTGAGACATTTTAAAAATTTTCTTACCAATAAAATGGTCCTTTCTCACCTTTTTCTAGCTTGCAGGCCGGAAAAAAAAACGGAAAATAACACCGGCAAGGGGATATCTTACTCGCAAGCTTACGGCATGCCGGTTGCAAGTCAAGCGCAATCGTATGACAGTTTTAAGCTGACGACCGCCCTGCCTCTTCCCTGCCGCTGCCTTGCGCTCCGTATGACCTAGGTAAGCTTAAGAAACTGAAGGTACCTATTTGGTCCCATTACAATGTCTTCAGACTACCTTCCTAGAAAAACTATAGTATTTATAAGGTAGCTCTATTTATAGGTACCTATTCATACAAATGTATAGACGGTATTCAAGCCAAAAACTATATTTATTTATAAGAAACTCTATAGTTTATGCTTTAATCAGAAAAAAGAGCTAGTTAGAAATTTGGGATATTAACACTTACTATGTTATTGCTGACTTTGGTATTTCTGAGTAAATAAAAGAATTGACCGGTTAAAGAAACCCACCTTTGGGAAGAAAATAAGGATTTCTCGGTAAAACTAGGTACACTTAAGAAATTCTAGGTATTTTTGCATCATTTCTCACTGACAAAAGCACCATTGCAAGAACTTGATTCTATGATGGAAGACTGGTTTAGGGTTATGCACCTTAATCAAAGAGGATGGGCTCCAAACACACTCTTAAAGAGTAAGGCAAGGCAATAATATGATTCGCAAGGCAGACGTAGGCAAGAAGCAAGGGAACCGCAACCGGTTTGCCCAAGCCTGATAAATAATAAAACTACCCTTGAGACATTTTAAAAATTTTCTTACCAATAAAATGGTCCTTTCTCACCTTTTTCTAGCTTGCAGGCCGGAAAAAAAAAACGGAAAATAACACCGGCAAGGGGATATCTTACTCGCAAGCTTACGGCATGCCGGTTGCAAGTCAAGCGCAATCCTATGACAGTTTTAAGCTGACGACCGCCCTGCCTCTTCCCTGCCGCTGACTTGCGCTCCGTATGACCTAGGTAAGCTTAAGAAACTGAAGGTACCTATTTGGTCCCATTACAATGTCTTCAGACTACCTTCCTAGAAAAACTATAGTATTTATAAGGTAGCTCTATTTATAGGTACCTATTCATACAAATGTATAGACGGTATTCAAGCCAAAAACTATATTTATTTATAAGAAACTCTATAGTTTATGCTTTAATCAGAAAAAAGAGCTAGTTAGAAATTTGGGATATTAACACTTACTATGTTATTGCTGACTTTGGTATTTCTGAGTAAATAAAAGAATTGACCGGTTAAAGAAACCCACCTTTGGGAAGAAAAGAAGGATTTCTCGGTAAAACTAGGTACACTTAAGAAATTCTAGGTATTTTTGCATCATTTCTAGGTATTTTTGCATCATTTCTCACTGACAAAAACTATCCTTGAACTTTTGGTTTCACTAAATTTTGTTCCTGATCTATTGGTTTCACTCAATCTCACTTGTTTAAACTGTTGGTTTCACTTAATCCCTTGTTCCAACTTCTGACTTAATCCTCTGTTCGACTTTTTTTGTATAAATAGGTCAGATATTGTGTTAGTTTCACTTTTTGTAAACACTACCTCGTGGGATTAGAGAAGATACGTATAGAAAATAGAATATATCAGGTACAACCATAAAATCAATCATCTAAGTACAGTAAAACCAACAAAATCGGAAGAATTAGCAAAAGTAAAACTTTAAAGGTTTTTGTATAACGACAAACTAAGTGAAACTATAAGCACGAAAATCCGACACTAAAAAATCCCGCCCAATTTTTTGAATTTTCCCACCCATTTTTTCGATTTTTGACTTTCCGCAAAATCGATGCGGAGGTCCACTAGCTAAGGAACTGTGTTCGTATATCCATTGCAAAGTCCTCTAGCTCAGTGGCAAAAACCCCTATCTCTATATCCGAGACCCCGAGTTCGAGGCGTTGGAATCACAAATTTTTAATATCCAAGATATACAAAACGCCGCGTTTCATTTATTTGTCTTTAACTCGGATTTAAAGAGAATAAAAGAAATTGTGTTGGTAAATATATTGCCAAGTTCACTATTTCTGTGGCAAAAACCCCTACCGTCATGCTAGAGTTCACGAGTTCGAAGCGATGAAAGCACATATTTTTAATATCAAAACGCTGTCGTTTCATTCATTCATCTTTAATCAGAGCCTGAGCCCATTTTGCTCATCCATAATTTTGCTATTATTATTTTGGTAATTGGTAATGTGTATTTATAATACCCGAGTTCCCGAGTTCGAGTTGTTAGAAACACAAATTTCTAATATCGATAAAACGCCGCGTTTCATTTATTTGTCTTTAACTCCGATATGAAGAGAAGATAAAGAACTGTGTTCGTGTATCCATTGCAAAGTCCTCTAGCTCGGTGGCAAAAACCCCTATCTCTATATCCGATACCCCGAGTTCGAGCCGTTGGAATCACAAATTTTTAATATCCAAGATATACAAAACGCCGCGTTTCATTTATTTGTCAAACAACTCGGATTTAAAGAGAATAAAAGAAATTGTGTTGGTAAATATATTGTCAAGTCCACTATTTCGGTGGCAAAAACCCCTACCGTCTTGCTAGAGTTCTCGAGTTCGAACCGATGAAAGCACATATTTTTAATATCAAACGCTGTCGTTTCATTCATTCATCTTTTATCAGAGCCTGAGCCCATTTTGTTCATCCATAATTTTGCTATTATTATTTTGGTAATTGGTAATGTGTATTTATAATACCCGAGTTCCCGAGTTCGAGCTGTTGGAAACACAAATTTCTAATATCGATAAAACGCCGCGTTTCACTTTATCTTTATTTAAATACGAAAATTTATTAAACGACCACATGGCCAACAGAAACTTGCATAATTACAACCCAAACAGGACCATTTCGCGGACCATCCAGACCCGATCTATGAAATTCGGATATCTTTCTGTTACTAACTTTCGAAATCTTTGTAAGAATTGGTGTGATTGTAAATATTGGTGAAACTGTGCATCGTAATAAATCAACAACAATATTCTGTATCTAATACTAAGTTGAACTAAATTTAACTAAATCGCACTTTTAGATTTCCAAATGTTTAATTATGTTATTTTTTGGACAGAGTTGTTGTTATTGATATATTTATTGAATTTTGAATTTTAAAAATAGTTTATATGATATAAATAGATTTTGGCCAAACTTAGAAATGTTGTACATATTTAATAAAAGTAGAAATGTTGTAAAAAGTAGAACTGTTGTTAAAGTTGATAAAACTAATCTCCAAATGGCCAGTGAAGTTTATTTGTTAAAATAAAAGTAGAAATTTGTTAATGATATATTGAAGTAAAAATATACAAAGATTAGTTTATAGAGAGAAACTAGAGGATTGAAACTAGAGACATTACATTAAGTCAAACATAGTGAAAGTAGATAAAACTACATGGCATAAACTCGAGAAATAAACACAACAACTAATCTTCAATTGGCCATTTGGCAGCTGTCAAGTGAATTTCATTGCAGAAGTCTCAAACTTCACATTGCCAGAAACAACGATCGCACTTCCACTGTGTTATTGATCCATTAAAGGAGGCTACAAACACCGGTTCTTCTGTTGCGCAGCACCAGCAATCATTTGAGAAGATGGGATTCTTTATTCTTTCAAGTAGTGACATAAACTCTTGAGGTTTCGCGTAACCCCAAAGGCCTGAGGTTAGAGCAGTCCGGATCATGCAATTCATCCGATGAACAAACTCACGACTAAAGTTAGGATAGTTGTGAAACAACCCTCCATCATCTACACTAAACGCTAAGTTCAGCATTCCATCTACAAACTTGGCCAACTCCAATCCTCTCTCAGCAGCAAGATGGATTTTCTCTCTTCCTTCATCAAGTAAATGAAGTTGAAAGAACTCATACATACCTCGTAGGTAGATGGCCTCTGGATTACCGGCTTGGTAGCACCTAAGTCGGAATGTTCTTACAGCATTAACCTCATCAATCCAATCATTAAAGCCAATGAGATTAGGCAGATTGGTAGAAGTAGTCGTCTCTGCCTATTTGATTAAACCCGGAGAAAGCAATTCTAGCACTACCGAAGTCCCGGATGTGGTTTGTTGCTACCTTTGATAGAATCTCATGGAGGATGGAAGGAGGGACAGATTCCAAGTTGAAGTTCGACATAGAGTACAAGGATGATGAAAAACTTGAGAGATATTCGTTTAATCGAGTAATAAATGGAAAGATTTACGTGTTATTTATAATAGAGAAAAGATTGCATTTACTATCCCACTTAAGGGTGTGATTTGATAGACGGCTTAAGACACGACTTCTCAGTGCAAGTACAGGGAATAAGAACATGTGTGTTTGAATAAAAATAGGTGTGTTTGAATAAATGAAACTATGTAAAAACATTAGGTGAGAAAAAAGTGTCGTTTCAAAGCAGCACTACACGACTTCGGACTGCAACAGTCGTATGTCAAGGAAAAATTTAGTGAAACTAAGTGGTTTTGATTGTCTAAATTTGCGAAACTAAGAAACATTTAGTCTAGTTATATAGAACTATGTGAGAATTAACAAATTTAGATATTCTATTGTTTTATATTTTGCAAAACTCTAAATAGAAGCAGAATCGAAAAATTAATTATACGGAGTGGATAATTTAATGATATAACAAACAGTATATGTGAATAATAATTGAAATATTTAGTTTGAGAAAAATCTGTCATTTCATGATTTATGACCTGATTTATGACCATAGCGTCGTGACCCTTGATATTTGCAACGCTACACGACTTCTCAAGCACGCTTCTGACAGTTTAAGTGAAACTAACTGATATTAATTGTCTAAATTTATGAAACTAAGTAAAATTAAATTGAATTTATAGTGTAAATATATGGAACTATGTAAAAATTAAAAAATTAGGTAATACTATATTGTTTTATATTTTGAAAATAAATATAATATTATTTGGTAGGATTATGGATTATTTACTGAGCAAGCAATAAAAGAGATCATAAAAAATGGTTGAGAAAAATCCAGTAAATAATGGTATTGGTATTGACGGTCAGATGAGAGAGTAATTACTCGATTGAAAAAGTCTCTAATAATAATCATTACACTCGCGACTCTACACTTGCATTGAAACCAAACGTGAAACGTCACAACACTACACCGTCTAGAATCATCACCATTGCATTTAAACTCCAACTCTGCAAATTCCTCTCATTTCATCTCATATCCGAAATTCTCTCATCTCATATCTGAAATTCTCTCATCTCTACAAACAAGATGACAGACTACTACAATAAGCTTTCCCAGATTTCCGAGGCATCTCTAGACCCCGACGTCAAGAGTTGGCGTTTCAGAGTTAAAATACACAGGGTCCACCCTCTCTATTCCTCGGCGACCAACAGTGTTTACTATGCCTATGTCCTTGTAGATGAAGATGTAAGTGTTTTTTCATCATCTCTCAAGTTTGTCATCATCTCTCAAGTTTTTCATCATCATTTAACTTGATCCTTGTACTTTATTTATGTAGGGGTGCAAGATGGAGATGACCGTTTATGGGGATTATGAAAGGTTTAGAGGCCTCGAAAAAAAGGAGGGAGAATGGGTGGAATTCTTTCGGGTAGGAGTTGAACGTTCTTATCCAGGTTTCAATGCAACTAACTCTCGGTTCAGACTAACTGCTTCGCGACTCACACAAGTCCGCATGATCGAACCTCTGAGCAATCGGCTTTTCATGGACTTCAAGAACATCCATGCAATCCCTCACATGTCCCACAAGGAACGAAACTATCCCATAGGTATGAATGGTGCTAAAATAAATATATTTACATATTTAGTTTCAGAACTTTGTATGACTCTGTAGATGTAAGTGAAACTAAGTGTAACTCATTTATATGGTAGATACAATTGGAGTGGTCTTCAATACGGAAGCCCATTTTGATGACCCTGCAAGGCCAACGATGATTTTTTACATAAGGGACAACATGTAAGTAGAAAGTAACATATGATCCAAGCAAAATTTATTTATATTGTAATTGACACACGTTTTCTTTATTCTGAATAGTGACAGCCAGATTAAATGTGTGGCAACTGGCAAGCAGGCCTATGCATTCCGGGATGGTCTTGAAAAAATGAAAGGTGGACAGGTGATTGTGGCCCTTAAGATGTGGCAGGTCTTCAAGCGTTGGAGTAAGTGTAGTTTCTGTGGCTAGTTTTGAATATGATAGTGGACTGAAACGTTTACTAAAATCGTTTATATTAATACAGATTTATTTAATCCTCCTGATCTATGGCTTGAGACCGAAGGTGGACTTTCAGACTTCAGGTTCAATCCGCGTATCACAGAGGTTGAGGACTTCAGGCAGTCTCTACTAAACAGCGACCCTTATGTTCACAAATATGGGATTGAAGGTCTTGTGTAAATCGTGTTGTTCTCACTGTTATGGTCTTGTGAAAATCTTGCTGTTTCAACTTACTTCACTTAATCTCACTTGTTTGAACTTTTGGTTTCACTCAATCTTGCTTGTTTAAACTGTTGGTTTCACTCAATCTCACTTGTTTCAACTGTTGGTTTCACCTAATCCTTTGTTCCAACTTCTGGCAACTTTTCATTTCACTTAATCTCACTTGTTTGAACTTTTGGTTTCACTAAATTTTGTTCCTGATCTATTGGTTTCACTCAATCTCACTTGTTTAAACTGTTGGTTTCACTTAATCCCTTGTTCCAACTTCTGGCTTAACTTAATCCTCTGTTCGACTTTTTTTGTATAAATAGGTCAGATATTGTGTTAGTTTCACTTTTTGTAAACACTACCTCGTGGGATTAGAGAAGATACGTATAGAAAATAGAATATATCAGGTATAACCATAAAATCAATCATCTAAGTACAGTAAAACCAACAAAATCGGAAGAATTAGAAAAGTAAAACTTTAAAGGTTTTTGTATAACTACAAACTAAGTGAAACTATAAGCACGAAAATCCGACACTAAAAAATCCCGCCCAATTTTTTGAATTTTCCCACCCATTTTTTCGATTTTTGACTTTCCGCAAAATCGATGCGGAGGTCCACTAGCTAAGATACTGTGTTCGTATATCCATTGCAAAGTCCACTAGCTCAGTGGCAAAAACCCCTCTCTCTATATCCGAGACCCCGAGTTCGAAGCGTTGGAATCACAAATTTTTAATATCCAAGATATACAAAACGCCGCGTTTCATTTTTTTGTCTTTAACTCGGATTTAAAGAGAATAAAAGAGATTGTGTTGGTAAATATATTGCCAAGTTCACTATTTCTGTGGCAAAAACCCCTACCGTCATACTAGAGTTCACGAGTTCGAAGCGATGAAAGCACATATTTTTAATATCAAAACGCTGTCGTTTCATTCATTCATCTTTAATCAGAGCCTGAGCCCATTTTGCTCATCCATAATTTTGCTATTATTATTTTGGTAATTGGTAATGTGCATTTATAATACCCGAGTTCCCGAGTTCGAGCTGTTGGAAACACAAATTTCTAATATCGATAAAACGCCGCGTTTCATTTTTTTGTCTTTAACTCCGATATGAAGAGAAGATAAAGAACTGTGTTCGTATATCCATTAAAAAGTCCTCTAGCTCAGTGGCAAAAACCCCTATCTCTATATCCGAGACCCCGAGTTCGAGCCGTTGAAATCACAAATTTTTAATATACAAGATATACAAAACGCCGCGTTTCATTTATTAACCATATCATTCATGTTCGTCGCCAAACACACTCTTAAAGAGTAAGGCAAGGCAATAATATGATTCGCAAGGCAGACGTAGGCAAGAGGCAAGGGAACCGCAACCGGTTTGCCCAAGATATATAAAACGCCGCGTTTCATTTATTTGTCCCGAGTTCGAGCTGTTGGAAACACAAATTTCAATATCGATATTGGTTTCACTCAATCTCACTTGTTTAAACTGTTGGTTTCACTTAATCCCTTGTTCCAACTTCTGGCTTAACTTAATCCTCTGTTCGACTTTTTTTGTATAAATAGGTCAGATATTGTGTTAGTTTCACTTTTTGTAAACACTACCTCGTGGGATTAGAGAAGATACGTATATCACGAAATCAAATTTTATCATGCATGAGCACATCTAAAACGTTGATAGAAAATAGAATATATCAGGTATAACCATAAAATCAATCATCTAAGTACAGTAAAACCAACAAAATCGGAAGAATAAGAAACTGAAGGTACCTATTTGGTCCCATTCCAATGTCTTCAGACTACCTTCCTAGAAAAACTATAGTATTTATAAGGTAGCTCTATTTATAGGTACCTATTCATACAAATGTATAGACGGTATTCAAGCCAAAAACTATATTTATTTATAAGAAACTCTATAGTTTATGCTTTAATCAGAAAAAAGAGCTAGTTAGAAATTTGGGATATTAACACTTACTATGTTATTGCTGACTTTGGTATTTCTGAGTAAATAAAAGAATTGACCGGTTAAAGAAACCCACCTTTGGGAAGAAAAGAAGGATTTCTCGGTAAAACTAGGTACACTTAAGAAATTCTAGGTATTTTTTAATCATTTCTCACTGACAAAAGCACCATTGCAAGAACTTGATTCTATGATGGAAGACTTGTTTAGGGTTATGCACCTTAATCAAAGAGGATGGGCTCCAAACACACTCTTAAAGAGTAAGGCAAGGCAATAATATGATTCGCAAGGCAGACGTAGGCAAGAGGCAAGGGAACCGCAACCGGTTTGCCCAAGCCTGATAAATAATAAAACTACCCTTGAGACATTTTAAAAATTTTCTTACCAATAAAATGGTCCTTTCTCACCTTTTCCTAGCTTGCAGGCCGGAAAAAAAACGGAAAATGACACCGGCAAGGGGATATCTTACTCGCAAGCTTACGGCATGCCGGTAGCAAGTCAAGCGCAATCCTCGGACAGTTTTAAGCTGACGACTGCCCTGCCTCTTCCCTGCCGCTGCCTTGCGCTCCGTATAACCTAGGTAAGCTTAAGAAACTGAAGGTACCTATTTGGTCCCATTACAATGTCTGAAACTGAAGGTACCTATTTGGTCCCATTACAATGTCTTCAGACTACCTTCCTAGAAAAACTATAGTATTTATAAGGTAGCTCTATTTATAGGTACCTATTCATACAAATGTATAGACGGTATTCAAGCCAAAAACTATATTTATTTATTAAGAAACTCTATAGTTTATGCTTTAATCAGAAAAAAGAGCTAGTTAGAAATTTGGGATATTAACACTTACTATGTTATTGCTGAATTTGGTATTTCTGAGTAAATAAAAGAATTGACCGGTTAAAGAAACCCACCTTTGGGAAGAAAAGAAGGATTTCTCGGTAAAACTAGGTACACTTAAGAAATTCTAGGTATTTTTGCATCATTTCTCACTGACAAAAGCACCATTGCAAGAACTTGATTCTATGATGGAAGACTGGTTTAGGGTTATGCATCTTAATCAAAGAGGATGGGCTCCAAACACACTCTTAAAGAGTAAGGCAAGGCAATAATATGATTAGCAAGGCAGACGTAGGCAAGAGGCAAGGGAACCGCAACCGGTTTGCCCAAGCCTGATAAATAATAAAACTACCCTTGAGACATTTTAAAAATTTTCTTACCAATAAAATGGTCCTTTCTCACCTTTTTCTAGCTTGCAGGCCGGAAAAAAAACGGAAAATGACACCGGCAAGGGGATATCTTACACGCAAGCTTACGCGGCATGCCGGTAGCAAGTCAAGCGTAATCCTCGGACAGTTTTAAGCTGACGACTGCCCTGCCTCTTCCCTGCCGCTGCCTTGCGCTCCGTATGACCTAGGTAAGCTTAAGAAACTGAAGGTACCTATTTGGTCCCATTACAATGTCTGAAACTGAAGGTACCTATTTGGTCCCATTACAATGTCTTCAGACTACCTTCCTAGAAAAACTATAGTATTTATAAGGTAGCTCTATTTATAGGTACCTATTCATACAAATATATAGATGGTATTCAAGCCAAAAACTATATTTATTTATAAGAAACTCTATAGTTTATGCTTTAATCAGAAAAAAGAGCTAGTTAGAAATTTGGGAACCGCAATGGGCAAGGCAATAATATGTTTCGCAAGCTTACAGCAGTGAGTTTTGTTTCAAAGCCTACCAATTGCGACTCTTGCCTTTTGTCTACGTTTTTCGTTTCGAAACATATTATTGCCTTGCCATACTCTTTATGAGTTTTGTTTCAAAGCATTCCACGATTTCGCAAGTAACGGTCGGTGAAATTTGAAATCCATAAAATCGAAAAATCAAACTAGTAGCGATTACAGACCAACCCGAAAAAGCAAAATAAATAACGGATACTCCGACGAATTAACGCTAACTGACCAACGTTCTACCTGAATGAGTGACTAATTAGCTGAACACCTCCTATCACCCAAACAACAATGTCGCTAATTTGCACGTTGAGCGATTATGTCCGCCTTTGTTGCATTTGGAACACACGTACTTCCTTTTCTCCTTCATTGTTGATTGTCTTCGCTTGTAGAGCGTTGTCTTGTTTGTAGCTTTTTTGGCACCCTGATTTGTCTTCTTTAAAACTTTTTTGGCACCCTGCTTTGGAGTCTTTGATGCGGGACTACTCTGGAAAAGTACTTTTCTCACCTTGGGGGTTGGAGTGGTCGGTGCTGTAATCTTTGCCGAGTATTTTGGTTTCTTTCTTGTTGACGGATTAGTTGATGGCGTCCGCCGCCGCGGTATATTTGCTAGCTTCTGGTTTATTGGAGTACCTGGCGATTGACTACGACAACGTTTCTTTGTTGATGTATTACGTGAAGTCAATTTACCTTCCGGTGTCGCTGGAGGTGGATTGCTCGTACTCATTGTTTGGTTCTTCTTTTTTAATTGTTTGCGCTTGAAACGCTTCGCTTTTTCAATAGCAGATAAGTATCTCTTCATCTTCGGTCTACCACGTTGTTTGCCCATTTTGGGTGGTAGACACACTTGACTAAGTACATCGGCTGGTGGCATCAAATCTTCATCAATTGGGTTAATAGGTTCTGTGTACGCTGCAACCAAGTAGCCCTTTGAGTAAAGAGGATCCACCAGGGTATGTTCGCCAATTTTCCGACATTTGGCCACTTTGATTACGTGCGCGCAGGGTATCTTCTCGATATCATATTGCTTACAAGTACAACTCCGCTGCAAAAATTTGCACCCTATGTATCAAAAACGAGTCAAATGATAGCATGGCAGAAGTGAAACTCTATTGTTTCATACCTTTTCTAGATCAACCAAACAGCTAAAGTGTCCACCTTCAACATGGCTACGGTTTGAATCAAGATGTTGAACAGTTAGCGTACCCACTTCGTTGTGATTCATATGCAGTTTGAGTTCAGCATATTCTGTGAAGTTTGTTTTCAACGCCGCAGCTTCCTCTCGCCTTTCTGCAAACCATCTTGAAAGCATCTTTCTAAAAGAATCCACAAAATATGCAATGGGAAACGCTCTTTCCTCTTTAAGCACGCCGTTAATGCATTCTGCAAAGTTGCTTGTCATGATATCATATCTGTCTCCTGGAAAATGTGAGAGAGCCCACGTTCGAATATCTGCAGTTGTCAAATAGTGGTGTAGTGCGCTGTCGTGACGTCGAATGACTTCAAATCTTCTGTCAAATTCCACCTGTCGATATAATCTCGCAGCCCTTTTTGCCTCCGCGACCATTTGGGGATTTTTGAAACCTGAGGTCATGTTTTGACCAAGGTGATATAAGCATATGCCCCTATGAGCTTCAGGGAAAACATTCGTAAGTGCCTTGGCTATTGCTGGGCATCGGTCAGAGATGAAAGCCAAATTTCTACCATCACCTATCACACCACGCAGCTGGGTGAAAAACCATTCCCATGCAGCTGCATCCTCTGCATCTACAACCCCAAGAGCTATAGGATATATACCCTTATCTCCATCCTGACATGCAGCCACTAACATAATACCTCTGAACTTACCACTTAGATGTGCTCCATCTATAACAATAACCCTCCTCATGAACGCAAAGCCTTTGATACATGCGTCAAAAGCAATGAACAAATACTTAAATCTGTTCTCAGCATCAACTTCAAGCTTTGTTTTTGTACCTGGATTGGCCTGCTCTATTTTGTATAGATACGAAGGCAAGTCCTGATAGCCACTAGCATGAGTGCCTCTAACCATCTCTCGTGCATATGCCAATGCGCTATGAGCCTTCGTATAACCGATGTCAATTTGATAAACAGCCCTTATACAGTCCATTATATGTTTAGGCCGGATTCCTTTAAGATCACTGCCGCCACTAAATCCATCAACAAACATCTTCCCAATACATTGTGCATTAGCCTGACGGTGGACGCGAATACCTATCAGCCCCAGAGCATGTATGAAGATCAGTATACTTACGCACGAAGAATTCTGGAGATGATCTCGACAGAGTTGTAGCACGTATCTTCCAGGAACATCCAGGAACGAAGCACTTTGCGTAAAATAATTGCTTCCAAGACTTTTTGATGCAGAAATCGAACCTTTCGAGCACTGAAATCCTGCGTAGCTTTGTTATTAGTTCTTTCTTGCAACTGAAACTGTCACCAGACTTAATGGTTTCACTCTTACGCAGCTGTGATGGCTTCATAGTCTCAAGTGATGGCTTCATAGTCTCATGTGATGGCTTCGTTGGCTCGTAATGAACATTTCCAAAACTACTAAAATCAGCAGAAGCATTCTCTCTGACAACACGCTTTTGATTTCTATTCACATCAGGAAGACCTCTGTTTGCAGTCAATGAAACAAAAACACACATAGAATCTGTCTTCAACAAGGTTATAAAATCTGCAAGTTGTCTGTCGTTACTCAAGGACATCGGAGGAGTGTTGCTAGGCATATTCTCCAATATTCTTTTAGGCAAGATATACGCAAGCTCAACCGCTTTCATCTCACTAATCATATTGTAATCTTCACAAACCATGCGGAGAAAATCCTCATATTTGATATCATCACCTACAAAGAACGCAATTCCCTTCTTGGTTGGAGAGAACTCCGAACCAACATTATCCATCTTCCATTCTCCAAAAACAGTAACTATGTGCATCATTATCTGCATAATACATAATTTGCATCAGTACACATCGCAAAAATAATTTTGGGTTTTGGCAACAAGGTACAAGTGAATCGTAATCGTAGCGGCGAGGGAACATCATTATTAAGGCAACCATAAAAGAAAGACTTTGCCTCTGTTCATAGAAACCTAGAACTTATAAATTTTTATCATACCTGGTATTTCTCAGATCCGGATAAGGCTGTAATCTGTTCGCCTTCCACGTCTTCAATTCACTTAATGTATCAGATATACTCGAGATTAGAGAATTTGAAATGTGATAGATCGTTGAAGATAAAGTGAGAGCCTTTGACGATATGAGCAACAAATCTGATATCTGAGATAACCGTTGAAGGTAAAGAGTTGTCATTTATTATGCTTTTTAATTTTTTTTTTTTACCAAAAGAGGATTATTGTTGCAAAGGGTTAGATGGTAATTTTACAAAAAGGATGGACCCTATTTCCAATTTTCCCTTGGAAGGGTACCGTTCTCACATTGTCATTTGAAAGTATGGCATATCAACAATTACTCCTAGATAATATATACTCCTTCTGTCCCATTTTATGTGGTGTTTAAGGTTTTTGCACTCATATTAAGAAAACACGAACTTTTATGTAATTTATTAAAGCAAGGAAAATTGCCAAAACGGAACAAAAATTCATCATGGTTGTCCCTATAGCATAAAACCATCATTTAGTTGTCCATTTAGTATAATTTTTTTATAATTCCAAAACTAACCCTTGATTAATCTAACTAAACACATTAAACTAATAGAATTTTTTTAAAAATATTAATTAAAAACGTTTAAAAAATTGAAAATAAAAATAAAAACTTTATTTTTAATAAAAATAAACTTTGTAAAACGTAATAAAAATAAAAATAAAAATAAATTACATTTTTTTAATAAAAAACGTTAAATCAACCTAATAAAAAACAGTTTACAAAGTTTTATTTTTATAAAAGGTTTAAAATGTTTGTAAACTTTTTAATTTTATCAAAATTTTTAATAAAAATAAAATAAAAATTAAAAATATATTTTTTATAAAGTTTGCTTAAACTTTTATTAAAAACTTTTTGTAAAGTTTTATTTTATAAAGTTTACAAATTTTATAAAGTTTGTTTAAAGTTTTTATTAAACACATTAAACTACAATAATTTTTTAAAAAATAATTAAAAACGTTTTAAAAGGGGAAAATAAAATAAAACTTTTAACTTTTTTTAATAAAAATAACTTTGTAAAATAAATATAATTTACAAATTATTTAATAAAAATGTTAAAATAAACTTATGAAAAATATTTTACAAAGTTTTATTTTTATAAAAGTATAAAACGTTTTTAATAAAACTTTAATTAAATAAAATTTTAAACTTTATAAAAATAAAAATAAACATTTACAAAAAAAAATTAATAAAAAATTTAAACTAACTTTATAAAAAAACATTTACAAAGTTTTATTTTATAAAAAAAATAAAACATTGGTAACCTTTTTAATTTTATCGAACTTTTTAATAAAAATAAAATTTAAAAATGTTTTTGATAAAATTTTTAATAAAAATAAAAATAAAACTTTACAAAAAAATTGCACCTAATTTCAAAACATCACATGTTGTATAGATATGTATCATAGAGAACAAGAGTTTGTGAAAACAAAATCAAAAGAAAAACTATGGAAAAACCATAGATTAATGAAGAAGACAAAGGATAATCATTTTTTTAAAAAAAATTGACAAGTAAATCGAAAATAACACGTTTTAGGAAGTTAGAATATTTTTAGGAGATTTTTGGAATATTTCTTTAACTGAAACATTCATTAATTTCTCAAAAATCATGTACTCTTATCCGTAGAAGACGACTTCTAAAAGTTTAGAAGATTGACAAAAATCCTGAACACGCTTTCTACTTTTAGTAGACGTAAGAGTACATTGTAGAAAACACATTCCCCAAAATTTAGAATACTTAATAAAAGTAGAAGATGCATTCGGACGGAAAGTAGTAGCTTTACGATTAGTAGATTGCAAATTCCACTTATTTAGAGATTTAGTAAATAGTAGAATAAGCGTTCTAAAATAAATAGATGAACATGTTTATTTTAGAAATCATATTCTACTATATCATATTCCGTAGAAAATATATTCTACCTTTAGTATAACGTATTTTCAAATTTTTATTTATCAACTTTTTGAAAAAGACAAAAATATCAGCTTGTGTATATGGTTGTTTTAATAGTTTTTTATATTTTTAATATTTTTTTTGATTCACAAAAATATTTATTTCATTAGTTTTCAGAAATACAAAGGGTAAAATGGAGAAAAATTAGACAAAAATGGTTTATACCAAAGGACAACACCCTTGTTTTTTTTGTTCTTTTTTGGCAATTTTCCCTTAAAGCAATCAATAAGAAAAAGATCCAATATTTTTTAATTGGTCAAAAAATTCAAATGACATTAAATTTTATCTAGAATTGTGAGAACATCATTTATTTTGGGACAAAATCAAAATCCTTAAACACCACTTAAACTGATACGGAGGGAGTATGTTATAGAATGTAAGTCTAGGCGGGTATCTACTCTAGAGAATCCCCAAGCGTTAGGTGGTGGTAAAACGTTTTGACTCATGTTAAACAGTGTTTTGTACGAATTCAAATAATTGGGACGTTTAAAAATGTTTCAACGGATATTATGTAGTAGTCTGCACAAAAATTTAGCACAATTTAAAGCATTTATTATATGAAATTAATATATTAATATAATTATATTATTCAAATTAATTTTTACTATTTCTGTATCTAAATCTATAATACTGATTTATCTGCGAAATAAGTTTAGATTTATATATCTAAATCATATTTTACATCTTAAATATATTTTGTATTATATGCAATCATTTATATATGTTAAACCATTTTACACAAAATTATATTATTTAATATATATATCTTTCCGACCTTCATCAATTTGGCATCTCCGAAAAACTCTTCCTGCTTGAGACGTGATGTCTTAACGAACCGAGAAACGTAAGTTGCTTTTTCCATCTTTGATGCGTACCCCATGTATCATTCTGCAAAGTTAAACAAAAATGAAAAGATTCTTTGCAAAAAAGAATAACTAAAAACTATGGCGGGGGAGCAGCATTAAATCGAAACCTGACTAGAACTTGTAATATTTGTATGAATTTTTATATTTCTATATCTAATATCTCAAGTGAAACTGGATTGAATAGAGAGCGAAATGGGTGTCCGGATATATTAACAAAAAATATTTTTAAAAAATTAACTATATTTGAACATAAAATAACCAACTATTGATAAATATAATTTATAAATAGAAGTAGTTTTAAATAATATTAAATATGTTTTTGTTCTCAAACACATCCACAAAGGTCATCATCAAATTATTATTTTTTAAATCGATAAATGACAATTATACTCTTTTTCTGAAATATATTAATTAAATAAATATTAATTTAAACAAAATCAAAATTTTTCTTCCAAAATGATTTCTATTAAAAATAATTAGCTATCATTTGAATTGGAGTTATATGCAAATTTAAGAAATACGTAAATATTTTTTTTAAAGTTAGAAAATACTGATAAATATGCATAATATCTTCAATAAATTTAGAAAAAGTTTCACCAATTAGATATTTTTTAAGATTTTATTTTAAAATATTCATGAATATGTATTGATGAATATCTTACTAAATTTGAATTATATATAGACTATTTAAGATATTTTCAATATGTATAATATATTCAAGTCTTAGGAATACCTTTTTGAATTTGATATCTAGATTTTAGTAATACACTATACATATTTAACATTTTAATATTAATTTATTTTATAGATTTAATAAATATTAGAAAAAAATATGAATGAAAGTCTAATTGTCATTTACTACATCAATGAAACTTAATTTGATCACTTTAATCTTAGAGCTATTTAGAGAACAAAAACTTTAAAAAGACTATTTAGGAGTTTTTACTAAAATATGCAAAAATATTAGAAAATGTAAACTTTCTAAGGTTTTTCAAACTACCCAAAATATATGAATGTATATGAATATTTTTATCCAAAATATCCAAGACAATCTAAATTATGGATTATATGATACTTTACCCAAACCATCAAAATTTTATTCAAAATACCCGACACTTTAATTGTATTATCCAAAACCTCTACCGAACGCATAGACCGGATTTTTTTTGACGAAAATGATTTGTTTAATTATTGGCAAAAATTACCGAATTTGGATTCTTTAATCCAAACTATTCTTGTTTTAATTTTGCTTTTGCCTTTATGGAAATTTTTTTTATGGAAAGACGGACTATATATTTAAAAACACTTTGCTTAAAAACTACCATTTTTATCTCTGAAGAAAACTTATATCCAGAATCATTTAAAAAAATATTGGGTTCTCTGACATGAGAGACGGAACCGCAACCCAAGCCCTCCTCCGTTTCCGAGTGGGATAAAGTAGAGAGATAAGTGATAAGCAGTGAGGGGACCGAAAAAAAACTTGGGATCAGGACCAACTCTCAATAAATTGGCCAGTTGCAGTTACAAAAAAAAGAAACCAGCTAACCAAACCTACCCATCTCCATCAAACCTGGAAAAAAAAGCAGAGGGAAACACACATTATATGTTGAAAGCCAACGACACCATGATGACCTATTAATTAGAAAGAAAATAGAAGAAGAGAACTTGCCAGTGATATCCAGCGAGGGGATCGAACTTCGGATTTGGACCAACTCTCAGAAATATACCATTCAAGCATTGCTGATAATTAATAAAAACACCATTAGAAACCTTGAAGTTGAAGCTAGAGAAAGAAATTAATGATAGAAGTGGAGCTAGCTCACGGGAAGAAGTCCATGGACGACGAGATCCTTGACGGGAGGAGTTTCATCTCGGAGGGGAGCAAAGTTGCCGGAGAGGTACTGGAGAGGGAGAGAAGCATCGTGCATGAGCTTGACGACAAGTGCCTCAAGAAGATCGATAAGCTTAGAGTAAAAACCCTTGGAGGGTTTAGGATTAACAGAGAGGATGCTATCATCGCTGAGCTTCTCCGCCATGAATGTTTGATCAGAAAATGAATTGAGAAGCGAGAGTCTCCAGCGTGATGAAGAAGGAGAGAAACGCTGCAGAGGCCAGGGACGGTGGTTGCTAAGGTGATTCTGAGGGTAACAGTTTTTCTGGTAAGGTTTAGTGGCGATAAACGAAGCGTCTATAGAGGTGGACGGCGGCGTCAGAGAAAGCATACTTCTCGTAAATTTCACTGTTTCAGAAATTATCAACTTATAATTTACAAATAGGTAGTGATCATGATCCATGATCGACGCCGCTTGGCGTTAGTTTTTATAAGATAATAATTATTTTCTGAAAATGCGCCGATTTATATTTTTCATATTTTATAAAAGGATGGTGATATTAGAAATACTAATTCCTGACAAAAAAGGAGAGCTTTATTTTTCTCTAGTTATAAATACTAAAATAATGTATAAAGTTTGGAAATTAATAAAAAGGCTTAAATAGCTATAAATTCAAAAAGTGTGGAAAAGTATCCAAACAAAGTTTTTCTTTCAAAAAATCACATTGATAATGAAATAGTGTTATAATAACATTATAATAAAACTCAAATTTTTATTTTCTGTGACTGATTTTTATAAGTAGGAATTAGCATTCGCTATTGACTTTTATGATTGCCGTTTGCTATTATAAAATCGAGTGACGTTTTGCGACTGACGTCATTTAAAATTAGTGAAAGATATTTATCTGTTCTCCAACATTTTTCGACAAAATAATATTTTTGTTTTTGTGATGATAGATATATAATCGCGTTTTGCGATATCGTTTGCGTTTAAAATTCTTTATATCATACAAGTCATACATGTCAACATTTCAAGACAGATTACAAGATTTAAGATTCAAAACATGGCAAAACTTCTTTACATAATCTATTAATAATAGGAATCCAGATTAATTCCAAAGGGTTTGTGTTTTTATAAGTATTTCAGATCTTGTAAAAAGTTGCGATTGTTCGTTAAAAAGTTGTGTTTTTTCTTTACGAAAAGATACGACTACTTAAATGGTTGTGTCTCTTCATCGTTAAAAGTTACAACTGTTTATATTGAAAGAGTGTGTGTTTTTTTATGTAGCTTAAATGTTGTGAAAAATTGCGACTGTTCGTTAAAAAGTTGCGTCTTTTCTTTATGAAAAGATGCGACTAGCTTAAATGTTGTGAAAAATTGCGACTGTTAGTTAAAAAGTTGTGTCTCTTCTTTATGAAAAGATGCGACTACTTAAAAGGTTGTGTCTTTTCTTCCATAAACGTTGCAACTGTTTAAATTGAAAGGGTGAATATTTTATAGGTAGCTTAAATCTTTTGAAAAATTGCGATTGTTCGTTAAAAAATTGTGTCTCTTCTTTATGAAAAGATGCGACTACTTAAAAGATTGTGTCTTTTTTTCCATAAAAGTTGCAACTGTTTAAATTGAAAGGGTGTGTGTTTTTATAGGTATTTTAATTCTTGTGAAAAATTGCGATTGTTCGTTGAAAAGTTGTGTCTCTTCTCTGATAAAAGTTGCAACTGTTTAAATCTCAGATCTTGTGAAAAGTTGTGATTGTTCGTCAAAACTGTTTTCTTATAAAAATTTACGTCTCTTCTTTATTAAAAGATGCGACTATTTAAAAGGTTGTGTCTCTTCTTTATTAAAAAATGCAACTATTTAAATCGAAAAGATGTGACTTTTCAAAGAAAGCTTTTCAAAATCTATAAATAGTCAATGTTTATGCACTTCTGAAAGTAAAATTTTTGCTAATCTAATTGATAATAATATGGTGAAAAAGTAGTTTTATGAAGTTACTTGGTTACAAATTTTTAGAAGGTGTTCAAATGAAACATTGTCAAACAAAAAATATTATGAAGAGTTTTACATGTTTGGATGGCCAAAAATCCTAAATGGAACAATGAAATTATTAGTCTTAATTTTCTTCTATTTGATCACTGATTTGAAGTTTGAAAATCGTCAGAAAATTATAAAATAACGAGCCATCAGTTTCAATACAAATTAATTATCAATCAAAAATTGAGATTACCAATGATCCACAAATTTTGATTGATTTTGATAAAACTAATCTTTTTAATATATATTTCTCCTGCGACATCGCAGGGGTTCCATTCCTAGTTAACAAAATAAGCATCTATTCAAAGAGAGATTTCAAGACTTCAAGATAATATATATACCGAGAGCACATAATCAAACTATAGACACTCTGGCGAAGACTGCTCGAGCATTTAATATACATTTGTTTTTTGTTGGTTTTTTTTGTGCTCTGGATTCCCAAACCAGCTTTGGTGTAAATGATATAATAGCTTTTTGATGTTTAGAAAAACAAAGGTTTACAACTATTTAATATAAACATATAAATCTATCATTATTAATTTGTCGCACATTTAAGTATACCATCATTATAATTGCATGTAAGAATATAAGTTTTCATCATATTATATGTAATATACAATTTTATCATCACAAACAGCATAATTATCATCATATACTAACCGATCACCGAACAAAACAATATACCATCAAAACCGTTGACCGAGATTCATAATGGTGGAGGAGGTCCGCCTTGATAAACTGGTGTGCTTGGTAAGGAAGAAGATTCGTTTTCTTTCTGTTTTCATTTGGTCTTTTTTCAATATAATCCTAAACTCTTACAACTTATATTTTTGTATATTAACACCTAATCTAGTCGTATATTTCTAAGAGCTAAAACTAAGGGTCTGTACTGATTGTTGGAGACGAATTTTGTCCCACTCTACATTCGGTTTATAAACTCAGTCTAGTAGACAATGGATCAACGAAAGTGGCCCATTCCGAGTTCAAGAAACAGCTCACACCAAGTTGACACATTCAACCAGGGTATAATAAATATCAAGACACTACA